>JALZYL010000032.1:42443-438279 GCA_023619815.1 Aspergillus neotritici | reverse complement strand
CGTACCCCAAATGGGGGAAACCGGCCCTTGTCGCACCGCTGGCAAAAACCCAACCCTGCAAGGTTCTTGGTAAAAAAAAAAAAAAAAAAAAAAAAAAAAAAAAAAAGAGAAAAAGAGAAAAAGAGAAGAAAAATAAATCTTCCACTGGTAGTTCAATGGGATTCTGGAAAGAGAAAGAGAAGACGAGTTGCTTGAAAGGGAAGGGAGAGAAAGAACAGAGATATAAGAAGGACAAGGAAGAAACAAAGATATGCAGGACGAAGACTAAGAGAGATGAAGGAGAGTAAAAGACGGTAAGGTAAGGAAGGATGTACGTCAGGGAGAGTAATCCGGTATTCGAATTACATCATTCGTGGGTAATTAATCCGGTAATCCGATTACCCCGTGTATTTCTGGCTTAATCTATTCCGTACAGCGCCGATTCGAGAAATTCCAAGCTAGAAAATCAATCAATAAATAAAACCATAATAAAACAGTAGAGAAAAAAAAATAATAAAACTAATAAGATTCGATTTGTCAAATCACAATTCGTTGATGATTTACGGGTCGAACTTTGGGAATGAACGGAGACGATCCCCTCCAAACAAGTAAGTAACGAAGCCAGAATGCTGAAGACGGATTAGTCAGCGGCCATCGAGAGGGATTTTCCAGAATGAGAGTACACGGTTTCTGTTGGCAAATGATTTCGATCGCGATGATCGTCTGAACGCTTCGAATCCGTCTACATAGTCGTACCGATTGACGGAGTACCTGCAGCGCCCTTCCTCGATATATATATTCAATCGCTGGGGTGGCGATACAAACCTCTTGATCGTGTGGTACCCCACCTCCACTGGTATGCGGGTCACCCTTGAATCTGGGGTGGTGATCGCTAAGAATCTTGACTAGCCTCAGCCTCTCGTTTCATATCTCTCATGCCACTCGGGTCGGGATCGCGTGTCATCTGAATCTCATTGTCATTGTCTCCGGAACCAGGGAGGGTACAGACGAGAGAGGGGAAAGAAAAGAGAGAGCGACGAGAACGACTCGCAGCGTGCTCCCTGCTTGATAAGCATGCCCATTTCTGACTCCGCGCGTTCGCCGACCATCCTTGAATGGGCTGGGCCATGATAGTGGACCACTCCGCGGAGAAGACGCCTGATGTCAAAATGGATCCTGCACCGGTTAGGCCTCGCGGAAACCTGTCCGCCACAGACCAACAGATGAACCCCACCCAGACCCCGGCGTCGAAAAGACGTTGTGTGAGCACCGCGTGCATCGCCTGTCGGAAGAGAAAGTCCAAGGTAAGAGAAGGTTGCCTCCAACTATTCATCGATCGGCTTCGGAACCTGATTCCTCTTTTTCTTCCATTCCTCAGTGCGATGGCAATCTCCCCAGCTGTGCGGCTTGCTCCTCCGTCTATCACTCGACATGTATGTCATGGCTTGGGACTGGTTCGATCGAGCCTGTCACTGATATCCTCTAGGTGTTTATGATCCAAATTCCGACCACCGCCGTAAAGGCGTGTATAAGCAAGACACGGATGTGCTGAAGACGAAGAACACCACCTTATTGACTCTGATTCAAGCTTTGCTCAACTTTGAAGAGGAGGATGCCTTCGACCTGGTTCGGCAGATTCGCTCCTGCGATAGCCTGGAAGACGTCGCGCAGTCCATCGTCAGCCGGGAAAGGGGCAGCACGAGTGCCTCAAGGGAGGTTCCGTCCAATGAGGATGACACGGCGGCGCAAGCCGACCAGTTCGAGTCCGAACTGGCTGGGAAGGTGGGCGAGCTGGTCCTGGACGGTTCCCGCAAATTCATCGGGGGGACGTCAAATCTCATCTTTCTGCCGGTGGGATCGGAGTTGAACGAATCTGGCTCGAGCTTGGAAGGCCCGATTCTGGGCCAGACGCCCGATTTCTCTGTGACGCAGTGGACGAGGGCCACCCAGAACGAACAGCTGGTCAGTCATCTAATGACCATGTACTTCACTTGGCACTACCCTTTCTTTACCACACTGTCCAAGGACCTCTTCTACCGCGATTTTGTACGAGGGGTGTCTAGTCAGTATTGCTCGTCGTTGCTGGTCAACGCGATGCTAGCGCTGGGTTGCCATTTCTCTACATGGGAAGGGGCGTGGGAAGACCCGCTCAACTCAGCCACGGCAGGCGACCACTTTTTCAAAGAGGCCAAAAGTCTGCTCTTCGAGAACGATGAACTGGCAAATGCAAAGCTGTGTACGGTCCAGGCCCTCGCACTCATGTCGGTCCGGGAGGCTGGCTGCGGTCGGGAGGGCCGCGGTTGGTTCTACAGTGGCATGAGCTTTCGCATGGCTCTCGATCTAGGTCTGAACCTCGATGCACCTAGCATTGGAACGCGGAGTCTCGATGAAGCGGAAATTGACGCACGTCGGATCACATTTTGGGGCTGTTTCCTATTCGACAAGTTCGTAATCCCGTCCCGTCTGGAGGAAGGCATATTCATGTACTGATCGTTTGCAGATGCTGGTCCAACTATCTCGGTCGTCAACCTCAACTGCCCACTGCCAATGTCAGCGTTCCCAAGTTTGAGGTTATGATGAACGAAGAAGCAGAGTTGTGGTCTCCCTACACCGACTCCGGTCCGAGTCGCGAGCATACGCAGCCCTCTCGCACCAGAGCCATTGCTCTGCAGATTTCCAAGCTGAGCGAGATCAGCGGTGACTTGATCGCGTTTTTCTACGACCCAACGCCTAAAGATAAAGCAGCCTCCAAACAGTTAGAAATAAAGAGACTGAGTGAGATTCATACCCGACTCGAAGCCTGGAAGAAAGGTCTACCCAAGGAGTTAGAAGCGCGAGAGGGACAGCTTCCCCAGGTTCTGTTGATGCAGTAAGCCCTTGACTATCTCTCCCAACTGGGGACTCGGTCGGCTCTAACCTCTCTCAAGCATGTTCTATCAACTTCTCTTCATACACCTATATCGCCCGTTTCTCAAGTACACCAAGTCCAACTCACCTCTGCCCCCTCACGTGTCTCCACGCAAGCTCTGCACGCAAGCCGCCTCGGTTATTTCGAAGCTCCTCCGGACGTATAAACGTACATATGGATTTAAGCAAATCTGCAACATCGTTGTATATATCGCACACACTACGTGTACCGTTCACCTACTCAACCTACCGGAGAAAAACGCCCAGCGAGATGTCATTCACGCCTTGCGACATCTCGAGGAGATGGGAGAATGCTGGCCCTGTGCCCGACGCACGCTCCGAATCCTCGATATATCCGCCCACAAATGGCAGGTGGAACTTCCCGACGAAGCCGTGGCCATCTTCGAGCAGACCCACGCGCGCTGGGGATCCTGGGGATCCTGGGACCAGGGCGCCTCTCCCTCGTCAACCGACGAAAGCCCACCCGCCGTAACCAACCACCCCGCCCCACCTCGCAACGACTACGCGCCGCCCGATATGTACTACAACGAACCTACTACCACCACCGCCTCTTCACCTATGCAGGGCAGCGTTCCTCCGACGACGTCCGTCGGCTCCATGGCCCCGTCATCGTCATACCAACCAGGCCTCCCAATGCCCGCCTCAGTACCGTCGATGCGCGCAGCGCAGAGATCGCTCGGGGCGCACCTGGCCCGCCCGAACGCACCCCTCCCAGAACCCACCTATCTCCGTCCCATGGCGCATCCCTACACTAATACTCCCATCCCCTATATCCCCCTCACGCAACAAGAAGCCTGGTTCCCTACCAACGAAGCACAGCAAATGCACGTCATGGGTTCCGCACAGCAAGACCTCTCCGCGAGGTCGAGCTCGACCCCCGTCTCCGGCTACGACGGCCCCGAAGGTCCAATCGACGAGACTCAAGTTTGGTGGACAGGGGACCCCAGCACGATGGATTTCGGAATGGGAGGAAACTGGGGAATGTAATGTCCTTGTTTTTTTTCTATTTTTAATACCGTCTATTGTAAGAAAGTTTGGATTGATATACAATGCCGCAATGACGATGATTTAAATTCCTTGTAAATGAATATGAAACCAAGTGCAGAAGTGGGTAATTATAAACAATACTGAGGCTAGGTTAGGTTAGGTAGCATATGCGATGCGATTCGATTGAAGGGGCGCGCGTCACTCCCAATGTTAGGTATTTTGACACATGACGTCGTGATCTGCCTTTTTCTTCTCCTCCTTTTCCTTCTTCCTTTCTTTTCCTTTAATTCGTATTCCGCGTCTTCGCCTTCCGCTTTCTTCTCGGGTCTTGCTTATTCCCTGGTGTCATTGTCATTGTCATTGTCATTGTTATAGTCCTGTCCCTCCCTGTCTGATAAAGCTTAAACAAATATGGATTGGAAATTGAAGTGGAAAAATGTTCGTCAGATGGTATCACTGTAGGTGGAGGTAGTCAGTCAGTCAGTTAATCCTGCATTTAACTGCGAATGGAGGAAAAGGATAGAAGAAAAAAACATACCAAGAAATAATCAGCAACGGGTTTCTTCGCAGGCATGCCTCTCGTGTCCTGCGCGGCGGCCTCAAACACCCTGTACCTCCGGCCAGGGCTCTTAACCCCGGGTTTATTGGA
This sequence comes from Aspergillus neotritici, assembly GCA_023619815.1. Classification (NCBI taxonomy): domain Eukaryota; kingdom Fungi; phylum Ascomycota; class Eurotiomycetes; order Eurotiales; family Aspergillaceae; genus Aspergillus; species Aspergillus neotritici. The sequence goes on along the minus strand of JALZYL010000032.1, from coordinate 433,736 downwards.
GCCCAAAAGGCCATTACTGCGGCCGTAGTCGCCGTTACTGCGGGCGATGGTACCACCGGCGCTGGTGTCCTCGCCCAGCTCCAGGATGGCGGCGACGTTGCCGCAGCGGTAGCAGTAGTTGGGGGCGGACCAGACGGTGACGATGCCGCCGTCGAACATCTCCTTGTAGCCTTCCATGACGAGCTGGTGGGCGCGCGCGACGAGCGACAGGTCGTTCTTGTAGTTGAACTGTTTGACGATGTCGCCGCCGAAGAGGAACCCCGCGCCGCGCGGGCTCAGCCCCCACCCGTCGATCTCGTCTGGGTCCGACCAGAGCAGGTCGCACATGGCGCCTTCGTGCGGCACCTCCTGCTTGCGGTCGATTAGCCGGATCTTGTCGACGGTGTCGATTAGCGGGGAGAGCCCGCCGTGGACGCAGAGGATTGCCCCCGTTCGGCTTGTGGAGCTGGCTGCTCCGTTCCCTGAGGCGCCCGTGCCGGGCGGTCCGGAGCGTTGGGGGGTTTGACCGGGTACGGTGGAGATGTCGCGCGGCGGGGAAATGTTCCGGGAATCGGTGGATGCATCGGACGAGGATCGCTGTCTGCCTCGGTAGGTGCTCATGGTTACTTCGCCCCGCGAGTTCAGCACCTCCGTCTCCAGGCTGCCGTTCTCCATGGCCATGGTCGACTGCGTGGCGTCGTTCATCATCGGAGAGGGGCCCGTCGGTTCGAGCTCGGAGCTGGCGCCGAGGACGACGGCGCCGAGCGCCAGATAATCGAACACCTCGCAGCAGTACCGCCACACGTTGGCGCTGCCGTATTTCCGGATGCACTCGTCGTAGAAGCCGTAGACGGTGGTGATTTGGCGCGATTCGTGGTTTCCGCGGATGAGAGTGATGCGGTCCGGGTAGCGGACTTTGAGGCAGAGGAGGAGGAGGAAGGATTCGAGCGAGTAGAATCCGCGGTCGACGAAGTCGCCCATAAAGAGGTAGTTGGTGTCGGGGACATCACCCCCGACCCGGAAGAGCTCCATGAGGTCGTGGAATTGCCCGTGGATGTCCCCACATATCGTGACTGGGGCGTCCACACACACCACGTTTCCTTCCTCAATCAGGAGTTCTCGCGCCTTGTAGCAGAGTTCGCGGACCTGGGTCTCGGGGATCAAGCGGCAGGCGCGTAATTGCGCGATCGCTCTGTAACAACAGGATCAAATCAGTACCGTCCATCCGCGTCTGCGCGTCCCCTCTCCATGCGATCGAATTGCAATACCTGTCTAGATCACTCATGATGACTCTGCGCGCGAGATGGGAGACGAGGGCGAACGTATGGGATAGAGGTGATCGATCGGTGGGTCCTGGACGACGGCGGATAGACTCAGTGTACCCGGGAACGTGTGAGACTGGAAGACACTATGTGTACTGGAAATGCACAATCATTTTCTCGTGTGGACAAACACCGAAAGATCAACCAAAGAAGACAAAACGAGAGACGTGGGAGTATGGGGAGACGATGGGGAGAGGGCGAGGTGAGTTGGTTGATAGTGGCGCGTCAGAAAGCCCGAAGAGCCAGCTTGGGCGCTGGGCTGACTGGCCAATCACGGGGGCCAGAGATAAGATTAGATCTGATCGCCAAGCCCGGTGCGAATTCTCCAGCTTCACTTCTGGACGGAACCAGCAATGGGGGCTTCTCGCTTCACCTCGACTCGTCCAGCCACCGTGACAGACGCAGCTGATTGCTTAATGTTGTTGGAATAAGAGAAGGAGACCATGCCTTGACCCAGAGATCGTCAGGTCCTTCCGTGTGAATTGGTCTCGATATCCTCCCGTGTGAATGTGTGTGGTCGGACGCGGACTAACCGGTTCCCTCGTTACAGAGCGTCAATTACCTTCGCCCTCACATGTCTCCGTGATCCTCGACGTCTTCACCGACAAGAATATCCTTATCTACTCCCGACAATGCCGCCACATCTACACCCGAAGTCGCGATCGACGAGCTCGCTGTTCGCGGCTACCCTCCTTGCGTCCCTCGGCGTTGTCGGTTTACCACACCTCTTCCCTTGCCCGGCTCCGCGTCGGACGCTCGCCGATTCTGAAATGATCACTACGGCCGATGGCCAAGTGATCCAGAGAGTGAGGCGGAGGCGGAGGCAAGACGCCGATGGCCCCGTCCAAACGAATGGTCCGCTCCACACCCAGCCAGCGACAGACGACGACGTGTCGACGTTTCTCCAATTGGAGGAGGAATCCAAGCAGCTATCCCGGACGGGTCGGGAATGTCCTGTTCCCAAACCTACCGGGGCCCTTGGAGAGTTGTTGGGGTTTTCGAGTCGGAAAGAGACTCCTCAGGGACAAGAGGGGAGTACCGGGAGTTGATGGCAGTCACCCTCTTTTATCCTGCATTTCCTTTTCTTTTTAACACCGAGAACCGACGATCATGACACAAAAAACAACCGGATCCTGCGGATCTAAGAAAGTTATACATCGAACAAAGTCCATTGGAGATGGACTCGCTTTGAGCGATCAGGAGGACACGGCTATATCCGGACAAGCCGGAGACATACTTGTACAGATACCTGTGTATTAGAAACAAATAGCGATACTGTAAATTGAACAATAATATGTTCCAATACAATTACACCATTGAACTTCCAGTCCCTGTGCCTGACGTGTCCTGGATGCGACAACGTGACAGCCTGAGGTGAACGCGCTAATCCGGAAATGGACAGATGTGATTGGTCCATGGAGGCCACGAGGCCGCAAGCAGCCCGAGTTCAGCCCGGCCAGCAGCTTCATCACAATCCATGTTACCTGCTCCAAACAAAAAACAATGGACCTAAAACACTTGGTTCAAGATCTTTGCTCGAATCCGAGGCACTCAAAATGGATGACCCCTCTGTTGGTCCTGGGCGATGCGCTCCTCTGCGCCCTCGTCATCTGGAAGGTTTCATGTGAGACGACTCATCTCTCTCCGACCAACAGGAACTGAATAGGCTCAAGCTAATCAGCTACAGACACTGAAATCGACTGGACGACGTACATGCAGCAGGTATCCCTGTATATCTCAGGAGAGCGCGATTACACAGCGATCAAGGGCTCGACAGGACCGCTAGTATACCCGGCTGCGCATGTATACAGTTACACTCTGCTGTATTATCTGACTGACGAAGGGCGGAATATCTTCCTGGGACAGATTCTGTTCGCGGGTCTCTACCTCGCGACCCTCGTTGTGGTGATTGCTTGCTACAGATTGGCAGGGGCTCCGCCGTATCTATTTCCGCTCCTGGTTCTATCAAAGAGACTCCATAGTGTTTTTGTCTTGCGTCTTTTCAATGATGGGCTGGCGGCGTTCGCCATGTGGATGGCTATCTACTTGTTTCAGAGGAAGAAGTGGGCTGCCGCTGTGGCTTTGTGGTCGGCTGGGGTTGGTGTCAAGATGACGCTGTTGCTCCTCGCGCCGGCGATCATGGTCGTGACGCTTCTGAATGTTTCTTTGCTTCCGAGCGTGCGGCTTGGGATACTGGCATTGCTTGTCCAGGTGAGTATAGTATTTATCTAGGGGGTGATTGGACTCCTTTTGCACATCTTGGTAGGAGTGTAAGCTAAGCACTGATAGGTCTTACTGGGGACGCCTTTCTTGAAAGATAACCCGGTGGGGTATATCTCCCGGGCCTTCGAGTTGACCAGGCAATTTTTGTTCAAGTGGACCGTCAATTGGAGATTTGTGGGCGAAGAATGGTTCTTATCTAGAGAGTTCTCTCTGCTCTTGCTAGCACTGCATATCGTCCTCCTGGGTGTGTTTGCTACCACCGTCTGGTTGCGACCATCCAGGTCCAACCTGCCCGATGTGATCCGTGGCCTGCTTCGGGGACACCACCGCAAGGTCTCGCTTTCCCGCTCCTTCGTCCTGACGACAATGCTGACGTCTCTCGCGATTGGTCTGCTGTGTGCGAGGTCGCTTCACTACCAATTCTTCGCCTACCTCGCTTGGGCGACCCCGTTCCTCCTTTGGCAGGGAGGCTACCATCCAACGCTCATCTATGCGATCTGGGGCCTGCAAGAGTGGGCTTGGAACACCTATCCAAGTACCAATTTGAGCTCGTCAGTTGTCGTCATGTCGCTTGCCGCCCAGGTGTTTGGCGTCCTCTTTAATAACAAGTGCGCGGCCGATGGCGCACGCCATAGAAAAGAGCATCGCGAATAAAACAAGGCACAATGCTTCCATGCAATGGTATATGCAAATACAACGCACGACCCAGCGTTCTATGCGCAAAGAAATGTAAAGAAAATGTTATAACCCAAGAGTCTCGGCGGGAAGTAGACTCGGCCTCTCATGCAGGGGGCCTTTAGTCTCCGATTTCGGTTCGCCGGGTGCCGTACTTTGTTCCGGCAGATTCAGGCATCCGAATCATCGTCCGACGGCGGCAGCTTTCCCACGTTGGATTCGTCTTCACTTTCATCGTCCGAGACCGACGAGACCGGTTGCTTGACGAACTCCTTGGGCCTATCACCCACCGTTAGCGGTATTCCCACGAGCAATTCACTGAGAGGAGTGCTCACCAGTAGGGCTCTTTCCGCCAGGCCTTCTCGTCGCGGACAATGTTGACGATCTCGCCGCCCAGCTTGTTGTCCCGGTCTTCCAAGGCATTGGTGTCCACCACGACGTAAGAATTCCGCTTGATCCAGATGGTCGACCGGAAGCGGGAGGGCAATTCCACCAAGACCGACTTCCTGGAGGGGAATTCGACCGCATAGAGATTATTCCCCGTCGCCTTGAGAACCCGTGCGATCTGCTGCCCGGGGGCCAGATCATCTGGCGGGGTCAGGGTTTCCTCTGCCGTCGCAAGCACCTTTCGTCGCGGAGGGGCCATTGTGTAGGGGAGACCAAGATCTCGTCTTTACTCCTGGATTTCTGCGTTGTGACCCTCTTCTAGGGAATTCTCAGTGTCGAACAGACAGTCAAATCAGATGCGTCCGGGGCGATAGTCGGGAAGTTAAATCTACATTTTTTTTTTTTCTCTCTCTTCCTTTTTGGCAGGGCGGGCCCGACTCTGGGTGCCTCAGGCCTCTACATAGTGGGGCAACTGCATTTCCCAGTCTTGCCCACTTGCCCACTTTCCAGTCCATTGGTGAATCTGCCTCCGGTGTTCAGCCATATTTTCTCAATCCTGGCACGTCAAGAATCTAGATCCTTTCATAATTGACCTATTCCCAATATTAAACATCTACGGTGGCCACCAAGGAACCAATTGACGATGGACCCCCCCACCTGAACAACCGCGGTTCGGCTCCCTTGGTCCCTTACGTCGCGAAAAAAAAAAAAAGAAGAAGAAGAAGAAAAAGAAAAAAAAGCGTCCAACATCGGAGATGGCCGTCGTGTGATCTTCGTTGACCAAGTCTGCGGGGCTGATTCGGCTGTGGATTCAGTTGCTGTGGACGCCAATCCAGGGCACTCCCAGCATGGAGGATACTGCTAATGTGCCTTATTGTACTACTGCAACGCGCCCGGTGAGCGACGCACGCTGGATGTTGGAGGAATCGTGCATCGGGTCGCACCAATGTGGTCGTCTTCATGGCCTGATCGGGTCCTTCTCTGGTCGTGTTCAAGGTTTGATGATATCACGGTAACGCCTCTTGTCTTGCACTCGGGGTCCGGGTTGGATTATTGCCACGCGCTAGCTATTGTGGATTGGTGGATGCAAGGCAAAGTTCCGAATGATACCTATCCTGAGGTCAACGTGATCCTTGCTGGTTATCAACGCTTGACAGTTGACATGTTACACTACCTCGGAATACCAGTATCCTCCACACAATGGGATGACCAACGACTCGGGTGAGATCGTCCCACGGCTGTAGAGATTCGATAGCAGAGGAGATGTTTCCAGTAAGGGTGAAGGCTTCTTGACATTCTTTCCTCCTGCGAGGACTCCAGAGTCATATCAGCCAAGAGACGCATCTGATCATGCATCCAGGGCATCTGCACGCAAGATGCTCCTTGTTTCCCTGCAGTCCCAGTGAGCACGAGGATTCCTGTCTGTTAATGCCACGTCCCATGACGGCATTGTATGGGGTGTGTATTGCCACGGCCCGGGGTGGTAACGAGGTGGTATCGTCCTCGGTAAGATTCACTGTATAGATTACTGTGAAAATGTCAAGAATCCAATAAATATATAATAATAAATGTATAAATCTATAAATCTATACAAGAATAAACCTCAAGACAAGAAACCCATTATCCCAAGTCTTACAAACTCGTCATCGGAAGACGGATTGTCTCACCTTTTCCCGGGCTGAACACTGACCAGAGCTGACTAGTATCCTTTAAGTTAATTAATTTGATGGATTTGACAGCGATCGATCTTCCCCTCCCTCCCTCACACACTCTTCATTCTTTCTCCCCGGCTGAAACGGTCAACAACAACAACTACTACTAAAAAAAAGGCCCCGCGACGCTTCATCCCTCCTCCTCCTCCTCCTCCCCCTCCTCTCTCTCTCTCTCTCCCGCCATCCCGTCTCCTCCCCCGGTGGATCTTCACTTCACCTTCTTCTTCCCCTTGGGCTTTTCTCTTCCGTTTTTCTTGTTTTTGTCTTTCCTTCTCTTTTTTCTTTCTTTGATTTAATCGGTTTCTTTTTCTTTTCTTTTCCCCGTGTTTCGTTCTCGAGAAGGAAAAGAAAAATAAATAATATCCCTCCCCAATACTCCCTCCCTGATTGAATCTCTCTCCCCCTCCTCCTTCCCCCCCGCGTCGCAACCCACACGCGTCTTCCATCATGGACGGCGAAGACCTCATCGCCTCGGTCTACCGCAAGATCGAGCGGGAAAAGGCCCTCATCACCGCCGCCTCCAACATGCGACAGTCGACCGATAATCCGTTGGTACAGCAGAGGGTGGATGCGAACATCCGCGATGGTCGGAAAAACATTGCCTATCTGGAGGAGAAGATGAGGGAGTTGCAACTGCGTCGGATGGAACACGACGGGGGCTCCCCCACCGAGAAACGTCTTCCCCCTGGTCCGGACGATGCCCCGATGCCTCCCCCTAAGGACAGCGCCGGTGGTTATGGCGGTGGTGACAATGACGAGTACGGAGAGCCCTCCAGCGCCCACCCCCACGGAGGGGCCGGCTCCATGCCCTCCGGCGCTCCCTTTAAGGATCCGCGACCGTTTGCTCCGGTACCCAAGGCGCGCCCGAATTATACGAAGCTGGGTAGGTTTGCCTGCCTCCAGAATGACCGGAACACGATCGTCATTGGACGGTCCGTTGCTTGATCGATCGTCCCTCGTGCTAACCCTCCGATCTATAGATCTGATCAAATACGACACGTCTTATCTCGGCCCCAAGATTCAGCTCATGTTGTCCCAACTCGAATTCAAGCTGAGTGTGGAAAAGCAATACAAGGCCGGCATTGAAAAGATGGTTCGCCTGTACCAGGACGAGGGCGACAGGAAGAGTCGTGCCGATGCCGAGGGTCGGCGCATCGAGAGCAACCAGAAGATCCAACTGCTGAAGCAGGCCCTGAAGCGATATGAGGATCTCCACGTGGATATCGAATCGACGGATACCCCAGACGGTACGCCTACCCTCTCCCGTTTCGTGAGGTACATGATTAATCGTTCTCCCTACAGACGAAAGCTTAAGCACCCCCAACTTGCGCAAACCCCTGACCGGTCTGTTGACCATGCGCATCCAGGCCGTCAGCGATGTCGATCATGCGGCCGGCTCGAGATTTTCCAGAGGGCCCGAGACCTCCGTCGTCCTCAAGGTCGAAGATGCCGTCAAAGCCCGCACCCGGCCCACGCGCACCGATCGATGGCAGGACGAGACCTTCAACCTGGACATCGACAAGGCCAACGAGATCGAACTGACCGTCTACGACAAATCTGGCGACCGCCCCACTCCGATCGGCATGCTCTGGCTGCGCATCTCCGACATCGCCGAAGAGATGCGTCGCAAGAAGATCGAAACGGAGCTGAACCAGTCCGGCTGGGTGTCGGCCGACAGGATGGACCACGGAAGCGGCTCTGGACGCCCGGATACTGCAGGTCCGATGAGCCCTGCCCATAGCTCGGCTTCGGGCGGGCCCCCTGGCGCCGGTCCTCCGGGCCATGGCGGTGCGCCCCCGGGTGCGCCGGGCGGAGGCAGTACGCCGATGATTGAATCGTGGTTCGCATTGGAGCCGGTGGGTCGCATTTATCTGTCGATGAGCTTCGGTATGGTCCTGACCTTGTGCGAAATGACGATCGCGATCGCGATTGAACCATTCGGCAACATGCTAACCCTTGCTCTTTCTTAGCCAAACAACTCAAGGACCGCCGTCCCTTCGACATCGGTCTCAACCGCCAGGGTGCCGTGCGCCAGAAGAAGGAAGAGGTCCACGAGAAGCAGGGCCACAAGTTCGTCACGCAGCAGTTCTACAACATCATGCGCTGTGCCCTGTGTGGCGACTTTTTGAAGTATGCCGCGGGCATGCAATGCGCCGACTGCAAATACACCTGCCACCGCAAGTGCTATCCCAAGGTCGTCACCAAATGTATCAGCAAGGCGAACTACGAGACCGATCCCGACGAGGAGAAGATCAACCACCGCATCCCCCACCGCTTCGAGGGCTTTTCCAACCTGTCCGCCAACTGGTGCTGCCACTGTGGTTATTTGCTGCCGTTCGGGCGTAAGAACGCCAAGCGATGCACCGGTACGTTTGACCCCCCGACCAGACCAATGCAGGTAGAGACATCCCAGGAGCTGACCCGCGTGTGATTGTGCAGAATGCGGTCTTACTTGCCACGCCCAGTGTACACACCTGGTGCCCGATTTCTGCGGCATGTCGATGGAAGCAGCCAACCAGATTCTGGAGACCTTGATTCGTGCGAAGAATCACAACAAATCCACCTCTGTTAGTTCTGGCCTCAGCAGCCGCACCCTTCGATCAGGGGGTCCGCCTTCGGGCCCTTCGGACAACGCCGCCCTTGCCTATCCACAGAAACCCATCGAGGGCCCACCCCGGACACCTCAAAGACAGCCTTCCGCCGAAGCCATAAGCGCCGCGACTAACTCTTATATTCCGCAGTCCCCGACAGCCACACAGCGACAGCAGATGCCCCCACCCAGGACGTCCTCGGCAAGCCCTGCCGCTGCCGCCGCTGCCGCGGCGACCGGTCTACGCTCTCCACAGCAAGTAGCAGGTATGTTGGCTCGTCTAATGACAAGAGCAATGGAGATGGAATGGAAGAGACTGACGATCTGCGGACAATCTAGATCAAGGCCGTCCCGCCCCGCCCCAAATCCAGCCCCAGCCCCCCGCGCACGCCCCTTACGATCCTGCTGCATACGTATCCTATCAGCAGCCGCCCATGTCGCCTCAGGCCATGCAGAAGGTCGGGAGCCCGTACGGTATGCCTCCACCGCAGCAGCAGCCCGCGCCCGTCATGCCGCAGCCGATGGCGGTGAAAGAAGAGCTGCCGCCGCCGCAGCCCAAGGTCCGCATCGGACTGGACCATTTCAACTTTTTGGCCGTGCTCGGTAAGGGTAACTTCGGCAAGGTCATGCTGGCGGAGACCAAGGGCAACAAGAAGCTGTACGCCATCAAGGTGCTGAAGAAGGAGTTCATCATCGAGAACGACGAAGTGGAGAGCACCAAGTCCGAAAAGCGGGTCTTCCTGATTGCGAACAAGGAGCGTCACCCTTTCCTCCTCAACCTGCATGCCTGTTTCCAGACCGAAACCCGCGTGTACTTTGTCATGGAGTACATCAGCGGTGGTGATCTGATGCTTCATATCCAGCGCGGCCAGTTCGGCCTGAAGAGAGCACAGTGAGTGTCTTGATCTACCCTGCGGTAGTACCACCGAAATGCAGGAAGTCTAACGAGAATGATCTACGCAGGTTCTACGCGGCGGAGGTTCTGCTGGCGCTCAAGTATTTCCACGAGAACGGCGTCATCTACCGTGATCTGAAGCTAGACAACATCCTGCTGACCCTGGATGGTCACATCAAGATTGCGGATTACGGTCTCTGCAAGGAGAACATGTGGTACGGCGCCACCACGAGCACGTTCTGTGGTACTCCTGAATTCATGGCCCCTGAGGTGAGTCTCCGGTCTACTCCTTCCGCTCCGTCGTTCATCCTAGCTAACATGTCTACCTGTAAAGATTCTCTTGGACAAGAAATACGGTCGCGCGGTTGACTGGTGGGCATTCGGTGTGCTCATCTACCAGATGCTTCTTCAGCAGTCTCCCTTCCGCGGTGAAGATGAGGACGAAATCTACGACGCCATTCTGGCGGATGAGCCCCTGTACCCGATCCACATGCCCCGCGATTCCGTCTCGATCCTCCAGAAGCTGCTCACGCGTGAGCCCGAGTTGCGACTGGGGTCCGGCCCCACTGACGCGCAGGAAGTCATGTCGCATGCATTCTTCCGGAATATCAACTGGGACGACATCTACCACAAGCGGGTTCCGCCGCCCTTCCTCCCCACCATCACCAGTCCCACCGATACCAGCAACTTCGACCAGGAGTTCACCAGCGTCACTCCCGTTCTCACGCCCGTGCAGTCAGGTAAGGAGCCCCCCGTCGCCCATTCCATTCCGCCAATTGCTAACATCCATGTTTTTCTCCCATTTAGTCCTGTCCCAGGCGATGCAAGAAGAGTTCCGCGGCTTCTCCTACACCGCCGATTTCGCCTAATCCAGCGGCTCCCACGCGAGAGTGTCAGGCCCGTGATGGTCATCGTCTTTCTTCTTTTCTATCTTCCAGTCCTTTTTTCCTCCTCTCTTGCTTTCTTCCGGTCCTGAACCCGTTGGTAGCTTCTCTGTTTACTATTACGGTTTGACTTGACTTCGGCACGATTTTTGCACTTGAAAGTGTTGCTTCACATACCCATAAGAGTTTTGCTGGCTGGTGTAACCGACGACGTGGTGTAAACAGAATGGGCGAGTGTGTTTGGAAAGTTGGATCCAGTTGTTGTCTCTTTTTCCAGCCATTCGCCGATTATCTGATTTATTGACGACCTATTCTTCTTGCTGTTGTTCCTTTTCTTTTCCTGTCTCTTTTTCTACCCTTTTCTCCCCGTCTGGAATGCAAGTGCGCATTCATTCTCTTTCATCGTTGAGGACGTCTTTAATGTTGTATGACTGAATGGGAGGTGCGATTACTCTTACATGAATCCTAAGTGCACATATGGCTCTTCAGTCGCTATAGAAAGGTACGTAGGATGAAGGTGTAGTGGTGTGGACACAGCACGGTCAGCTCATTCTACGATCAGCTCAGTCTCTGCCATAGTTAGTATGAGGGACTGAAGAGACTGAAGGGGATTCCCAGGTTTCATGATTTCCATGGTTAGGTATTCGTTTCTTTGTTTACCACTGTCTTCCATCATCCCACCAGTTCTTTGGAGGGGGCGAGGGGGCTGTGATTCGCATGAGTCTGTTTGGCCTCGAGAAATCATGCTCGAGGGAAATGGTTTGCATTCGTAGGGTCAATTACCTATCACTTCATTGTTCTCTCTCCCACGCCTCTCCGTTGGGGCGTTCTTTATGTCGGGCGCATGATCAAGGTTGATTCTTTTTGCAAAACAAAGAACGAATACCCTCTGTATCCTGGGGACACCAAAAATAGAAGTCTTCTTTCTTTGCGAGTGTTGACTCGATGGGCGTTTGAGGTGGGAGGGTAAGGATTGAATGAATGGTGAATTCGGAGTACAAGAAAGAACTTGAAGTATGAGACCTTTCTTTCCCCTCCCCATCGAGGCCTCCTTCTCCCAGCCGCACAACCTGTCACTCACTTGTCTTCTTGGTTGACTTCGTTTTCCGTCTTCACTCTTCTTCTTCACGCTTGCCTGTCTAGAACGCTCTCTCTCCTCTTACTATTGAGGTCATCTCTCACTCGACTACCTCCTTGCCTAGATTCGAACCAAGCAAGATGCAAGAATCCCCCGAACTCGAGACGACCACCGTACCGGGGTCCCAATATGACCTCAGCTCCGTCGTCCATTTACCTCCCCCGGTAATCATCAAGCCAAAGTGGGTTCCAAGAAGGGAATGACTCAAGTTGAGTGAGGCTGGTATATTAACGTTCCCAGGAGCGGTCTGTCTTCCGGTGCGAACAGGAAGAAGAAACCGTCGGATCCGCAGTGGGATAGCGGGCAAGACGATGACGATGACGACGTGTCCTCCGACGACGAGTTCTTCTTCAGGCGCAACGGACAGCAGAAGAAGAGGAAGGTGGACTCAGATGACGAGGACGATTCGGCGAGGCCCAAGCTGAAGAAGAAGAAACGGGCTGACCCCACGTTCGTGTTCGATCAGGACGAGAATACCGACGATGATGATGACGGTGGTGGTGGTGGAAGCGCCAGTCGCAACCCAAAGCAGGACGGGAAAGGCACGGTCCTGCACGCGATTGGAAACTTCCTCCGCGGCGCGCAGGCAAGCCCGACGCCTAAGAAAAGGAAACCGTCATACAACAAGGCCTTAGACCCGCAGGGTAGTGACGAGGAAAATGCGCCAGCCAATGACTTCCGGATCTCCAAGAATGAGACCGCGGATATAGTCTTTGATTTCTCGCTGGAGCGGTCCAAGCGGTTGGCTGATGCGATCAGTCTTCCTGAGAACCTTTATACGCAGGTGGAGAGAGATCTTTTTGGTAGGCTGGCGATGCGTGGTTTCGAGCCTATTCTGCCGTCGCAGTGGAAGTTCGATTTCCAGACTCTGCCTGAGTCGCTATTCCCCACCGCCGGTCAGGATTTCGAACCGCTTGTTCAGGCACTGGGGGGATCAGAGTTCTACGGTACGTCGTCAACCCTGCTTTTTCGGTTCCTACAAGGATGACGTTACTCACAGTCAAATAGCAAGCAAGTCCATGCACGACCTCTTCAGCCTAGGCGGCCGGGTGCGCGACTGCAGCGTCCTCAAAAAGCGACCCGAGCTATTGATCGAGAGAGAAATCAAGCGGTACATCCGCTGGGCTGTCTTCGACGCCCATCTGCTCTTCGACAAGGACTCGATCCCCGTGTACACGATCCACGCCCACCGGATCGGCGATTCCATCATCAAGGGCGTGAAACGGCTGGACAATCGTCTCAAGACGCTCGCCGCGCGATACAGCAATGAATCGAGCTCGGTTTCGCACTCAAGTGATGCCTCGACGCTGTATCCCGTTTTCACCGGGTTCCTCATCTGCGGGCCCATTCTCACCATCATGACCTACAGTGCCGATCCACGGGACAGAACCGAGACGACGGACAGCAACTTCATCTCCCAGTTTGATCTGGGTGAACGAGGCCAGGATGTCTGGAACTCGCTTGCGCTTGTCATTACGGTCATGCATATTCGCAGGACTATGCTTCAGCTTGTGGAGAGGGGTGGGGGGGGGATCTATAGGGCCGAGGGGAATGTGTTGTCGGGCGCGGACGATGATCTTTGACTCCGTTTTTGACTCTGTCGGGGGAGTATGGGTCGAGGTATCCAATTCGTATTATAGCTGGCTATTTTTATGCACATTAGCGTTAATGAGACCGCCAGTATCTGAGAGTGAACTGTATCCGGGATCGGACTATATATATCGTGATAGTACATTGCATGTTACCAAAGCAAGACACGACACCATAGTAATTGATAACTGTTCAACATTGAAATCTCCTCATCAACAGTAGGAGAATTAAAATAATTGATCCGAATTCACGATATGTCCTGATTCCATCTGTCGACATTGGTGGTCGACGTGGTCACATGACCCAGGCAATACTGGCGATTCCCCGCGGATCGCGAGGCTGAGTACTGTTCTGAATAGTGACATCCCACTCCTGTTCAACTCGCTATCGTCATGGATGCTCCCGATGATAGGGAGATCAAACTCCAGCGGGCATCTGGAGATCTCGTGAAGGAATTCTCCACCAGATTGCCTGCCTTACTCTGGAAACCGTCGACCGAGCGTGGAGAAGAGAGCCGAAAACCACGACGACGAACACCCGCCGCCAAGGCAGAGAAGCTCGTGGGACTGGTAGGATAAACACCCACCCCACCTTTGCCAAAGGACAGACTGGACTAACGATGGACGCCGATAATGACGATGCACGGTATAGCTGGAACCCTTTCAGGAGTGGCCGCAATTGCTAGATCCGCATCTGCAATCGCTGCTCCCTCCGCTAGTTGATGCGTTCCTTGCCTACCTGGTCAGCCATCGCGACCACTACGCTTCCAAAGCAGCAGAGTCAAACCATCTCTATCCCCTGCCAAGAGCAATCTGCAGACTTCTCTACACCTTCTGCAAAGTCCGCGGGGTCAAAGTGATCAGCCGGGTCCTGAACAACGAACCCAAGTACCTCCAGCCGCTGCTGCGAGCGTTTATCGCGTGGGACGAGATCCCCCAGGAGGACCCCGCAGATGTCTCCCCGGGTGATATCCCCCGCAGACTTGTCTGGGAGGAGCGCTATGTGATGCTGATATGGCTGTCACACTTGCTGCTCGCCCCGTTCGACCTATCGTCCTTGTCCTCGGATGATATTCCGATCCCGCATCGGGATTTCGAGCAGCTCGCGATACTACCGCCCCAGGCGCCTGTCATTGCGCGCTCGATCCTTTCGCTGTCTCTGCACTATGTGAATGCTCCCGGGAAGGAGCGCGAGGCTGCCACTGTGCTTCTGGCGAGACTGGCGCTACGGGGGGATATGCAGAGCTTTGGGATCCTGGGTAATCTTACGAACTGGGCTTTTTCTATCATCCAGCCGGTTGGAGATGCTGAACCGCTGTCGGTCTACACCTGTATTGGTGTGCTGTCTTTTCTGTCTCGCTTGGCTGCTTCCGGCCAGGTGGAGGAGTTCGGCCCTCTGATTGTGCCTGTGTTTGGGCAAATCCTCGGCGCTGTGCAGGGGGAGTCGCAGATCTCGAAGATCGTGCAGTCTTCGGCTATTGCGCGAAAGATGATCATCAAGATCCTCCGCAGTCTGACTCTCATGGCGATATCACTTAACGAGAGAGGAGATGGCTCGATGTCCGATGACCAGGTTTCGTTTATCCTGGAAGACACTATCGATCATTTCCTGGTAGCTCTGGCCGACAAGGACACCCCTGTGCGGTTTGCCGCGAGCAAGTCACTAAGCATCATCACTCTGAAGCTCGAGCCTGAGATGGCGACGGAGGTTATAGAGGCCATCACGGGCTCGCTTGAGGAGAACATCCTGTATCAAAAGCAGGATGGTACCATAGTCACACCGCTAGAGGCAAGGCTGATTGGAATCAACGCATTGAAGCGAAATCTGAGCGCGGTTGACTCGCAACGGTGGCAAGGGCTGATCCTCACCCTGGGCCATCTTCTATTCCGTCGCGCTCCCCCGACACACCAACTTCCGAACGTCCTCCAACCGCTTGTATCTGGGCTTGGTTTTGAACAGAGGTCTTCGACTGGAAGCTCTGTCGGGACTGGCGTCCGGGACGCCTCTTGTTTTGGCATTTGGGCGCTCTCCCGGAAATACACCACACAGGAGCTGTTGGCCTTGGACGCGCAAGCCATCAATACCCCGACGGAGCAGAATGGAGTGAACACCCTGCAGATTCTAGCGACAGAGCTAGTGTGCGCCGCGTGCGTGGACCCGTCTGGGAATATCCGCAGAGGTGCTTCTGCCGCCCTTCAAGAGCTCATCGGCCGCCATCCGAACACCATTGCAGAGGGGATACCTCTGGTCCAGGTGGTGGATTACCACGCGGTGGCGCGCCGCTCGAGGGCGATGATCGAGGTCGCTAAATCGACTGCCGATTTGAGCCACCTCTACTGGCGTCCTCTATTGGATTCACTAATGGATTGGAGGGGGG
The DNA here is from genome assembly GCA_023619815.1 of Aspergillus neotritici. NCBI lineage: Eukaryota > Fungi > Ascomycota > Eurotiomycetes > Eurotiales > Aspergillaceae > Aspergillus > Aspergillus neotritici. The sequence goes on along the minus strand of JALZYL010000032.1, from coordinate 417,964 downwards.
TTGGCTCTCCGGACGCGGAGTCCAGAAGACATGCTGCGAGAGCAATCGGTGTCTTGAGCACCCAGAAATCTTTCACCTCTATGAAGATCGTGCTGCGCCAGCTGGTGGACAAACTTCTGAGTCTTCCGCACAGCGATGTCGAAGCGAGGCATGGCTGTTTCCTTGCGCTGTCTGCTACAGTCGATGCATTTAATTCAAGTCGAGAGACATCTGACGACAACAGCTCCCCCGAAGCGGAGGATGTTGCCCGCCAGCTGGCTGGAGTGTGGGAAATATTCAATTCCCCGGCTAGTCCTACGAAGGACGACCTGACCCTTCAAGCATCACGTCCGGAATTGACAGCGGAAGCAGCGTCGTGCCTGGTTCAGTCGCTAGCACTGGCAACGTCCCAAACCAGCGTCCCTCGAGTTACCGTGCCATCGCCTGACTTGTTAGATAAAGCGCGCACAGTGCTCTTGCTTTGCATCTCACGAGGCGAAGATACCTCTATAGAGGCAGCTTCAAGCGCGTGGCCAGAATTATTTTCCCTCCTGTCTTTGCCAGAGCAGGACGAAACGGTACAGAGCTGGTTTTCGCATATTCATGCATCGCGGAAATTGCCAACTGCACGGGGTCAAATACTTGTTCTGGGAGCCGTTTTCCGGAAGGTTTCTCCGGAGAATAATGTTAGAAAGTCTATCATAGAAGAGCTACTCCGCGTAGCTGGCAAGGAGGAATTGATCGAGAAGAGGGTTGTAGCTGTGAAGAGTTTGACCACTGGGGTTCTGCCTTACATAGGTAAGTTGTTTCTTTACTGGAGTGTGAATGTTATGGCTAATAACTATAGATGTGACACACACCATTGCAGATAATCTTGTGGAATTCTTGAATGATTACACGACAAACAGACGGGGTGATATTGGATCATTGGTCAGATTGGAGGCCATCCAAGCTGCTCACACGGTACTCCAGAAGAAGACCGGAACCGCGGACCGCTCCCACGTCCAAGAGATCGTGGGCTGTCTGTGTCGACTCGCGGCTGAGAAACTGGACAAGGTCCGTCTTCAGGCATGGCTTTGCCTCCAGAGTTTCTGGGAATCGGAGGCAGAATTCCCACGATTACAGAGGTGCGTATTTAACCCTTCTGATCTTTGCTGACATTTAACGGCTCGCTGACTTGCGTGCAGAAAATACGAACACTTCAGCCACGTCTCGTCGGTTGACTACTTTCTGCAGCTCCTCGAGCTGCAGTCTGTTGACTGGCTGCGTCTACCCCTGTTCCAAGGCCTCGCGACCTCTGCTGTCGTTGGAGCTGAGGGGCTCGTTCGCTCGTCCCGCCTAGCACTGGCCTGTAGTCTCAATGACCACGGAACAGAAAAGCGACAGGCCGTCGCTATCGCCATTCTGAGAGACCTTCTCGTCATTCTGACCGAAAATCTGCACGACGACCGCTACGCCATCCCAGCTCTGGAGCTGATAGCCTGGCTGCTGGACGGCTACGTCTCTTCCATCCCAGAAGGCTCGGAGTCAAGGTACGCAAGTCCTATTTCCTATGCCCAAACCCACGCGAACGACACTCACCATTATCCATCCATCCATCCAGTTTCCGCAAATTATTCGTCGGTGTCCAAAAGGCACATTTCAAAACATCTAACATTGCACGGCTGGAAGTTGCCGTCAAAATCTATGCGAGTCTGTCGCGATTAGAAGCGCTGAGGACTGAGGTTCTTAAGAAGATGACGGGGATGCTGTTGCATCCGTTCCCTCGGGTATGTTGTTTGTTCTGTATACTCTTGGCTATAACTGGCTAACCTCTATGAAGGTCCGTAATGCTGTTGCCGAGTATCTGTTTGTGGAGACTCGTTTGGAGCTTGTGAAGTGTGGGGACTGGACTCGACAGTCTAAGCTGTTGAAGGGTGATGTTGAGGGGCTTAGGGAGGCATTGGGCTGTAGGTAGCTGCGTCTGGCTATAGATCATGAATGTTAGAGCATGATAGAAACGAATGCATGAATGGGAAGATAATGAAAAGGAAAATAAATATATAGATATTGATTACATCGAGTTGCAATCCACTGGGTTGGAAGGAAAAATAAAAAACAAAAAGATAAGAATAAGATAAGAATACTGCATCATCCGTGAATCGAACACGGGCCTCATCGATGGCAACGATGAATTCTACCACTAGACCAATGATGCTGGTATATATTATGCCCTTCCTTATTACATTATATAATACAGCGATCCCCTCCCATATTTCCTTCCGCCGAGTTAACTTCGCCAGAGCTCCACCTACTACTCCAAGTAATTAATCGATCGAATTGAACACTCTCTCGCAGCACCGACAAGACCTCATTTGTCGCAAAGCAAAAATGGCCACTGTATCAGGGTCAACAAACCCTCCCAATGCCACGTACGTCTATTCCGCCCATCCATCTAACACAAAAAAAGATCACATCAAGCTAACCACCGACCTCATCCCGCGCAGAGTCTACGTATGTCCAGTCCAGTCCACCAGCAGCCAACCAACCCAAAATCCCAAAACTAACCCCACCGCCAATAGGTCCGCAACCTCGAAGAACGGATAAAAATCGACCAGCTCAAGGTCGCCCTCGAAGAGATCTTCTCCGAATATGGCACCATCCTCGAGATCGTCGCCAAGACGAACCTGAAAGCCAAGGGCCAGGCGTTCATCGTCTTCGACAACGTCGAGTCGGCCACGAACGCCATCGAAGAGGTCAATGGCTTCGACCTGTTTGAGAAACCGATGGTTTTGGACTACGCGAAGACGCGGAGCGACGCGACGGTTTTGCGCGAGGGAGGGGCTGATGAGCTCGAGGTTCATAAGAGGAGGAGGTTAGCTGAGAAGGGTGTGTATGCCTTTTTCTTTCACATTTCCCCTTTCCCTTTTACCTCTACTATACTCTACTCTATTTATTTAGAGGATATCGTGGAAGTAAGGGAAGAGTGGGAAATGCGACGATACTAACAGAAACAGAACGCAAACAAGCCCACGAAGCCCTCGAAGCCCAGAAGAAGCTCAAGCGACCCCCCGGAGCGCCCGACGCCGCTCGCCCCGCCAAAACCGCCAAAGGCGCCGGCCTCAAGCCTACCAGCGGTGCCGCCGCGGCCGTCATCCCCGACGAGTATCTCCCGCCCAACAAGATTCTCTTCCTGCGCGACCTCCCCGACACCGCCGACCAGGAGAGTCTCACGGCTGTGTTTGGCCGCTTCGAGGGATTCCAGGAGGTGCGTCTGGTGCCGGGTCGCAAGGGGATTGCCTTTGTCGAGTACGAGAGCGAGTCCGGAGCCATCAGTGCGAAGGAGGCTACCTCCGGTATGCCTATGGGAGAGCAGGGGAAGCCCATCCGCGTTACCTTCCAGCGGCAATAGGTGGCGACGAGGGGGTGAGGACCTGGTCAGTGTTGGGCATTGCGATCTACTTGACTTGTTGTTGTTACTGGCGTTGGGATGGGAGCTTCTTTTTGCTGTTCTTTTTACATTTGTATTCTTTACATAACGGGGGAAGACCTTTCAAATCCTCGATTCGTGTCTTATCGTCTAAGCTCGTTTTAACCGTATCTCGATATCTTGATCGGAGCAAAGGAATAGAAATAACATATCATGATGTGAAAGCCAATCGCATGCTAGAAGATACACTGCCTACTTACAAGACCTGAATAAACGTGCAATAAACAAGACGCCCTAGAAGATAACATCGTTATCCTCTTGCTCTCCGAGTACGTCCGGAGCGCTAGGGACTTCCTCCTCCGCTTTGGTCTTGGTGTCGCCCTGGGCGATTGCGTCGGCAGCCTCCTTTTCACGGCGGGCCGCGAGCTCGGCATCTGCGGCTGCGACATCACGCTGTTTCTTACCCGACACCTTCTTAAGCCGGTAGAATTCCTCTCTGTCGAGCTCGTCGAGCTCCGAGTTGATGTCTGGGACGTGTTAGCGTAGTTGGGCGACAGCAATCGTGGCAGGACTTACATTTGATGGTGTTCTCTGTCCGGGGGATAATGACATGCTCACTGTATGATATTAGTATGAGATGAAGCCGTGGGCTTTCTTTGTCTCTTACATCGCATTTACTGTGTCACATTAGTATGCGAGCTCATCATTTGGGGCAGTTGAGACTCACCTCGTCGGTTGACAACCTTGATAACCTCATCCAGAATAACAAATGCAGTCTGATTAAATCAGCAAGTGAACGAGTACTCCAGCCACTCAAGCCACATACCTGCAAACTGGCCAACTCTACCAGCGTCTCCACGGCCCTTGCATACGTCTCCCGACAGCGTTGTACTTGCTGACCACCCTTTCCTAGACCTGTCAACCCAAAGTCGTTGATCCCCTCTTCCGTGTAGCTCTCAAAGTGAGGCAGGAAGACACCGGACACGTTCTCCTGCTTGGCCCGGACGCGGAAGCGAGCCTGCTTGGCGGACTCCTGAACCTGGTAGCCGATATCTCCTCCAACCGCGTAGCTCACTTCGGCCAGCGAGAAAGCCGCAATTTGCATCACCCGTCCCATCTTCTGTTTGGCTTCATCGATCCGCCGTGTGATTTCTGGTTTGACGACGTCAGTGTCGGGAATGCGATGCGGGGGGGCTGAGACGTCATGTTGCCATACCTCGGAAACGTCTTGAGGGCGGTGGATATTAGCACAGGACAACCAAGAGAAGTACAGTGGAGGGTACCTACTTCGTCAAGGCTTCACTCTTTCTCTTGAGCAAACTGTGTCCGACTTCTGCACCCTTCAATTTACCCTTCATCAACCCCAGCGACTGGCGAGTCGGGAAGACTGGCTCACGGCCCTAATCATGACGGAACGTTAACCGGATCCATTCGTAGACTAGAAGGTCAGAGAACACCGAACAGGACGAACAACGTACCGCGGCACCAGACATGACTGCAGATGGTACAGGGAAGTTGTCTGTTGTTCAGAGGCCAGATGCGAGGATGCATGATTGGCGATAGGCGATAACCACCTGGAGGGGAGGAGCTTGGACCACCTGCGCCCGTTCCCGCCGTCAGGTCACGTGTGCACCGTCCAACCTTCGATGTCTTGATGGTGGCGCTTGGCGGCTTTCATTTCATCCCCGACGACGAGAGCTTTCTCCCGTTCATGACACCACCTTTTCATTCGATTCCCTCTTGACCGTGCGAGTCGGTCCCGCTCAACTGAGTGGCGCCATGCCAGGGACACTTCTGCCCCCGAGATCCCACCGGCAACACGCACAGATGGACCGAACGTCGGCCTCAGGGCCTGATCTGTATTTGATTGTGAGGAGACCGTGACGCGATTTGATGCAACGGGGCTAACCTATAATGATGTGCGACGGCAGGCCGACCAGGACACTGTGTACGAGCAGGATCTGCTTCGAGATGCCGGCAGCGTCAAGCCATGGCTTGCCTACATCGAGTACAAGCAGCAACATGGAACTCTTTACGAACAGGCCTTTGTATGTTCCTGGGCGTGGTATTTGGATGGAGATCTTTTGCTGACTTTATTAGGTGATGGAGCGCGCGTGTAAACAGCTCCCGCGGTCTTACAAGCTCTGGAAGATGGTATGTGTTCGGGTTTTCTCTCTTTCCTTTGCAAGCCTGGGTTCCGAATGGCGGCACCTTGGTAATGAAATGTTTGAATAATCGCTAATTGGTGTAGTATCTGGAATTTCGAGTGAACCATCTTCGCGGCCGCAACGCGACCATCTATAAGTCGGAGTACCAAAAAGTCAACGCGCTCTTCGAACGGGCGTTGATCCTTCTCAACAAAATGCCCCGGATATGGGAAATGTACCTCGCCTTCATGCTGCAGCAACCGCTTATCACCCAAACCCGACGGACCTTCGACTGTGCGCTGCGAGCCCTTCCGATTACTCAACATAATCGAATTTGGAAGCTGTACAAGAACTTCGCTCGTTCCGCTTCGGGTCAGACGGCCGTGAAGATCTGGGCGCGTTATATGCAGATTCACCCCGAGAACGCCGAAGAGTACATCCACCTCCTAGTCGAGATGGGTCAATACACCGAAGCCGTGAAGAAGTACATGGATATCCTCGATAACCCGCGGTTCCAGTCCAAAGAGGGGAAGAGCAATTTCCAGCTGTGGACGGAGATGGTTGACCTGTTAGTCTCGAAGGCGAAGCAGATCAAGACCGGACCCCAGGTTGGTATCGACGTGGATGCAATCCTGCGCAGTGGAATTGAGCGGTTCGCGGACCAGAGAGGTAAACTGTGGGCTGGGCTAGCAACTTATTGGATCATGAAGGGCAGCTTTGAAAAGGCCCGGGATGTCTTCGAGGAAGGAATTATCACCGTCATGACTGTGCGCGACTTTACCCTGATATTCGACTCCTACGTTGAATTTGAGGAATCCATCATCGGAAGTTTGATGGAGGCCGCGGCCGTTCGAGCAGAGAACAACCAGTCAGACGAAGAGGCCGATTTCGACCTTGACCTTCGAATGCTCAGGTTTGAACAGCTGATGGACCGTCGCCCATTCCTTGTCAACGACGTTCTGCTGAGGCAAAACCCTAACAATGTCATTGAATGGGAGAAGAGGGTGGCTTTGTGGGGCGACAACAAAGCCGAAGTCGTCCAAACGTACACGGCCGCGATCGCAGCCATCAACCCAAAGAAGGCCCACGGGAAGTTCTCAGAGCTTTGGGTCAACTACGCCAAGTTCTACGAAGCTGGTGGAGACCTAGACTCGGCGCGGGTCATCTTTGAGAAGGCTGTTAAGGTGCCTTTCAAGTCTGTCGCTGAACTGGCGGAGACGTGGTGCGAGTGGGCCGAAATGGAACTCCGCAACGAGAACTTCGACCAGGCCGTGCAAGTAATGGCCAAGGCGACCCTGGCCCCGAAGAAGTCCACCGTCGATTACTTTGATGAGGACCTTTCGCCCCAGCAACGAGTTCACAAGAGTTGGAAGCTATGGAGTTTCTACGTCGATCTGGTGGAAAGTGTCTCGTCATTGGAGGAAACGAAGAAAGTGTATGAAAGGATCTTCGAGCTGCGCATCGCCACTCCTCAGACAGTGGTCAACTACGCCAATCTCCTGGAGGAACACAAGTACTTCGAGGAATCGTTCAAGATTTATGAGCGTGGATTGGATCTCTTCAGTTATCCGGTGGCCTTTGAGCTTTGGAACCTTTACTTGACCAAGGCTGTGGACCGGAAGATTGGCATCGAAAGACTACGGGATCTCTTCGAACAGGCCCTTGACGGATGTCCTCCCAAGTTCGCCAAGCCGCTCTACTTGATGTACGGCAATTTGGAGGAAGAACGCGGCCTGGCTCGACATGCCATGAGAATCTACGAACGGGCCACGCGTGCGGTCTCCGACGACGACCGGTTCGAGATGTTCGAGTTCTACATCACCAAGTCCGCATCCAACTTCGGCCTGACTTCCACGCGGCCGATCTACGAGCGAGCCATCGCCGCGCTGCCCGACCAGGAAGCCAAGGAAATGTGTCTCAAATTCGCGGAGATGGAGAGAAGGTTGGGCGAAATCGACCGAGCGCGTGCCATCTACGGCCATGCTTCTCAGTTCTGCGACCCGCGCACCAACGCCGTATTCTGGCAGAAGTGGGAGGCATTCGAAGTGCAGCACGGAAACGAAGACACGTTCAAGGAGATGCTCCGCATCAAGCGAAGTGTCCAAGCCCAGTACAAGTATGTTGTCCGCACCCTTCGTCGCACATGCTACATCCATTCCAAGAACCCAGCTAACGCAACGACTACTCCAGTACGGACGTCAACTTCATCGCGTCCCAAGCCATCGCCCGCAGTCAGCAACGGACCCAAGAAGGCGGCACCGAACCAACAGAAGAAATGGAGGGCTCGACCGAGAAAGCGGACGCCATGGCTGCCCTGGAGCGACAGGCGCGCGCCCCCGTCGGCTTCGTCGCAGCCAGCACGGGACCCGAAGGTGGCAATCGTCCCCCGCCAGCAGGCCAAGAGCCCGCCCCAGCGGCAGCTCCAGCCAACCCAGATGCTATCGATCTCGACGCCGACATGGACGCCGACTGAGGTAGAGAGATTACATCTGACTTGTTTTGATATGAGGATAAATGTTATTCGTTTGGCCTGGACTTTGGCCATGTACACCGACCTTGTCTTTTCCTTTCCTTTCCTTTTTCCCATGAGTTGGTTCTCTAACTGAAACTGAGGTACGCGGTCTTTCTTTTGAGATTTTCTTCTTTTTTAAACCATCCACCGTTCGTGTGGTCGTGTCTTGTCTTGTCCTGTCTGTTTGTGGTTGTGCTGTGCAATACCTGGCGTTGTGCATAGGCATCATCTATCTATCTATCTTCTATCTATCTATCGATCTATCTTCTACTTCTATCTCCTGAATGAACTCACCAAGTGATTTAGTTTGACTTTGGACTCTGCATACACCGAATAAATTGGCCTGGGAACGGAACTAGCGATTGACGATGATGATATAGATAGTTAGTATAGGAGAGGAGTGTTAGTTAACCCAGTACTAGCATGGTATACCTCACTACTACTAAGCCATCCATATGTACGCGTATTCATCCAGCTTGGGTACACAAAAAATGATGATAATACAGATGATATAGGGAGAGCGACGAGAACAATTCAAGCAATGCATTTCGGTTGTTTATTTGTTTGTTTGTTTGTTTGTTCATTCTTTATGCAGAGGGAGAGGGGAGGGAGGGAGAGGAAATGGAGTTTAATAACAAGATATATCTATTTACATATACGTGTATGCTTTCTACTGCGGAAGAAGAACGAAACAACAAACAAATGACAAACAACAGACAATAATGAAGAAGACAAAATAAGGAGAGAAAAGAAAGAAAGAAAGAAAGAAAGAAGATGCATACGCCTTGTATATGCCCCAGGTATATCATATCACAAAATAATAGATCAGACGGTAATGTAATAGAGGTGGAAGGGGTGGATCGTCTTAGTTGTCGGGTTGCTTTTCCTTTTCCCCTTCCTGTTCCTCTTGCTGCTGCTGCTGCTGCGGTTCAGGAGTGAGTGTCCCTTCCGCAGGAGGGGCGTCTTTAGACGGCTCGTGCGAGGTCGAAGGCGCAGGGGACGGGGAAGGGGCAGGAGAGGGGATCCGCGAGGCGGGGAGGGGCAAGTCCTTCGGAGCCTGGGCGAAGATCTCGTGGAAGAGGTCGGGGAGGAAGCGCTCGAGACGTTTCTTGGTTTCGGTCCACAGTTGCGCCTTGCTGGGGTCTTGGGAGGGCGGGACGAGGTAGCCGCCGTCGGCCATGACGAGGAGAACGTTTTTCAGACTTTCGGGGATGGCCTCCTCCTGGATGGTGTTAGCGGGGTCCCGTTTTGGTGTATTGAGGGGAACGATGGGGCTGAGATAAGATGTAAACGTACCAGGCTGTCTCCCTGGCCGCTGTTCATCATGCGGTCCAGGATGTCGAGGATCTTGAGCCAGAGGTCGAGCATGCCGGCCCGGTTGGGGTGCTGGTCGAGGTAGCGGAGGAAGATCTTGCAGACTAACGTTGCGGCTTGCACGCGCGTCTCGCTCATGCCGACGGGGTCGGAGTGGTACACTTCGGGTTTGAGCAGGCGCAGGACCAAGGGGAAGAGGACCTGGTCGAAGATGGCCGTCCATTCCTTGTCGTCCGTGGAGCTGATCTCGATCGACAGGAGGGACCGCTGCAGGGTGGACACGGCGTGGTGCCGAATGTCTCGGCACGGGTTGGTGCACTGAGACGTGAGGGTATGGAGTACCGGCGACCAGTAGGCGGACCACGCTACGGAGGGTTAGTGGGACTCATCGATGGGCTGGGAGAAAGGCAGGGAATGCAGATGTCAATACGAACCTTCGTTCTTTTCCAGGTGAGACTGCTGAATCAACGCCGGAACCCGCCCGGTCAGACGGTAGACAAGCCCGATCGCCTTCAAACCACGCGACACAATCTCATTATCTCTGCAAAATCCGTTAATCATTGGACAATTACCGAGGAACAGGGGGGGACGAACTTCGACTTGGATTGTTTAGCACCCTTCCGACGAGGCATCGCATCGTTCTGTCGCTCATCGATGGATCCCACACTGCCCGCGCTGATAAAGTCATTTGCCAGAGCGACCGCCGACTCGTAATTGTCGGCCGTCACGATCGCGGGCGCCGCGTCCACAATCAGCTGGAGGAGGTCAAAGACCAGAGGCGCGGCTTCTTTGTGCTGGTGTAATCGCTGCAGGATGGACCAGAAGTCCGGAGAGATGGTGATCTCGTTCCGCAGGGGTTCGGGATTCGCGATGCAGCGGGTGAGGCCTTGCACGATGGGCACGGCCACGTTTTCGAGAATGTCCTGATCGAAGCCGGAGATGTTGTGGAGGATGACGGGGACGCGCATGAAGGATTGATCCTGGGGATGTGAGAAAAGAAGGAAAATAAAAAAGAAAGGAAAAGAAAAGGGTAACATACATGGCTCAAACGCAGCAGGTTGAACAAGTAAGAGACCACGCGGGACAAGGCGAGGGAGTGCAGACTCCGAGCCCCCCGGATCAAGGCCTGCAAGGCGGCCAGGAGCCGCTCGCCCAGCGCTTCCAGGGTGGTCCGGTCGCGCAGGGTCAGGATGGTGGCCAGCTCGAGGAGGTAGATCATGCCCGGGTCGTAGGCCGTGCGGGACTCGTCGAGCGGGCCGCGGGGCGCGCGGGACGGGGCCGGGCGCTCGGGCTGGACGACGATGACGGCGGGCGCGCTCTCCTCGGGCAGGGTGGCCAGGAGCGACTCGACCAGGGGCCCGACGGCCTCCAGGGGCAGGGCGGGGAGGTGGCCGACGACGTCGGGGATGGCGCAGGCGGTCACGCAGTCGACGGTGCAGAGGGTGTTGTCCACCTCCTCGTCGGACGGCTCGGGGGGATCGTCGGCGGCGTAGCTGGACAGGTAGGAGGTGAAGGCGGACAGCAGGCCCGACTCGGTGGGCTTGCCGTCGCGGTCGACGACCTGGGCGGCGGGCTGGAGCGGGATGGCGGGGAGGGCGAGCGGCGCGGTGAGGGCGGCGTCGGCGGCGGGGATGAGGGAGTTGACGAACAGGTTGCGGAGGATGCGGTGGACGGGCGCCCAGCTGTCGCGGACGACGGCCTCGTTGCCGGCGAGGACGCGGAAGAGGACGACGGTGGCGAGCTGGGCGCGGAAGTCGCGGCCGAACTTGACGGCCAGCTCGCTGACCATGACGCGCTTGTGCGGGTCGACCTGGACCTCGGTGTTGAGGGCGGTGCTGGGCGGGGCGTCGGTGGCCAGGGTGCTGATGGCGGCGAGGCAGTGGACGATGCGGTCGAAGGCGTCGGAGAGGCGGTAGCGGGCGGCGATCTGGGCGCACTGGTCGAAGCCGGTGACGACGCGGGCGTAGACGGCGTCGTCGGAGGCGGACATGAAGACGTAGGCGAGGGTGGCGACGACGGGGCGCCAGGTGGCGGCGAACAGGTCGGCGTCGTAGCGGTTGGTGGCCTCGCCGGGGACGGCCAGCTCGCCGGCGGCGGCGGACTTGCGCAGGAGCTCGCGCCAGGCGAAGTCGAAGGCGTGCTGGTTGTCGTGCTCGTCGGGGAGGATGATCTCGTCGCGGCGGATGGAGTCGTAGATCTCCTGCAGGAACTCCGGGGCGAAGTCCTGGCCGGCGTTGACGCCGCGCAGGTTGCGGGAGAAGTCGGCGCAGGACATGCGGTTCTGGGACTTGATGTTGGGGTTGTAGAGCTCGGTGTTGAGCATGATGATGCCGTAGGTGAGGACGAAGAGGGCGTCCTTGTCGGCGACGCCGGTCGGCTGGGCCTTGGTCATGTACTTGTCGGTGAAGGTGGTGACGATGCGCTCGATGAGGGGCGACTCGCCGGGCAGGCGGAAGGCGCCGAGGAGGTCGCGCAGGGCGTCGACGACGGTCTTGCCGGCGAAGTCGAAGCGGTCGACGAAGGCGTCGAGGAGGGCCTCGTTGGAGCGCTTGGAGAGGAACTCGCCGAGGACCTTCTTGGAGACGCGGGAGGTGCCGTGGAGGAAGCGGGCGACGCCGACGGGGTCGTCGGGGTCGGCGATGATGCCGCGGGCGGCGAGGTAGGCGATGCCGGCCTTGGGGTCCTCGTTGAACTTCTGGGCGCCGTGGATGATGGTCTGCTTGGTGCGACGCTGGGCGCGCAGGGCGTCGGGGGCGGGGACGGCGGCGGGGGGCGCGGGGGCGGCGGGGTCGGGGGCGTGGTCGAGGCGGTCGTAGACGAACTGGACGTAGCCGAGGAGGGCGTCGAGGCAGAGGGGGGGCACGTTGGTGGTGCTCCAGGTGGCGGAGTCCGGGAAGGCGGAGCGGGCGAGGAGGCCGACGAGGTCGGCGCAGAGGTCGGCGCGGTCGACGTCGCAGTCGTAGTTGACGAAGAGCTCGACCATGAAGCTGGGGATGCGGGCGAGGACGCCGATGCTCTCGACCATGGCCTCGCGGGTCTCGGGGCGGCGGGCGCCGCCCTCGAGGCCGAGGCGCTGGCGGTCCTTGACGGGGACGGGGGTGGAGCGGCCGCTGGAGGAGGCGGGGGAGGCGGAGGGCGGGGGTTTGACGAGGCTGGGGGCCTGGGGGACGCCGTCGTAGAGGGCGGGGTCGATGCCGGGCTCGCGGGGGATGTCGACGCGGGGGTGGAGGCAGGCGACGAGGTAGGCGAGGTAGAGCTCCTGCTGGAGCTTGAGGACGGGGCGGCCGGTGAGGAGGAGGGTGCCGGTGACGCGGAGGGCGCCGGTGAGGAGGGCGAGGTTCTCGGAGCGGACGAGCTGGAAGAGGTGGCGGCAGAGGTCGTTCTGGGCGAGGGCGGCGAGGGAGGGGTGGCGGGCGATGGCGGGGCCGGCGACCTCGAGGGCGACGTCGAGGATGCGCAGGGCCATGACGCGCATGGGGTCGGTGTGCTGGCGGTTGTGGGGGTCGAGGAGGTCGATGAGGACGCGGAAGAGCTCGCGGATGGAGGGGAGGCCGTAGGGGGCGACGGCGTCGGCGGGGGCGGGCCCGTCGGCGGCGGGAGCGTCGGCGCTGGGGCGGTCCGGGACGGTGGCATCGGCGCCCATGGCGGAGGGATGTTGGGAGGCGACGGAGTCGCCGTCGACGGAGGGGTCCATCTTGAGGGGGGCGGGGGCAGCCGCATGGGGGTCGAGGCCGGGCGGGGAGGGGGGAACCGCGGGCAAGCGGGAGAGGCGCAGAAAGATGACCTGGCACATGTTGACCATGGCCATCTCGGCGGAGCGACGCAGGACCTCGGAGAGGCGGACCTGACAGCACATGCTGAGACCGGTCTCCATCATCTCGCAGACACTCTCGTCGCCGAGGAGGGCGCCCTCGGGACGGGCGAGGACGCCCTCCATGAGTTTGAGGATGCGCAGGAGGACGATCTCGTCGGCGGCGGAGTCGCTGGCCTCGAAGCGACAGTGGGTGATGGCGGCGGAGAGGAGCTGGAGGGCGAGGGAGAGGCGGGGGGAGTCGGGGTGGACGATATTGTAGGCGAAGAACTTGGTGAGGGCGACGAGGGCGAGGGAGGTGATGGCGGCGGAGGTGGAGGAGGAGCGGACGACCTGGAGGAAGGGGTGGAGGAGGGCGGGGGCATCGACGGTGCGAATATCCCGGCAGTCTTTCAGATCGGCGCGCAGACGGGTGAAGGCGGAGATGAGGGGATTATCCTGCATACTCTTGCCCTTCTTCCCGCGGAGCCCCCAGCGGTTGGCGAGGGGGAGCTGGTCGTGGGAGAGCTGGTCGTCGGGGGGTGTGCCATTGCGGGGACTGGGGGGATTGGAAGGACGCGCGGCAACGGTGGAGGAACCCAGGATGGCGGCGACGGAGGAATGAGCCCATCGGGACTGCTTGCGCATGGCGGAGGTGACGGCGATGCATTCTGAGATGACGAAGGCGACGGGGTCGACGGCGAGGGCGGTGGACATGATGAACGAATGGATGACCGGATGCAGCCCGGGTGATCAGGGCATTCTAGGAAAAGAAGTAGGAGAGAGAGAAAGAGAGAGGGAGAGGGGGAGAGAGAAAGAGAGAGGGAGAGGAAGAAGAAGAGAGGGGATGAGAGAGAAGTGAGTGAGAGAAGTGAGAGAAGTGAAATGAAGCTAAAGTGAACTAAACAGCTGGTCGGATGGATGCTGAGTCATCTCCGATCTGATACTGTTCACACAACTACATCTCATATAATACTTCTACTCAATAGATATTGACATTCTATCTATTAAATACATCTATATTATATTTATTTTGATCTATTCAGCAGAAAATAAGAAGTAAGAAGTAAGAAGTAAGAAATATAGTCTTAATCCGATTGAGGTGCCTGAGGCGTGATACCGGATCCGGACTCTCTCCTTGCAGTTCTATTTGTTTATTTATTTAATTCTATATTCTATATTTATTCTATTATTTATTCTATCTCTATTCTTCTATTTCTTTATCATGTCTAGAGTGAGGTGAGTAGAGAGAGTTACCTTTATATCATTCTCTTCTCAGCCTTCTCTCTCTCTCTCTCTGATTACATCGACTCAGTGGGTCCGATACTATTCTTATCTTCTCTCTTTACTTCTCGTCTACTTCTCTTCTACTTCCTCTCTCTTTACTTCTCTCTCTCTACTTCTCTTCCTCTCTTCCTCTCCTCCTCCAGATCAACATCCCCAGATCCCCAGATCCCCAGATGATTCTCTCTCCTTGATTATGTCTTCTCACTCCTCTTGCCCTGGATAGTCTCTCTTTCTCTTTCTCTTTTTATCTCTCTTTCTCTCTCTCTCTTCTCTCTTTTATCTCTCTCTCCTTCCTCAAGACATCTCCACCATGACTTCCCTCCCAGATCTCCCCTGGGATCAACTCACTCTCTACACCACCCTCGATCCCATCTTCGCCTCCATCTTCGTCTTCTACGCCCCCCTCACCACCGCCAATGCCACCGTCAGCTCCTCGCGCATTCAGGCCCACATCCTCTCCCCCGCCGGCTGCCATTCCTATCCCCGCCTGACCGTCTCCCCCGCCGCCCCTCTCTACGCCGCCGTCCACCATCTGCCCCGCGACAAACAGGGCGACGAGGTCGTCCGCGGCCTCGCCGTCGCCATGCTCAAATACTTCGCCGATCTCCCCCTGCCCGCCCGCGATGCCCTCCACGCCGTCGCCCGCGCCGCCCGCCCCGCCGACGACCCCCTCCCCAAGCTCTTCGATGAGATGCACGCCGCCGACCTCGCCCTGCGCTTGACCCCCCTCGATCCCTCCCAGTCCGCCGAGATCCTCCCCGACCTGCGCGCCGCCTTCCAAGAACGCTCCGTCCCCTGGGTCGACCTCGACGTCGTCCTCCCACCCGGCTCCATCCACCCCCCGTCGTCCTCCCCCGACCAAGAAGCGGAAGCCTCCGACGACGGTCTCGACGCCGACGGGCCTCCCGATCTCCAATACGGCCCCTACACCCCCCTCATCCGCGCCCTCGGCCCCCCCATCTTCCTCCCCACCGCCCGCCTCAAACGCGCCCCCTCCCAGTCTACCAACCTCAGTCGCTCCAAGGTCTTCGCCCCCGCCCAGAAACAGGCCCTGCGCATGACCATGTGCGAGTTCGTCGACACCGAGGAGCGCTACGTCAACAAACTCTACACCCTCGTCCGCTCCGTCGCCGAGGAGTTCCGCCGCAAGGCCCACGCCCGCCCCCCCACCAGCACCAGTCCCGATGCCGCCGACCTCGCCCGCCTCTTCCCCCCCTGCCTCCACGACATCCTCGAGCTGCACCTGGGCTTCCTCGACGTCATCCGTCACGTCCTCGAATCCACCGAGCCCGACGCCATCGACGACCTCACCCACGACACCGACCTCTCCTCCTCGCTCGCCCGCCGCGCCGCCCGCGACGGCCCGGACCGCATCGGCGCCGTCGCCTTCGCCGCCGCCCTCCGCGAGTGGTTCCCCCGCTTCGCCCAGCCCTACGCCGCCTACCTGCGCGCCCACACCGGCTTCACCCACACCCTCAATGCCTTCCTCCAGGACAAGCAGTCCAGCTTCGCCCGCCGCGTGCAGGACACCGGCGAGCAGCTGCTCCGCTCCCTCCTCATGGAGCCCGTCCAGCGCCTCCCCCGCTACAGCCTCCTCATCGACACCATGACCGGCAGCCTCCCCCTCCTCCACCCCGCCGTCCGCCCCCTGCTCCAGGCCCGCGACGTCGTCACCGACATCTGCGCCCTGGACGACGCCGTCTCCGGCAGCCCGGATCGCGGCGTCCAGCGCCTGTCCGCCGCCCTCGTCGACGGCTGGCCCCCCGCCACCCTCCGTCCCGCCGGCCGACTCGTCACCGCCGTCGACGTCCACCTCCTCGCCCCGCCCTACCGCCGCGATCGCCCGCCCCCGTCCGCCGACCCCGGTCCCGCGGGCATCCTGCTCGTCTACCCGAACGCCCTCGTCCTGCTCGCCAAGGAGCCCGGCGCCCCGATCACCGCCCGCGGGTTGGCCACCGAGTTGGACAGCGCCGCCTCCGCCACCGCCGGCCCCGCCAGCCCCACCACCACCGCCCGCGCCCTCCGCCTCGTCCAGGTCGACCCCCTCCCCGGCGTGCGCTGCACCCAGTCGACCTGCGGCCGCCTCCTGTTCCTGACCGCCCCCGCCACCCCCGGACCCCGCGCCCTCGAACCCACCGCCATGTACGAGGGGCGCGCCGCCCGCGTCATCGAGGACATCGTCAAGGCCCAGATCGCCGCCCGGTTCCCCGAGCGGGAGCGCGAGGACGGGAAGTGGACCCTGCGGAGCCCCACGGGCACCGTGGGCAACCTCGGCATCCTGGCCTGCGTCGTCGAGGATGCGCCGGACACCCCGCGCCCGGCCTCTGCCCCGATCCGGCTCGTCGTCGACCCGTCGCGATCCGCCGGGAGTCCCGCGCTGGGCGCGTCCGGCCTCGAGGTGCTCCTGTCCGTGACGCCCCTGGCCGAGGACCAGTTCCGCCTCGACCTCGACTCCATCGTCGGCCAGCGCGCCTCGGACATCGTCACGGCGGAAAGCTTTGTTCCCGTCCTCTCCAAGCGTCGTACGTGCCATCCCTCATCCGTTCAGATCCTTCAGGTTTGACTAACCATCCCAGTCTCCCACGTCCTGCTCCCCTTACACGGCCCCCAGAACCGGTCCCTGGCCGAATCCCTCATCCGCGCCAACCTGGACATCCTCCGCGATCTGTCCAGTCCCCTCCTCGCCCCCGCCGCCAAGGCGTCCAAAAGCTTCCGCCCCCCGTCTCCCTCCAAGCTCCTGTCCAGTCTCTTGGGCAGCGGTGGCCCCACCGGCCCCAAGGGACTCGGCGAGGTCCCCAAGATGCCGCCCCCGTCGCGCGGCCATCTGGGCCGTTCCAACACCTTGCCCTCCGTCTTTCCCGGCAAGGAGGAGAAACGGGAGGACCGGACCGACGCGACGCCCCCCAAGGTCTCCATGGGCCCCACGGCCGCCCCGGGGCCCGAGAGCACGCTCCCCGCGCTGGAACGGGCGTTCGCGGCCTACGCCCTGGCCCTGCAGTCGCGCAGCGGCAACGTCGTCGGACGCACCTTGCGCGCGCGCGACGGGGTGGATCGGTCGGCCGTCAACGAACTCTACAACGTCCTCCTGGAGGACCCCGGGAAACTCCAGGCGGCGGCCGAAGTCCCCGTCGACACGCTGTTTGTGGCCTTTGAGACCTTCATGGCCAACGCCTGGAGCGAGCAGATGGGTCCCATCCTGGATCCCGCATCCCTGGCCCTCCTCCAGGGCCACTTCGACACGATGTTTCCGCGCGACTTTGACGAGAGCTTCCGCCGCTTCCTGTCCGAGATGAGCCCTCAGAACTGCCGCGCCCTGGCCGCGCTGGTGCGGCTCCTGGCCGAGCTCCTCGACGCATCCGGCAACGACGGCGACCGCGGCGCGCTGACGGCCGTCTTTGCCGAGGTTCTGACCACCGAGGGCGACCCGATGCAGCACGTCTCCCTCCTCGACCGCTTGGTCGACGACTTTGACCATCTCTTCGAGGAGGTCATCCCCGACGGGGCCTCCCTGGAGGCTATCCTGAGCGGCGATCCGAACCCGACCGCCGCGCACAACCGCGGGTCGGTCAGCTCCACCACCTCCTCGTTTCGGAAGCGCTTTGGCTTCAGCCTCCACCGGGACAGCTCGAAGCCCGAGGGCGAGAGCAAGGTTTCGTCCATCCTGCGGACCCTCAGCAAGAGCAAAGGCGCCTCCGTCGGAGACTCGGAGCCGGGGACGCCCAAGGGGTCCCTCCTCCGGTCCAAATCGATCGACGTGGATGCGGGGCTGGCGTCGCTCCTGCGGCCGGGCTCGCGGGATCGGTTGGGGACCTCGTCCTCGCAGGAGCACTTCCACCGACCGGGCAGCGCGCAGGAGGACACGGCCTCCGTCTCCTCGGTCCGGGGCCTCGGCGGGGGGAAGACGCGCCGGAAGCGGAGGAGTTCCCTCTCGGACCTGAGACCGGGGACGGCATCGTCGGGGGTCTCGGCGACGTCCCCGGGCCCCGCCGCCCGGCCCGCGACCCCGGCATCGTCCGCCAGCCACTCGACCCCGACCAAGCCGCGACCCCAGTCCCGTCACGGGGGGGAGCCGACCGTGCGAAGCACCTCCCCGCAGAAGAGCGGCTCTCCGTCTCAGATGGTGTCCCGGTCGCCGACTCGTCCCGTCACCCCGAGCCGGAAAGAGAACGTCGACCCGAAGTTCCCATCCACCGACCGCTCCCCGCGGAAGAAGAAGGACGCCTCGGAGTCCCCACCGGCGGAGCCGAAACGAAGGAGCCGGGCGACGAGCATCCCCGCCCGGAACCCTGGGTTAAAAGAGCGGCCCGTTCCGGTCAATGGATCGTCTTCACTCTCCCCGCCAAAGCCGCAGAAGCTGCGGATGCAGAGTCCTCAGAAGGTATTTCTCTTTCAATTTTTACTGTCGAGCGATGATGTCTGACTTTCCACAGCTCCGGGATCGCCTCCAGAGCGAGAAACGGGCCCAGAATCTGGCGCAGCTGGGGCTAAAGGATGAGCTGGATCTGATTGGCGAGGAATTGCAGTCGCTGAAGCTCGCATCCTCCCAGCCGGGGAAGTCGATGCGGTCCAGCCCGGAGCATCTAGGAGAGCCGTTCGCGCCGCAGTCCAACACCGCGCTGATCACGCGGATGCGGAATCTCGAAACCAAATTCGACGCGTTTTCGGGGGAGTTCCACGGGCGAACCGCCTCCCTCGAACGGGATCTGGAGTCGTCCCTCGTGGTCAGCGAAAAGCGCGTCAAGAAACTCGACGAGCTGTACCGGGAAGCCAGCGCCGAAAACGAAGCGCTCTACGACCGGTTCAATTCGGAGCTCAGCAAAGTGGCCAAGGACGCTCGATCGGGGAACGTCGACGACGCGCTCCGCTCGCAGCTGTCCGCCGCGCTGGAGGAGATCGGACGACTCAAGAAGGAGAATTTCCGACTGAAACGAGAAGTTGGGGGGCTCCGTGCTCAGCAGGCTGCGGTGGCTTTATTAAAAGCGGGTGAATAGCTCTCCTCTCCCTCTCTGTCTTTCTCTCACTCTCTATTTTCCATATGTCGCAATGCGTTAGACCATGGGCGTTGATGAGACGATGCCGTTACTGAACTGGACATTCTTTCTTTCTTTCTTTCTCTATCTCTTCCAAGTCGATGTCCCACCGGCTTACAGATTACTCATTTTATTGTACATGTCCAAGAGATTGATGGTACATATGCCGTTAATGCGACATGGCCGTGATCCTTTGTCTTCCATTCCTACCTACCTACCATATTTCTTTCTTCTTTCTTCTTTCTTTTTTTATCTCCTACAACAGCATACATACAAGGGGTTATTGATTGCTTGTTTGGCAGAATTGGTCACATGCACACCATTATCATTGCCTAGCCAGTTGAGCCGTTGTCTTTCTTCTTTTGCCTTTCTTTTGCCTTTCTTTCTGGACTTTTTCTTTTAATTTACTATGTCATTGTAAAGAGTATTTTACCTACTTATTATTCTCTATTAACTAGAGTTAGGTATCTGACATGAAATTCGTATCTAACATATTCCCTACTCCTCTATATTTACATATACATACATATATAACATCATGACCGATTAATTAATTAATTAATCAATCAATTCATGAATGATTAGATAAATGATTCTAATGATGAAGATTATGACCCATCATCAACCCCACAACCTCCCCATCAACACACTTAAACATCCACTCCCAGCGAATGCGGTACCTGTACCCACCCAGTACTAGTACTACTGCCCCCTGTGTATCAGACCCAGACCCAGAATTAGAACCAACAAACGAGACCTCAAGCGTAGGCAGCGCCAATGGAATCTGCTGAACCCCCTCCTCGCGTGGCTCTCGAAGACCCAGGACCAACACAGGAAGAGTAAATCGTGTTTGGGAGGGGGCGTTGCGGGTGAGGGTGTTTGGTATTGTATTATTGGGTTTGGGGTGGGGTTGTTGTTGTTTTGGGGGTGTGTTTCGGGGAGTGGTTTTGGGAGACGGAGATGTTGAGGTAGAAGTTGGTGTTGAGATTGAGGTAGGAGAAGGAGTGGTGGTGGTGGCAGAGGTGAATTTACGCCAAATCTTCAAATCAGATGGTTGGAGGGGTCGGAGGGTGAGAGATATGGATTTTTGGTTTTCTTCTTCTTTTTCTCTCCCTGCTGTTGCTGTTGTTGTTATTGGGTTTGATGATGGGTTTTTTGTATTTGGCGTTGATGGAGGAGGAGGAGAAGGAGATAAGGATGTAGAGTCCATCTCAGGAACCAAAGTAAATCGGAACCAGTATCTATTGTCCCATAATTGCCAGGGTGTGTAGATTTCTTCTTGCTTCTCGTTCTGTTTCTGGTTCTGGTCTGCCGAGGAGGAAGAAGGTAAAGGAGAAGAAGAAGAAGAAGAAGAAGAAGAAGAAGAAGAAGAAGAAGAAGAAGAAGAAGAAGAAGAAGAAGAAGGGACAGGAACATCAACAGACAGAGTAGGAAGACGATGGCGCATAAAAGGCTGGCGAGAGACAACCCATGTATTATCCCAATTATCATTGCCCTTCCGAGCAACAGGTTTGAATAAAACACCCCCTAGGGTGAACGCCTGCTGCTGCTGCTGCTGCTCCTGCAGAGACGTAGGAAACAACCGGTCGATGAATTTCTCAAACCCCCTTAGCGAAAAATGATTCTCCGGAAAAGGAGACAATATCTCAGTAATGCGACGCAGGGAGAGGGCTTGGATCTGGCGGATGCGCTGTGGATTTCCTTTCTCTATAGAATGGGTGTATTCGTTTAGGACTGTCTGTGACGGAAACCTGACAGTCATTATGCCAGCTTTCAGGTTCAGGTCCAGAATCCTACACTCCTGCAGCAGTCGATTCGACAAACGGGTAGACTCGCGGAGTAAGTCCTGACTGGTTTTAATCAAGGAAAGAATAGAAGGCGGCTGCAGAGCGCGCGGCAGCCGATGCTCAGCAAGAAGACTGCGGATGGCGTTGCGGGGGGTGAGAGTCGGGTCGAAGTTCGTTTTGTCCGTGACGAAGGGGACGCCGTTCGCTTCGCAGGTGGCTACGAGGTTGGCTTTGGGAAAGGCCAGGAGGGGGCGGCAGATGGAGATGCCGCCTGTGGCGATTGTGACGTTTCTTCCGCCGTGGGATGGATCTGAATCCGAGCCTGACTCTGGCTCTGGACCTGGAGTACCTCCAGGTAGATTAGAAAGGGCCACCCCCTCCCCACTGTCAGCCACCCCATACATCCCATGACATTCCGGGATGCGCGTCACAGGCGGAATACCCGCGAGTCCAGCGCCACGGGCCCCCGTACACAGTCTCCACAGGGTGGTCTCGACGTTGTCATCCTGGTGGTGGCCCATAAGCAGCGTCTCAATACCATTGTTGCGGCATGCTTGTCCGAGAGCCTGGAAGCGCAGACGCCGGGCATGCGTCTCGAATGCAGAGACCTCGGATGGTGAACCACCCGTGGGCCAGGTGAGTTCGAGGATGTGTGATGTTAGACCTGTTTTATTATTAGCTTTGTATGGTCACTGCATGTGGTAGTATTTTGTCTACGCGCAGGTAGAGAAGGATGATAGAAATACGTACCCATCTCCCCCAGCCACCGCGCAACCATCCTCGCCTCCCGCGAGCTCTCCTCCCTCGCTCGATGATCGACTACAAAGGCCGTGACGGCCGTGTCACGGTGGTTAAGCTCCCATTGTCTGCAGAGGTAGGCGAGCGCCATCGAATCTGCGCCGCCGCTGATTGCCAGGCCTGTTGCTTTAGTTAGCTTCAAGTTCATTCTATCCCACATGTTGGGAGTGATAGATAGATAGATAGATAGATAGATATCATGGTTGTACGTGCCTAATCTCCGCGGAAGACGACGACGACATGCTGGGTGGACCCGTCGCGCATCGAACCATGTTCGCTGGAAGGCGTTGAGGAATTGCGAGGCGGTGATGGGGCTGGCTTTAATGATGGATTGCCCTGCCATGGGATTTAAATCTACCTTCTGTTTGTGAGAAGGAAGAAGTTGGATTGGGTTCAAGGTAGGTAGGTGGAGGTCTGTGGAGAAGAAGCTGGTTGGAGTGCGGGTGTCTTGGCATTCCTTGTTCACCTTCATATAGGGTTAACTTGGCTTACTTGCGAAGGTAAGTTACAAGTCTCATGATATTATTTAGAGAGGAGTAGTATTCACCGATTATTTGCAATCGAGCATTTTTAATCTAGTCGAACAAGCGCGCTATGAGGTACCTTACGTTGAGATCGTGATTGAGAATCGTAGAGGAATACGCTATCCACATACAAACAACCCACTACACAACTGATACGACTAGAAATCATACCCAATCCCAAGCAGAAATATGTATATATGATGTATGTACAATACCAGAGACAGAGGCCATCCATCACCTCAGGGGTATTCGTCTCCAATACAGACGAAAGAAACAAATCAAGAATTGTAAATCGAAGCCGACGCAGACCGGGGCGCATGAGAATCGATACTCGTCGACGGTCCACTCCGGCCGTCTCCATCCGGCGCCGGAGCCAAGCCCTCAGGACTCAACGCGCCGTGTTCATAGTCATGGCCTTGGCCGGACCCTGGCATGGGGATCTCTCGCTTCCCGTTCGCCTTGTAGTAGAGGACCATGTCGCCGGATGATCGCCAGATGTGGGTTCGCATCGTGGCGAGGGTCATGTTGAGGGGGAGGAGCTGGGGGTCGTTAGTTGATCTTGGCCTCGTGGTTATATTATAGGATACGGCTGGGCCTACCGTGTTTTGACAGTAGAGCTCTAAATACTCTTCTGGTTTCATTCCGCCCTCTTCCCGTTCGTCGTACTGAGGGTCGATTCGCTCTGCGACGTAGGCGAGGATCTTCTTCGCGCGCAGCATTCGGTTGGCGTTTAAGCGGGAGTTGTTGTTAGCGGTCCCGTTGGGAGTCGGCCTGGAACTGTCAGTTAGCGACTGCGACGGACTGCAAAGGCGTCCTCGCTACATACCCGTCTTTCACGACCGGAGGCAGCAGTTTATCGTCGTACGGTCGCAGCGTGAAGGCGACCTTCGCAGGCTCTTTATACGGAATTTGGTTCTACCGGTGTCAGCGGAATACAGACAGATGGAATGAATCCCAACAAACCTTCAACAGGAGCTCCGCGAGCCACAGGGGTATTGACTTTTCCAACCGGTCGATTTCCTTCCCCACCCGCGCCACGGTGCCTCTGTAAAGATCAGATGCCACGGCGGTATCCCCCGACTCTTCCTGGATGAAGACCGACGTCCGCGGGGGAATATTCAACACCGGAGTCTCCAGCTCGGTGGCCGGTGCAAAGGCCGAAATCAGTTCCTGGTTGGCATTCGCCGACAGGTACTCCTCATACTCGTGCCGCGTACGTTCGATGAAGCCACCGAGATTGTTTTCAAAAACCTTCTCCTCTTTCGCCGACGATTTATCCGACTCTTCCGGCTTTTCTTCCTGGATCTGTGGCTTGGCCTCGGAGGACGTCCGGCCCAGCTTTTTGGGGAAATCCATTCGAAATTTCTTCCCGAACAAGGAACTGCCCTTCTTCCGCTCCTCTTTATCCGGCTCGCTCGGCGACTGCGGGAGAGCGGTCGGCGTAGTTTCCGGCGGCGGGGCCGTGGGTGTTTTGTCCACGTCTGAAACAGCCAGACCGGCCATCCTGGAGGAGTTAAAGTAGTCGCTGGATCGGTCTGATACCGATGTCCGGTTGGCGTCGTGTGTCTGGTGCGCCGCCAAATACTCGGAAAGATCTCCCGGCGAAGTGCCCGCATGGCTGCCGCTGTGGTGATTATGATGGAATGTGGGCGCGCTCAAGGGTCCCGGGCTACTGGCAAACCCGATCCCAAACCCGGGCGTCGACGGGCTGCCAACGCCGTCGTAGCCGGGGCGCCAGGAAGAGATGGATGGGTCGAAGGACGCGGCCACGTTCTTCGCATGTTGCGGTATCGGGATGTCCATTGGTGCGGTGCCGCTCGAAAGACTCGGCTTGGCGAACTCCTCCGCTCGTGCCATAGCGGACTTGCGATATTGGGCATCGCGTTTGATCTCCTCCTCTACTAACGGAGCGAAAAGCCAGCGCAGGATCCATTTACCGAGATTGACTATACCGTCTCCATGTCAGTACACAAACAATGGAAATTTATGGTGGACTAGGCGAAGATATAATGGGACACGAAGCCACCCAGAGTGCAAGGGCATACGTACTCCTTTGATCCTCGCGCATCTGCGAACTATCGTCCAGACCGGCTTCGTCGGCATAGACCTCTGCGTCAAAACAACGACCCGGCTCCAATATGACGGACAATCGTCCTGTTCGAATATCGATCGTGCACCAGTGAGCGATACTCTCCGTCGTATTGACCTCCGAGGCGACATCGTCAATATGACGCTTGCCGAAGGACTGGACAGGGATACACTGAAACAGAAAGCATCAGCACATGGTCCGGTGTCGAGCATACGGACACTCACCTTCAAAAGGTCCCACAATACCACCTCCCCGGCGGAATCCTGGGTCAACGTGCGTTTCCGGTCGTTCAAAAAGAAATACTTGATCAACCCATGTTGGCCCTCGATGGTCTCATTGGGTAACGTCTGGACAGGCAGCGTGAGGACGAGTTCATCCTCCAGGCCGGACTGCGGGGCCGGCTGTTGTCCATTGGTAGACGGCGAGATGGCGACATTCTGGGGTAATCGGGAATCGGGAAGGGTCGAAGTGTTGGAGAGGAGCAACAGAGATTCATACGGGATCTTCTTCTTCGGCTGGATCTTCGTTGATGGCGCCTGGTCAGACGGGCTCGACTCGTCCTCGGGCTCTCTGGGTGACGGCGACTGGATTTCGGCCAGGGTATCGATGTCGTTCCACCGGTTGATGCTGGACTTGGGAGTTGCGGTCCAGATATGATCCGCGGCCGCGACCACGTTGACGACCCCTTCGTGTTCTTGGAGCGCGGCCACGCAGATCCCCTGCTCAATGTCGGGCGAATGTCTGGTATCGGTCTTGGCAACCAGGCCGGATCGATCGCTGGAGTAGAACACCGACAGTTGCGGGTGGTTCGAGTAGAGGGACCAGACGCTGTCATTGTGCATCGTCAGGGTATGCATGCATCTCCCCGCCGTCAGGGACCAGATCTTGATGGTCTGATCCGACGACGCCGTCATGATGGTATCCCCGTCGCGGTTGACGAGGATATCCCGGATATTATCCGTATGGCCGACAAACTTGGTGATCAGTTTTCCGGATTTGGGATCCCACACTCGCACCACGCTCTCGGGCCCACCGCTGGCGATAACCGACGAGACCGCGCCGAGCGCGTACACGGAGCCTTTGGCGGTCTGATCTTCCCCGCAGGCATCGATGTTCAGAACTTCTCCGCCGCCATTCAGATCCCACAGGTAAAGCTTGTGATCGAGGCCCCCGGACGCGACCCACGACGAATGATTCCCCGGCGTGGCGAGCGCCTTGACATAGTCCGTATGCTTCCCGATGGGGTCGGGGACGTCGGTGGAATCGGAGTGCGGTCGCCAGAGTCGCACCGTCGTGTCGGAGGAGGCGGAGACCAGGGCCGAGTTGTTCTGCGTCAGGACGATGTCGTTGATCCAGTGGCTGTGCGCCTGGACCTGATTCCGGAACGTCGTCGGACCGGGTTGAGTCGCCCACGACTGCGACGCGGACTTGGATAGCGGCAGGTTGAGATCCCACGAGCAGACGACGCCATCGCGACCGGCCGAGTACCTGATTTCCCGATCGAATTAGACCCGCCGACGTACCCGGATCACCAAACACGGACGAGACTCACAAGATCGAGTTATCCGGATCGATCGTCAATCCATTGACGCCCAGCCGGTGGCCGCCCGGGGCATCAGGCAGAGGGAGCACTGTGCATGGACAACAGACCAAACGATCAGTCGACCAGGACCGGACAAAATGGATCACCCAGTAGATCCCGACTACTCACCATACGTGACCCTCTGGTGGCTTGGTTTGCGGCCCATGCAGGTTGATTTCCCGACCGTTGGCGGGCAGTAGAGTGCGGAGGAGAGGCTGCACAAGATGCGGAGGTGACCGGGCACCAAGTGGGCGGGCGGTTGGTCGATCGCTCACGGAGACCACGGGGGTAACGGGGCGGTGGGAGAAAGCATGCCTTGAGGGAGGGATTATGGAATATGAGCGACGAAAGTCGGAAAGAATTCTATTACTCCACTTCAAGTAGGTAAGATGGGGGAGAAGACTACGAGGGAGAAGAAGGGACCGCGGAGATATTGAGTGTGCGTGTGGGAGAGAAGAGGAGGAGGAGGAGGGGAGAAAGGCGGGAAAACGTGGGTCGGGTAAGCCTGGTTGCCTGGTTGGTTCCTGATTTCCTGACCTCGGGGCTAGGACGACTCCTTCGGACGCCACAGACCAGAAAGGAGGAGGTCTTGCTCGTTATGAAGGCCACAGCCCTCCGTGCGCAGGAATAGCCTGGTGGTATTATGATTATTATTGCCCAGGGGTCCTTAATTGCGGTGGTGGAGTCCCAGTCCATCCACCGTCTCGATGTCCATCCACCGTCTCGATGTCCAGGCCTATCTTATCGAGCACCATCACCCTCTGACGTCAGTCACGCACGCGATCATGTCAAACGCAACAACGGCAGTCGTTGATCCATTCAAAAGCTATCTACCTAACTCTGCCGTCCTGAATACAATTAGTGACGTATGTAAAAGGGAAAAAAAAGAATGAACAAGCCGAAGGATAAGATGTAAGATGGCTTGGCTTGCTCCAAGCCAGATGAACCCCCGCAAGAAAGAAAAAAATTCAAGAAAAAAAAGAAGAAAAAGGACGAAAGGGGGAAAGAACAGTTTCACCCCCCAAAGCAATTGGGTAAAAGGTGGAGCATCGGGGTAAAACACAAAGTCTAACAACCAGCCCTCTATGGGACGAGATAATGATTCGCCTCGGCAGTTCCAATCCGCAACTGACCACAACGCCAGTGAAGATAATAAAAGACAAAAGAAAAAGAAGAGAAGAAGAAGAAAGGAAAAAGAGACATAAAATGAAATGACAAAGCGACTGTCCATGTCCACGTCCTGTGCAAGAGAGATGGGTGACGAACGGTAGTGAAAGTAAAGAGAATCGAGCAAAGACATTGACCCCATCATAACTGCTTCTGCTCGAAAAGCGAAGGACGGTGATCGGATGAGCTTCAAAAAGGGGGTTCAACCCGCAAGAGGATGTAAAAGGGAATATAGTGACAGGCGCCAGATACCCCACACAGTAATCGGGGGCGAGGAAGACAAGGAAGTCTGGTATTGCTGTGGAGGATGGTGATGGGGATGATTATGATTATTTTTTTTCGGTTTCGATTCATGTCCAACTAAACAGCGGAAACTTTTTGGTCGACAACGGCCCACTCGAACGACTACTTGGCCTTCGCCTTACTTTGGACCGGTACACTGGATGATGGCGGCACCAGGATGTGGGTATGACCCGGGGCTTTGATGACGGTCCCCGACACTTCCTGCTCGCAGGCGTGGATATTCCGGACCCACTCGTCGGACAAGACGTCGTCGAGACTGGCGCGGTCTTTGACCCGCACGGTAAGCATCCGGCCGATGATATAGCGACTTTCGCGAGGCAGGAGTCGGAGCAGCCGCCAGGGTCCTTTGATGACCTCCTGGCGTTGGCCCGACTGCTGGGCCGACGGCGGCAGCGGGGGCGCCTCCTTGCTCGTCGTCCGCGTCGGCTTATTGTTGTTGCTCATCTTCTTCTGCGTTTTGTTATCCGCCGACTCATCCTGGGGGCTCTCCGGCGGGCGGTTCTCCTCGCTGGTGGCGGACTCCGGTTTCGGTTTGGACGGTTCCTGGCGTCCATTCGCGGCGGCCGCTTGTCCGGGGGCCCGGTCGTCGTCGGTGATGGAGCGGCGAGGCGCGTTGGCGTCCCGCGCCACCGAGGGCAAGTCCGGGGCGGACTTGGGCTTGTGCCGCTTCGTGTCGATATCGGGGACCGGAGTCCCAGGGGTCGGGGTAGAGACGAAGAGGCGATAGGAGTTGTCGCTGACCCGGGGTTGCTTCCACGGGAATCGACGCAGCGTCATACAGCAGAAGATGATGGCCAGGGACCAGACGTCGGTCGGACGGGGGTCGTATTTCTTCTCATCGTAAACCTCGGGGGCCAGGTACGGATCCGAGCCAACGATCCCTGCGAATTCTGTCAGTGTCCTGCGATGATACAGAGAAAAGAAAAGAAATAAAAAAAAGGGAGATTACCAGAGGCGGGGACTATGTCGTTCTCAAACGGATATCGAAAGACCACGGCACTGCCAAAGTCAATAAGCTTCATGATACCATGCTCGTTGACGACCACGTTGTCGAGCTTCAAGTCGCGATGGGCGAGACCCATGCCATGGAGGTAGGCCACGCCGCTGAGGATCTGCTTAAAAGAGCACGCCACTTCGTCCTTCACCATCTTGCCCGTCATGACGATGGCGAACAGATCAAACGGCGCGTACTCCATGACCTCATACCAGTGGCTCCCTTCCTGGATGATGTCCAACGTCTCGATGATGTTACCGTGATGGAGCGTCGACCCGATGCAGAATTCCGCCGTCACCTTCTTGGAATATTCTTTCAGGGTCTCCCACGAATGGCGATCGCGGAACTGCTTCACCGCAAAGGTCACGCCGTCGCTGTTCCGCTTCAGCAGGCGGACGGACCCGCCGGCCCCGGACCCGAGCACCTTGCCTAACTTCCCGTACTTGGAGTTGAGCCCGTGGTCGTCGGCAAACGGGACATTGTCGGGGGCCATCTGGTAGGGCGTGTTCTTCCCCGACCCGCGGCTCGACTTCTTGGGAAGCGAGGAGGGGGACTCGCCCCGTTTGTGTTTGTTGTGGCCCATCTTGAAGAAGCGCTTCAGCTCCGACATGTGGCCGTGATGCTTGCCATCGACATCCGGGTCCCGCTTACTGCTGAAGAAGCCACTGCGCCGCTCGGACTTGAGGTCGGTGGCACTGGACGAGCGCGGGGCGTGGGGCCGGACGAGCGAGGAGGCGTGCTGGGCGGCGCGGCGCTTGACGTCGCGACCGTTGAAGATGAACCGCTGGTCGAGCTGGGCCAGATTCTTCGGTTGGGGGACGCGGAGACGGCGGGCGTAGGGGTCATTGGGCTCGCCCACGGGGGTGATGGTGCCGGGGGGCGTGTAGTCCACGCGCGGCGTCTGCGGGGGGCTCTCCTCCTGGGAGCTCGCATCGGCGCCGGGGCCCAGGAAGAACTGCGCCCGGTGGTGCTTGGCACCATTCTGGGGGTGAGAGCTGGTCTGGGAGACGTCGTTCTGCTTGGACAGGTGTTCGGTGGATGAGGGTCGCGAGGTCGGGGCACTTTGGGCGGCCTTGCTCTTGGTGGACGACCCCGTGGGCGGGGAGGTTTCCGGGGTCATGACCGCCGTATGGTCGGAGGTTCCCTTGTCTGCCGTGGTAGAGGTAGACGAAGTGTCGTTAGTTTTCGGTTCACGGGAATGGGTGACCGCCGGGGTCAGAAGCGGCGAGTGCACCATGGACGCCGCTGGGGAGGCACGGGGAGACGGCAAACCAGATCCATTCGTTTCTCGTCCCCCTCGATCGCTAGATTCGTGGGATCCAACCTGTCAGAAAAAAAAGGGGAGGGAAGGGACTCGTCAGTTTCTATTGTCTCCGTCAAGATGCGCGGGAGTTTGAGAGCTACATACTCTGGAGGAGGGGAGGGATAAGGGGTCATATGAAAAGTTCCGCAGACGCGATTCTTGCAATTGGGTCCCCTGCAGACTCGCGGCCAAGGAACGGATATCGTCATCCTGCTTCTGACCGATGGAGGGAGCGGTTTGCTCCTCCGAGGGTTCGATCTCCTCCGTGACGGACGAAAAACGGACTTGACTTGGGTGTGCCTTGGATTTGGTATCGTCATCGCTGGGATCGGACACCCGCGCCGGGGATATCCGAGGAGCATGTGAGCCTGGACCAGCAGCGATTACTAGATTAGTCGAGCGATGGGATTTGACGCCGCGCGGGGAGGGGTTGACGGTGCATACCAGAATCCATGCCGCCCCCCTGATTGCCAAAATCAGTCACCTCGGACATTGTACTCGATACACAGAAGATAAGAGAACCACGATCACGTTGAGGGACGCATGCGCGCGTCGAGGTATTTGGGCGAGATCCAGTGACGGTGACCTCACAGGACGAAGGGAATGCGACTGGAGCCAGATGATGTCGCCAGAATTCCGGGGAAGCGTCGGAGGTTCGCAGCCAAGAACATTCGTCGAAGGGAGGAATGGAAGGACGGCGGACGGATGAGCAGATGACCTTGCAGCACGAGGCGGGAAAGCTGAGGGGCGGGAGACAGTCGCCCCATTCAAGGTTGTCTTTCTTTCTTTCTTTCTTTTCCTTTTATTTTATGGTGTTGGGCTTTTCGTCCTTTGATTTTCTTTTCTTGATCCGGAATCAGGAGCGATCCATGGAGGAGGAGAGAGGAGGGAAGAAGGTCGACAGTCAAGTCGAATGGAGGAGAGGAAAGAGGAGAGAACGGAGGGGAGAGAAAGTCAAGAGTAAGAGAGAGAGAAAGCAAGTGCGGCGGGTTTGGTTATCTATCTGGGTATCGGTATCGATCTGTATCGGTATCGACGGATACATACGATACAATACAGACTGATCCGCTGGCAAGGCCGAAATAAGGCACGGCGGCAATAGCGGCCTGATTACTATACTTCTATACCGATCGATGTATTCAGTCATACTGGATCATAATGATCATTACCTATATTATTATCCAGAAGATTATCCGTCCTTCGGTTCTACATTCCCATCCCTCCTTGGAAGAGTAAAAGAGTGAAAGAGTGAAACGGCGTGTCTTGGCTCCAGCAATGTGGTCATCGGAGTGGGTTCGTGAGGTCTGACGCCGGGACCAGCCAGGGTGGTGGACGAACTATTGGTGGAGAGACGACGCATCTGACAGTGTTGAATCTTCTTCGTCTCTTCGACATCTTCCTCGTCAAACTTTATTCCTTGCGGTGCAGTATCCCTTCATTCATTGGAAAGGAGAGGAAAGGATCAGCCTGGTGGTCTGTGGTCTGAGGTATTGTCGACGGTCCTCTGGAGTGTATAACAAAACCTCTCTAGATATCTACTATAGATACTAGGGTAGGTATAGATGGGGGAAGAGTTGATAAAACAGGTAATAAACCGCGATAATATGTCCGGAGTCCCGCGGAGATGTAATAACCGTACGGTGACCGCATTCTTACGACAGCGTCATCGCTGGACTTATCTCGGGGTTATCGGGAGTCCTCCAGCTTGATCTTTGACTCACGCCTGGTTTCTGGTTTTGACTGTCGTTCAGCTTCTTTAGGATAGATTCATATATCTACTTCTTCATAACTATACAGGGAATAGTCAAGAAGGAAGTTGTACTGACCCCCCGCGAACAGCCCACGAACGCCATCTCCCCGACAAGGCTTCTAGATTCCATAAGGCGCCCAGTCAATGCATGCGGCTACTCCAGGCCTTTTCCTCCTTCCATTCCGCTTCCCTTCTGGTATCTTTCCTATTCAAGATGATGGCCTGAAATGGTCCTGGTGACATCATGGATTTCCTCCCACCATCCACCAACAAATAATGATTCTAGTGACTTACCTAACGTTGTTAGTCACATGTCTGCCCTATGACTGATCGGTACCTAATTAGATAACATGGACGTGGTTGTGCTGTGCAGTCTTCTTGGCAGTGTTATCTTTCGTCTTCGGTATTCCGAACGGTCCTTGGTCTTCTTGGCATTCTGGAAGAAGCGGTGACCCGGGTTCATTCTTTGTCTTTTCCTTTTTTATTTTTATTTTTTATTTATCTGGTAATTGTAATTCATGTTTATTTTGATTTCCATTTCCCCGGAAAAGATGAACCGACTGCTCCCGGCGTGAGTGCCTGACGGTGGGTCGAGCCCGAACAAAGCAACGTGCCGGCGCGAGTCCGACAACCCTGTCGCATGTCGCATGTCGCATGTTCCACGGGCTGTCGAGCCCGTTGGACTGAAACGGCCGTTGAGTTTCCCTCGGTGAGTGCAGCCGACTCGCCACGGGGCAACCACATGCCCGTCGCTTACCATAACTCGGTGGGATACTGCAGAACTGGTCGGACACTCATGCCGTTGCAAATGCTTCTGGTATATATCACGACGCTCTTCAGCCCGCATGCAAATTCTAATGTACAGACATGGAAAGGAAAGAAGAGAAAAGAAACAAGGCCCAATCGCCAAAAACGCCAGTCATCCGGACCACTGCGTAATAGTGACCCTCTCACGGAACCACCTGGATGCCCACCGACTTGGCCTGCGCAATCACACTCTTACACAATCCCTCCAGGCTCAACCCCGATAATCTGGTCTCGGACTGCTTGATCTTGGCGATCTCGTAGACGTGCTTGAGGGACACCTTGCCGACGGTCTCATGGCCGGGGTTCATCGCCCCGCGGATCCGGCCCTTGCGCGGCTCCACGTTGGCGGCCTGGAACAACAGCCAGGCGGTGGTCGGGGTCCGGAGGTCGAAGGTAAAGGAGCGATCGGGACGGACGGTGACACGAGCGGGGATGGGGACGCCGGTGTTGATGTGGGAGGTTCTGGCGTTGAATTCCTGTATGGGATTAGTTTGAACTTGTTTCTTTTCACACTACTTCTTTCTTCTTTCTTTTGATCTTTCGATCTTTCTGTTCTCCGCCAGATCAATGGTTGATTTACCTTGCAAAAGTCCATACTCTTCACACCCTTACTACCCAGGGCCGGACCAACCGGAGGACTGGGACTGGCCTGACCCGCTCCGACGATGAGCTTCACGATCTGATCCTTGGCCAATGCTTTCTTCGCCATGGTGAATATGACAATCAATCAAGAAATCAACCCGGAATGAAGAGGGATGGTAGTATCGGACCGCGGGAAAGATCGATTGACGGACTTGTTGATGGAAGAATTTCCAGACTGGGTTGGAATCGGTGCGGAGTTACTTTCCCTCCGGAGTTTGGGGGCCTGAAAGTGCCGGACGTCATTTTGCACTGTTTGCATCTGGTCCCTGGTAACTGAACTTCTTCAACTTCTCGATTTCTCCTCACTTGACTTCATCTTCACGTCGAATTCTCCTCTCTCCTACGATCATTCTTGACGTTCTATCAGTCTCATCGTGTCAACTATCGCTGAAGGTGGTTTGTCGTGTGAAATCGATTCAATCCGAGCGTCTTACTCTCCTCATACCACCCTCCGTCCGATACGGTTAGCTGCGATCGGCCTAGCCAGACAGAGAACGTCGACCCCCCCCGCGGGCTCTCCATTTCCTTCACCTACTTTTTTTCGATCATCTCGTCTCCCCTTCCCACCGGTCTCAACTCTCCTCTACACGTCCCCTCCCCCGTTCGATCTCGATCTCCACCATCATGAACTGGCTGAAATCGACGTACGCTGATCTCCTTGCATCCTTGCCTTTGGACCCCTCTCCCCCATACCTGCTCCCGTCCCTGAAACATACCTGCTGATCCGCTATACCGCTTTAGTCTCGCCAGCGTCGCAGGCACTCAGGAACCCATCTATGGCCCTGACGCCATCCGATCCGTCGCCCAGCAGGCCCAATCCCAGGAGGTCCCCTACACCGAACTCACCAAGGATGACCTGCGGTGGCGCGCCCACCAGTACACCAATGTGGAGACCAAGACCTTCTATGTCATGGCCGACAATGGCACCCTGGTCATGATCCAGATCATCTACAGCAACATCGTGTGAGTCTTCGGTAGCTACACCGGATCCCGTCCTGGAATGCATGCTGATTCACCGGTTCAGAGGAATCCATACCACCGCCCATGTCAACTCCAAGATCTTCAACCTGACCGGAGATGGCCCCCACAACTGGCACTCCGATCCGCTGTCGAACTTCATGTTCGACGAGAGCATGCTCTCCTTTGGCGCGGACCACCTCTCCCTGACCTTGGACGACGAGGGAAAGAAATACACCTTCAAGTCCGCCGTCAACGACGACAGTCTCATCAACCTCACCTTTACCCGCACCACCCCCGGCTTCGTCATCGGCAAGGACGGCACCTCCTACTTCGGCACCGACCCCCAGAACCCCTGGGGCTCCATGAGCCATGCCTTCTGGCCCCGTTGCGCCGTCGAAGGCACCATCTCCACCAAGGAGAAGACCTACGACCTCACCGGGAAGGGCATGTTTATCCACGCGGTCCAGGGCATGAAGCCCCACCATGCCGGTATGTCACGGTAGATCCCCAAGTCGCGAGCAGCCACGGCGCTAACGATGCAACAGCCGCGCGGTGGAACTTTGTTAACTTCCAGGGCCCGACGCACACGGCCGTCATGATGGAATACACCACGCCCCCCTCGTACGGATCCACCGTGGTGAACGTCGGCGGCATCGTCAAGGACGGCGAGATCATCTACGCCGGGACGACCAACCTGGCCAACCACACGGCGTCCGAACAGGACCAGGAGAGTGACTGGCCGGCGCCCACCTCGATCAAGTGGGCGTGGGAAGGGCGATCCAAGGAGCCCAAGGATGTCAGCGCCGAGATCCACGGTCCGCTCGGCAACCGCCTGGACCGCGTCGACGTCATGGCCGAAGTGCCCGGATTTATCAAGAGCATCGCCGGCAGCGTCGCCGGCACTCGACCGTATATCTTCCAGGTATGACAGAGACGGGTACCCCACAGACTGGAACCACGCTGACAAGCCATGCAGTACTCCCCGCAAGACAAACTCAGCCTCAAACTGAAGGTTGGAGACGAGGAGATCACCGAAGAGGGCTCCGTCTTCACCGAAGCCACCTTCATTTCTTGAATCCAGCATTCTCCCCTCGTACATAGACCCGACCCGACCCTATTTGGAAGAGTGATGTCTCCGGCGTTTTTGAGTGTTTGATATAATTGATCGGCCTGCAACATTAAACCTGAAACCATAATCAATCACTGGCTTTATATGCAATATTAAATAATATGACTGAATTTGCGTCCGCCTAATCTGAGTTACCATTTTGGGAAATTGGGGGTACCGCAGTGACGGCCTCATACTGTTGTTGTTTCTTCTTCATCACTGCTGGTTAATTGGATTGTGATTGATTTACCGTCATTCTCACTGGGGTTAATGGACAGAACTGTCTTTATCCTTCTCTCCTTCCTCATCATTCTAATCTCATCTTCCAATCCGCATATTTCTCCGATTCAAACATTCTGATCAAACCCCCCAACCAAGCACCACCAAACCACCAGCCACAAACAATGGACCCAAGACTCATGAAAAAGAAGGGCCACTCAAAGTTCATTCCACGCCGCTCCCAGCGGTAAGCCAGCTACCTACCTCTCAAGAGTAGCCTGAACCAAAGCAGCCTGAACCAAAGCACCCACATACCTATCTCTCTCCACAAGACCACATAGCGAATAAGACCCTGACCTAACATGACATGATCTAATATGATATGACATCCACAGCCCCAACTTCCGCAAGCTCTTCCGGGACAACATCCAAGGCATCAGTGAGTACCTACCCACCACCTAGGTACCTAGACCATCTTCTAGTGCTGCGCGCACATCATCAGTCGAGAAAGAGAAAGTTACCGAGCCACTGACCTATTCCTTCTTGCAGCCAAGCCTGCCATCCGGTAGTTTCCCCCATCAATACCAGTGATCTATTTCGTCGACGGCTACCACGGACTAACTAACGCTGGGCTATTCTTACAATATGGTACAGCCGACTCGCTCGTCGGGGCGGCGTGGTGCGTATCAAGGCAGATGTGTATAACGAGGTCCGCGTTGCTGTGAAGGTGCGCTTGACTGAGGTAAGTAAATTGATCCGCTACTATATACTACGTCGCAACTGTTTGTATTACCTCCCAGCAGTGTAATCTTAGCTGGTCATTCATATACATACACTAATTGATTAACTAAATACTAACTGACTATACAGATAATGCGCCACATCGTCCTCCTCCTTGAGTCGGCACAGACGGAGCGGTACGAGCGGAAGGTTGGTACCCGTCCACCTAGCTAGTTTGCTTGTCTTCCAACTGGAATGAATGAATGAATGCATGAATGAATAGAAGAAATCTACTTGTGCTAACAAGCTGTTTCTTATACTACGTACTATAGGTCATCACCACTCGTGATGTAAGTCCGTCCATTCGTCCTAGATCAAATCAATGCAGTGCACTAGAGGGAGAGAAGAGGACAAAGCTGATAGTTTATCTTGATTGATTGCTAGGTTGTTTTTGCGCTTAACAGGGTGAGATTATCTCTTACATTAAGGCGAGAGGGTCTGCTTTGAGCGCTGACGTCTGTGTTCTGTTCTGTTCTAGATGGGGAGTACGTTGTATGGCTTTTGAAGACTTTAGGGCTGTTCTATTCTTGTCTTCTTTTCCTTTCTCTTTGATTTATCTGTTTGGTGGATGAACAGCTACTGCATGTGCTGCCGATACTCTATGAATAAGAAGAGTGGTTCTAGCTTGCTTCACAAGTATGTGAAGGTTATTTAAATCATAACAGCGTCCAAGACAGGAAGAAAGGGCATGCATGCTAGTAAGCCAGTAAATTACAGGAGAAACGTTATGAACCAGGTAGGTAGACAAGGTAGACAAGTACACGAATAAAAGAAGAAAAAAGAAAGGCTCGCCTGCGGGCTTCACATATATGCAGTAGCACAATCATATATGCACAAGAACGAACAAAGGAACAAAACCATGACAAGGTAGCATAAAATATACACTAGTTTGCAAAATCTTAAGAATCAATCATCAACTGCTCCCCCTCATCCAACAGCGTCGTAAGCTTCGCCAGATCCTCAATCATCTTCTTGCCATGTCCGACCAGCAACATCTTCTCCGCATTGGCAGGCAGACCGAGGTAAGTGGGCGGTTCACGCTCAGGAAGACGGTTCACCCACTGCACGAAGGCCTGGATGTTGGTTTCGCTGGGCAGGGCCAGACATTCGTCTTTCTCGACGCCCGAAACAAGCTTGTACTCGTCTTCGAAGGCCGCGGGGGTAAGGAAGCTGTCGACGAGGTTCTCGAGCTGCTGGAAGTCGCCTGCGTCGTCGACTTTGCCGCCGTACATTTCGCGCACCAGCGTGCGGATCATCTCCCAGGGCAGCTTTTGGGGCGCTACGTTGGAGCGGCCTTGCGCTACCGTGTTGACCCAGTAGTCGATTATGAAGGCGGAGCATTCGTACTGTTATACCATGTTAGTTTGTCTTAAATAAGTATGGTGGGGTGGGGTCTTACGTCGCTGTCGTTGAATTCCCAGAAACCCTTCCACCCGAGGGTAGGCGCGTAACGGAGTCGTTCTTGGACCACAGCGTGCAGGAAGCAGAGCAGCACGTAGACACGCGCCTTTTCCACAGGGGTCTTGCTCGCCCGAGTCGACAGTGAAGACAGCGAGTCCTTCATGTTGGCGCGCACACCGGCAGGCTGCTCGTACATGAGTACTCGCGAAGCGCGCAGGAAGTTGACCGGGATCTTAGGGCTTGACTCCATCGAGAGGAACAGTCGGAAGGCCTTGTGGGGCTTGATCGACTCGAGCCGTTTCTCGAGACTTTGCACCCAGGAAGGTGCCAGATGTACGTTCTTGACCAGCACCCAGTTTCCTGCGACGGCGGCATTGCTGATTGCTTTGTCGGCACTCTCCAAGCCTTCGCTGGAACCCATGGCAATGTTTGCACACGTGGCTTCCTCGCGCTCCACCAAGGCGTCGACCTTGTAACTGGCGTCGAATCCAGGGCTTGAGCTGAGAGAGATCGGCGTAGTGGCGGTGACTTGCTTGACGATGTCCTTGAGATCCGTACTGCCTTCGAACAACTCGCGGCCAAACACAGCTTCAATGAAACGTTCAGCAGTTGGCACGAACCGGTCCATTCTGCATAACTTGATGAGCAACAAAGACCGGAGGAGCTGGTTGACCCGATCCGTGTTCTCAGGCCAGACAACAGGAACCGAGTTCTCGGCGAGTTCTTCGCTCAGGAATTGATCCCACTGATCCGAAGAAACCTCTTGGAAGTGCGCTTTGAAGAGTGACATGTTCGAGATCATGTTCATGACTTGGTCCCGGTGTTCGGGGGTGGTCGAAAGGTCCGCCCCTTCAACTGACCCATCTAGAATGGTATCGATGATGGTCTTGTCCATGCTGTACGGAGTGGCTTGGGCGAGTAGCATGGCCAAGGTAATCCGGTCCTTCTGCACCAGGCTTAGCGAGGTGCGGTGATACGTGGTGACGAACAAGTCCTTGAGAATAACATCCACTCGCTCGGCATGGCCCATATCGGAGCGGAGATGTGGGTTGCCGTGGAGAACGGAATGGAAAATGTCGACAAAATATTGCAGCGAGAATTGGTAGAAATGGTTGACATGATGGAGTTGCTCCAACACTGCAAACACAGCACTGCAAGATTTGGCGATAACATTGTAGGTCTGCATGACATTTTCGACCTCCGTCATGACTCCTTCGGTTTCCACCATCTTCCGCGAGATCTCAGCAGCTTCCTTCTTGAGGGTCTCAAGTGTCTCAATAACGTTGTCGTCGTCGAGGATGTTACCACGGGACTCATTAAGCGCCTGCAACAGTCGCTTCTCAAGCTGGCGCAGATGGACCTTGAATTCACCTTGGATCTTGACCAGGTCGGTGCGACGTCTGTCGACATCAGGCCGCTCGAACTTGAGGACTTCGTTGAGCGACTGGGTCTGCAAGCTGCTCTGCGTGACAGTAAAGTTGACGAAAGTGGTTCGGCTGCACACGTCTGGTGGGAAGGTTGCAGACGGATCCCTAGTCGACAAGAACAACTTGAACGAGGGAGAAAAGTCGATCTCCTGCTTTCCAAGCTGAATGAGAACACGTCCTCCCGTCTTCTGGTATTCCTTGTTGAGAACGTGATTGAGGATGGGATCCAAATGTTCGGCGTCCTGGATGAGAATGGGGTTTCCAAAACGAAGAGCACTTTCCAACTGCTTGACAAAGGAGTCGTCCAAGAAACTTGTGACTGTGAGCTTTCTTTCCGTGCTCTCTTTCTGCAAGAACTCGGTTACGCGACCAGAGGGATCGATGATCAGAGGGTATCTGTTGTACCGCTTGAGGACGATGGCGTTTTCCGTGCAGAGATCGTCCACAGGCAGTGAGTGGCTCTGCCATGTCAGACGCTCATCGGCGTTGGACAAATACTCCGTGATAGGATTGTGTGGCTTGAAACTAATGCCCGATTGAACAAGCTGATGGGCCCAGTCATCCACCATGGCCTTTCGGAACTGCTGGTCATAGTAGCCGGCGTAGGCAAGGAATGCAGCCGCGATAAGCACATCGCCGACAAGCGTGCCAATCTGCGTCTCAAACGACCTGCTTCCCTCCTCCCATCGCGTACGTTCGGAAGCCAGGCTGTCAAGCAGTCGCACACTTCGGTTGACCTTGAACTCCACGTTCTCCATCTCGTTCTTGATGGCCTGGGTTTCGCTGATGAGAGCTGCATATTCGCCCTTGTACGTAGAAATACTAGCCTCGAGACTTTGGATAGTATTCTCGATTGCTTGGGCCTCGGCCTTCGTTTGCAGAGCCTGCTCTTCGAGTTGACCGACCTCCTCACGCAAAGGTCCAACGCGGTCCAGGATTTCCGAGTAATTGACCTGAGCTTCCACCCACTGAACCAGGGGACCGCAGGCCTTGCTAGCCCGGTTGACCCTCTCATAGGTGAAATCCTCCTTGGAGAGGAACTCCCTCTGCATCTTGACCCGGTGGCTGCTCGTCATTTGTCTCTCGTTGTCATAGTTGACAATGCTGGCGATGAAATCGTCCCTCCGAATCAACCCTTGGATCGTCTTCCAGCTGTCCACCTTATGTCCGAGCAAAGTGCAGACGGCTTCAAGGGCAAGCCGGACGCTAGCGGGGGGATTACCCATGGAACGAACTTCAGTAAGATGCTGTCGCTTGATGTTGCTGACACTCTTCTGGGCTTCCAAGACAGCCGGCTCAGCCCTGGCCAGGTCGTGAAGAACAACTTCCTTTCGGCGAGCCACC
Organism: Aspergillus neotritici; assembly: GCA_023619815.1. Lineage (NCBI taxonomy): Eukaryota > Fungi > Ascomycota > Eurotiomycetes > Eurotiales > Aspergillaceae > Aspergillus > Aspergillus neotritici. The sequence goes on along the minus strand of JALZYL010000032.1, from coordinate 377,511 downwards.
TCTTGTTCTTGCTTCTCCAAGGCTACTTGCACCTCAAGGGAGACTGCCTTGCGTTGTTCTGCCTCCTGTTGGTCGGCGACCATGCGCTGCAGCTTTTCGTTTGCTTCGGTGTCCTTCTTTTCCAGCTGCGTCTTCTTCTGGGCAAGACTTGCACGCAAGTCACTGACTTTGTCGACCGTATCGTGAAGTTTCTCGAGACCGACGTTCAGATGCCTCTGCTGTTCCTCGAGGTCTTCTCGCTTTTCGTTAAACAGCCTGACATACTGGGCCACGAAGTCCAAGTAGTGACGAGGCGTGAGGTAAGTGGTTCGACCTTGTTGCTTCTGCAACCGCTGGTTGAACCTCTGCAACGAGTAATGTATGTACACCATTGAGTTCACAACTGTGTCTCGGTGAGAGGCAGGGAGACTCAGCTCGCGGTACGCAACGGGAATACTGTCAGGAGCCACAAAGTTTGCCTTGTCCAGGTCAACGGACTGCGTCAGCTCGGAGCCAACCTGGAAAAGCGCCTGGTCTGACCAATCGCCCATCCAGTTGAGGACGCATCTGTTGAACAATGCAGGACTGGTGGCGGCCTTCGAGGACAGCCCTTCTTCGGGGGGATTCATAGTGAAGACAACATGAAGATTCTTCACAATTTGCTGCGTGAACCACTTGTAAAGTTCCTCCTGGGTATCAAGGAGGAGGTTTTGCCGCGATGCCCCCTCCTTGCAAGCGGTCATCAGCGAGGCGAACTCGTCCCCTTCGAAAAGACCCGGAACTTCGGCATTCGCCAGCAAAGTGTTCATCCGCTCCAGGAAACCCGAGTCAAGAACGTTCGATTCGTCCATGATAAAGCAAATCTTTTCACCCTTGCAACCTGCTCGGCGGAGAACGGTTCTTAGGTCGTCGTCAAAGTCTTCCGAAGAGTATTTCCCATGAACCTTGATCTGGAAAACCTGCAAACCGTTCATCCAAGCAACGAAACGGGACAAGGTGGTCTTGCCACTTCCGCTGACACCGATGAGAATAAGATGACCCTGAGGTTGGCGGAATACTCGATCAATGCGCAGAGCATGCTCCAAGACGTCATTGAACAGTACGAGAGGAACGTCCACCTCCTCCTCGCAGAATGTCCTAAGGCGCGCTTTGACATACTCACGCAGCTCCTCCTGTTCAACTGGCACATAATTCTTATGCAGCCAGTTCGAGAACAGGATCGGACCCTTCAAGGCTTGTTCTTCATCAATACTTGGGAAGTTATCGAGAGCGATGCGACGCACGGCGTCCGCGGTCCATTTTCTCTCATCCTCGGCAACGAGTCGATCCTGGAAAAGGCGCAAAGCTTCATGGGCCCAAATCCGAACCAGGCCCTCAACAGAGAGAGTCTCAAGAGGTTTGATAGCCTCGTAGATACCACGAATCCAGCGAGTAAGCTCACGGGGAGAATAGACGTAGTGAGGTTGGATCTTGGCAGTGAACCTCGCCTGGGACTCCAAGTAGAGTTGCACCATAGCCTTCGTAAGTGACTCCGAGTATCCGCGCAGCAGGGGGAGGATCTTGAGAACTGCAGAGTTGAAAGTCCCGTAAATCTGCGTGAGGGAGATCTCTCCAGGATAGTCAACCATGATAAGAGGCGAATGGCGCAAGAATCTTTCGGCCATTGCAGTACGCCCAGCATCAGTGGGAGGATTACAAGCACCAACGAACTGAATGCGGTCCAAAGTAACCCAAGTCTTGTCAGACGTTCTCCAGAAACCGTTCTGCTCAACAAGCTGACGCAAGAAGGAGATTGCACGCTGTGTCCCGTACTGGTCGGGGGCAGGAAGGTTAATTTCGTCGCAGAAAATAACCAACCAGCGACCAATCTGGCTCGGAGACATTACGACACCATTCAGAGTCTTCTTATACTCGCAATACTGCTCAAAAGTCTTGACCAAAAGATCCGGGGTCGTGGCGCTAGAAAAGTTGAGACCAACAACCTCCATGTTGGGAAGTTTCCGGAGAGCAGCGAACAGCGTCATTGTTTTACCAGAACCGGGGGGACCACACAGTAGCAAGGGTTTATGTTCGGCGAGCCACGAGTAAAGGACATCCTCGTGGCGAATAGTATCCACAGTCGGGATGACAACGTCTGTTTGCGTGACCGAGTGAGTGTTGATTTCCACTGTGGGTACTTGGGCCTGCCAGCTTGTCCAGTCCGACTTGGGCAATTTGACGTCGAAATCGATCAGAGAGGACTGGCCGTCGGGTGGCAGGTCAGTCGTCGTGAGAGCGGAAACGAACTCCCCAAATGATTTACGATCTCCCAGCGGGCAGTCTCCAGTGAAGGACCAAACAACTGCAAGCAAAAGCTTCTTCGAGATGTAGGCTTCGGTCTGATCATAATCCAGCGGGAAATCAAGATGCTGGATGTTGTATTCGAGGATATCTCGGCAGGCTTTGTTCAAAAGACTGAACAGGGTATTGAGAGCGCGGGTGTCCGTGAACTCCATAATATGGTTGTACTTCTTAGCCTCGCGGAGTGACTTGAGAATGAGCTCATCGGTTTGCAGTAGCCGCTTCATAATATCGGAGATGGTGTCTTGAGCATCCTGGGTCTTCACGGCTGCTTGGCCAGCAGGTGCACTATCATCATCCAAGTCTTCGAAAGTTCTCGTCCTGAGGGAATCGACATAGTTGGAGATCATCATTGGTGGAGTGACCGTGTCTTCGTTGAACCAAACCATACCGCAACGACTGACTGTCGCCAGTGTCGCGTACTTGAGGCTTTCCACTTCGAACATGATGCGAACGTTCGGAGGCAGGTTCAGACGTTCTCCGTTAGGAAGGGTCAGGAGTTTGTTATCATCGAGAACACTGTTCAAGTTCTCAACCCATTCCGGATCGACATCGCCATCGAAAACAATCCAATGTCTTTTAGAGTCTTCACCACGAAGGTTGTCAACGATCTTTCTCAAAATTCCCGTGAACAGACCGTCTGTCCACTCTCTGGTAGTGCTGTCAAGACTACCATAGAGAGCTTCTTTAGACATAACCTTAGAATCGATGATGTGAGAAACACCTTCGACGTTCTCGACTCGTTGCAAGGCCTGCAATAGGATTTTCCATGCCGATGATTTACCAGAACCAGACTTGCCCACCATCATCACACCATGGTGGATGCACTGGATCTGGTAGAGTTGCAAAGCCTTGGTGGTCCACATTTCACTGTCGATGTAATGTTGTTCCCGGGCAATATCACGAATAGCCGCTGTGAGCTCCTCGTAGTTGGCGGCGACGTATTCTACACCAGAGAACACTTCTCCTTGGATCTCAAGCATTTTGCCGACATCCTCGCGGACAAGCTTAGGGGCAATAGTTTCTCGGAGACTTTGCACAATGATCTGCGGTTCAACGACTTCATCAGGGCCCAAGTCACCATCGGCGTTGGCAATTCTGGTACGCTTAAGGCCACCTGAGCTGACAAGAACACTCTTTAGAGCACGCAAACCGAAGTCGTAGTGAGCTTGTTTTGACAGTTGAGAGGCACAGTGGTCGAAGAAAGGTACGGTCTGGGTCGACAACTGCTTGGCCTGCTTGAAACCTTGGGAGAATAACATCACTTCCGCAATGAGTTCCTTGTCGGGCTTGGACATGGCAACACTTCTGAAGAGCTTCTTCAAGTTGTCTGGGAGATTAGAACGTCCCGCGTAGCCAGGGTTCATGGTAATGAAGATGCCAGTGTTCAGGTTGACATTGAATTTCCTTCCAACAAGCTCAATTTGAGCATTGCCATCGGCCTCGCTATTCCGCAACCCAATCTGGATGTTCTGAATCTGCTGAGAGACTGCCGACAAAATTCTTTCCTCGAGTCGATTGAATTCGTCAAAGCAGCCCCAGGCACCCACTTGACAGATACCCAGGAAGATTCGGCCCATGGCTTGGAAATCAAATGTGTCGTCACAGCAGAACACAAGTGTGAAGCGTCCAAGCTGCAGACCCAAAGCCTTTACTGACTCCGTCTTACCAGTACCAGCTGGGCCATAAGGAGAACCACCCAGTCGCTGGCACAGGGCTTGGGTAAGAGTCAAGAAACAACGATCGGTAAGAGGCGTGCGAACAAGGCGTTCAGGAACACCGAGATACTCGAAGCCATAGTGCAGCTTCGCGTTGGCCATGTGCACATATAACCTCTGAAGGAAATCGCCGTCGGGTTGGTAAACGTACCGCATCTGGAGCAGCCACAGATAGTGCGTCGGGGTATTGGCGTTGGTTGCGATGAGCTTGGAGATGACATCACGCTGGTGCACGAACTCTGTGATCATGTGCTCGCACTTCTTTCTGTTGATGGCATCCAGATCGCCAAGGACGGTAGCAGCGAGCAACTCAAGCACTCGCACTTGGGCGTCATAAAGTTCCTTGAGGTTAGCACCGCCCGCTTCCAAAGACTTCTGGACGGCATTAGTCCAAACAGCTTGGCTAGAGAGGACAACAATTTGCGCTGGGTAGTTGGCAAGGAAATCATTGAAAGCAGTGTGGTCGACTTCGGAGGCCATGTATAACGGCTCAAACTGCTCAATGGCCTCGGCCAGAAGCTCTGCCAGTGTCAATTTCATGTTGCTCTCAATCGCACTAAGCCAATCATTGATCCTCGGCGTCTTGACAAGGTTTATTTCCTTCTTCAGTCGCACCTCTTCGCCCTCCTTGGAAGTGAATCCGACAATGTTGTTATCGTCATCCATGATAACGCCTGAAAGACCAGCGAACATCTTCTTGAAGTGCTTGGACACACGGAAAATATCGTTGCTATTACCGATGATCTCGAGAAGGTCCTCGTCACCAACGAAATAGAAGCGAGGGAACGACATACGCTCCCGCTCCAGATATTCACCGAGAGCTTTTTGGATCTTGTTCAGCAACTCGGCCAATCTCTCCAAGGACTTCTGGACTCCGTTGATGGCTAGAACATCAAGCACGAAGGGAGACTTGTAGACCTTCTTCATCACAGCGAAAAATTCCGAGTTGATGTTTTGGAAGCGGCTGGATTCGAGGGGCAGAAGATGCTTGATATCGACATTGCCGGTGAAAACACCCTCGAGATAGACCCATTGTCTCTGGACGTCAATCCAAACATCGAAGAGGACATGGACTCGATTCAGTTTATCCTCCCAAGACGAGGCCTCCTCCTCAAATTCTTTGTAGTAAGGGGAGTGTCTCATCGCCTGCAGAGAGTTCAGGTTCTCGCTACATTTGGCAAACAAGTCGTCGAACCCACGAATCAAGCGACACTTGTTCTGGTAATTGACCAGATCGAGCGAGTAGTTTTGCCAAGTCTCACGGACCGACTTCAAAAACTCTTCTAGTGCCATTTCACCCTGGGCCTGAGCGATGATGTCGCGAATAATGGTCTCGCTCGTCGTAAGTTGCAGGTCCCAAACATCACCAAGGGTATGCGAGACGAGAGAGAACCTCTTGCCAGGCTTGAGCCTCTTGTAGATTTTCTGCCAGTGTCGTTCTCGCACGGCCTCGGATTTCATGTCAGACAGGAGGGGGTTGACCTTCAATAATTGTCGGAGGACACTTTGGATATGCTCAAACGCAGCATACTGGCGCATCCGACTAGGCATCTCCTTGGTCATCTTGATGAGGCCATCAAGTGACTGGCGCAACTTTCTTGGCTGTAGGGTGGTCCAGAGGGACTCTCTGAGGTCATTGAGGCTCCCCCAGATGGTGGACAGGGCCGCCCAAACGGACATGAAATCTTGCACTTCTTCGAGAATTGCTGGCAAAGAAGACTGTGCACTCGCTGGGAGATCCAGGGCCTCTTTCGCTTTTGAAACCATCTCAAACTCTCCCTGGAGTTCATTAAGACGAGTCTGGAATGAGCCCAGGGTACGAGAAGCTTCCTCTGGAGGAATGGAGCCGGACACAGGCTTCTCCTCGTCCCACCGACTAATGAGTTCGGCGATCTTGTCGTTGATTACTTTGTCTTCGGCGCTAATCTTGGCACGCAAACCGTCCGTCTGGTCTTGCACTATCTTGCTCTTACGGGCGAGCAGTTCATTAAGAGCTGCCCACTCGCCATCGACATTTTCAACATGTAACCAGTCACTGGGGAACTGGTAACGCTGGCGGGCAAGGGTGGCTTGGCCCTGGCGGAAGAGATCGACCTCCGGCTCCCAGACCTTGGCCTTCCGCTTGCACTGCTGAACAATGGTGATAAAGGAGACAGCGTGTGCTGTGGAAGCAGCTTCCAACGTCTGGCCCTCCAAGTCCCGTCGAGCGGAGGCAATGTCGGAGTGGACTTCCCTCATACGGCCTCCCAGTTTCGATCCAAATTTGAGGAGAATCTCATGCTGCCACTGGTCATACTTGGCATTGACCCGGGTCTGGACTTGTTCGTAGTCGATTTTGATATTGCCAAACGACCGGCTAACTTCCGTAGTATCGAACGTGGCCCGGCTTTTCCGGATCTCCTGGAGAAGTTGGAGCCATTGAGACAAATCATCGCCTAGGATATCGTAAACCTGTTCAGACTGCAAGTCCCAGAGAGACTGGAACTGCAGCCACTTGTCAACGTACCCTGACACCTCCTTCAGTCTATCCTCGATCGCATTGTATACTTGGTTTAGCTCGTTGGTGCAATGCTGTGGAAGGGTGGCAAAACAGGACTCGGATAAGTCAGGCTGCTGCACATTAATCGAGATTGAATAACGGGACGACTTGATCCTCTCGAGGTTGCAGATTACGCCAAGCCAGTTGTCGAACTGCGAGAACCAGCTTGCACGAGCAAACTGCAAGGGCGGGTCAAGATGCAAGACCTGATTCCGCATAGAAATTTCATGCACAAGCTCAGAGAACTCGACCTTGTAGGCAGGAGCTTCGGCTTCGCCGGGATTTTGGCTTGCACTCGGCAATTGCAGTGGCTGTGGTCCATCTTTGCTCTCCAAGAATGTATTGATCCACTCGCGGATTGCGCGATGCAGGCGCTCACTGAGAATGGTCTCGATTCTCTGGTTCAAGTCTTTAACCCAATATCCGAGGTTAACGTAGTTCTCCAGGTTCAGTTTGTCAACGGCGACTTGGATAGAGTCCAAGCGTTGCTTGAACGCGGATGACTCGTACGGGCATGTCTTCAGGTCAAGGATGTCTTTCTGGATGCTGTCGTTGATGGAGGTCAGAACGGCTGTCTTGGACTGAAGGACGGATGCCGAGCCTGCGAATTCACGGACAAACTGGACGTGCTTGCTCTCGCCTCTGCTAGGGATAGCAGAGTCAATAGCGCCATTTGCCAGTCCTGGTTGCTTGACGTGAAGCTCATACGAGTGAACGAACGACTCCCATCGCAGCGGGACACCTTTCACGATCATGCTCTGCGCATCATTTACATAACCATTCATTAAGATTTCAGCATCTTCCAATGATTCGATGATGCGATTGGTCTGCAGCAGCGTACGGAGACTCTCCATCAAACTGATGGCGTAGGGGTACACGCGCTTAGCTTCTTTGGAGATGCTGTTCACGGCGTGCGGAACCTGGAAGTTGAGCCAGATAAGGTTCCTGACCTCCTTGAATAGCGCGATGATCTGGGCGTCGAAATTAACTGTAAGGTCCAAAGTATTCCCAGAAGCACGGTTCCGCGTGATGTTGAATAAGCGGCCCGAGATGGTAATGTGCCGCCTTTGCACGTCGTAAAGCCATGATTCGAAGACAGGGCGAGTGTCTAGCTTTTTGCGGAAAAGATTGCTTTCGGTCTGCAGCTTCTGGCCTTCCGAGTGCAAGTGCCAATCCTCGCCCAACACGTCCTCCACTTTACCCATGTAACCGTTCAGTTGCCGCTCAATCTGGCGAGCCCAGATGATTGCACCCGACACAGGAGGAAGGTCTCGCAACTGGGACATGGCATGCGCCTCGGAGTGACCATATTGTTGCTTGAACCGCTCATGCAGGGAGGAGATATCCTGCTTCACGTTCTCAATCAGTTGAGTTTGGTACTCTCCAATCGCACCCCGGATCTTCGGGCGCACGAGAAGCGCATTGAACTTGGAGAAAACTCGGAACATCTCGTTTGCGTTCTTCGCAGTGGCGAGGCGATCGCGCAGACGAGCGATGATCGAGTTCTCCACCCGCGACGTGCGCTCATTGTATGCAATCTCCTCTTGAATCCAAAGCTGGGTGCCTTCGGGGGTTACATCCAGTACATCCACATTCTTCAGAGCAGCATAGGCCTCGGCAACCTCTTCGACCGCGTCCACATCACCAATCTCCTCGACAATCACGGCGCCATCGGCGGTAGTTCCAGCAGCTGCATCGCCGGTAGACGAGCTCTTCGGGCCAAGAACATTGACGATCGTTCTTTGCAGCTGTTCGTGGTTGACTCGGAATGTGTTGATGTACTTCAGCCTCTCCTGGGTCTTTTCGTGGCGGGCGGCGATCTTGATGGGAATGAATTTCTCGTTACGTCGTCGCGTAGACTCGCGGGCAACGTTGGTGAATTCCTTCAGATTTTCGTCCCAAGTCCGCCAGATTGCGCCGGCGGTTTTCATCAAGGAGCGGAATTCGCGGTAATCGAGGTGCAATATCGTCCGACCATGCAGTAAGGAATGGATCTGGGAGTCCAGATCGCCGGAAATGGCCTCGACCAGTGCGAGGGCACGCTTGATGGGGTAGGGACAGATCTTCAATTTCTTATTGAGATGCACGAAGATTAGATTCAAGGACTCCTGAACTTTCTGCAAAGACGTAGCTGACAGAAGTTCGTCGAGGGGGAAATCCCGCATGAGCTGGTTGTACTTCTGAACCAAGTCAGTTGCCTCCCGCAAGCCCGTGTCAGCGACGAAACTCAGTGTAGCTTGATAACGCTTCGCATGCTTGAGAATATCCATCGTCAGTTGCACACCGTCACCACGTAGTTGGTTCTCGATCCCTTCGAGCGCGGTTTCCATCGACAGCCAAAAGTTGATCTCCTGGGCCGCGGACCCGCTGTCGGCGTCGCGAGACATCTTGGTGATTGTCTGAATGGACCGGATCCAGCCGTTAACAGTGTTCTGGATGCTGTTGATAAAAGCGCTGTTTTCGAGGATCGTGTGGTCGATGAGCTCCACCGAAGGCCGGACCGATCGCCTCTCCGCCTCGGTCAGAGCTGCTTGGACGACTTCATGGAGCGGCAGGTTGAGAGCCGGGATTTCCACATTCTGCTGCAAGTGGAGAAGCCCGAGTTCGAGTTCCGCGAATTTCTTCTTGGTCCCCGGAACACCGGTCTTAACCTCTGTGTCCGTCCTGGGCTTCAGCCCACCACCCACCACTTCCTGGTTGCGTGTGTAGGCCTCGAAGTAGGGACTCAGTCCATGATGTACCAGCAGATGCAGAATCTCATACGGCGACAGTGACGTCCCTTGCTGGGCTTGAGCATTACTGAGGGATGCCAACCCAGGAAGGTTCATCACTTGGATTTGCGACGATATCGGAAGCGTGGGATCGATCGGTGTGGGTCGTTTGATGAAGGCCACGGAGGCCACGGTCGTCGACGCGGACGAAATCTGGGCGGAGAGACTGTAGATATACTGGGGCGACGATGCTGTAAAATGTTAACAATGCTGCGCTTGTCCCCAACATGCGACAGTATGAGACCGCGTACCTTCACCATCATCTGCCCCGTTGGTCTCCTCGGAAGCCACAAGATCCTTCTGCACATAGAGAGCCACCTGTGACTCCAACGCGAATCGCGTGCATCGCTGCTCGGTCTCGCTGCGCTTTGTATCGGACAGTAGACTCCCAGGGCTTTCCAGCTCAGTTCTCAGAGCCCCCAAAGTCACCTGGAGAACGTCCACCAGATACTGAATCACCGCGCTCGAATCCACAGAAGACACCTGGGTCGGTGCCGAAACACCGTTCGGGACCCCGGCGGCAACCTCCATGGTTCTTGGCCGTTATTATGAGCGACACGCAGTTACCATCGATAGGTGTGGGTTGAGGTGTTCAAAGGTCACGTAGGAGAATAGTGAGTATTATGTTGATTGCGGGCAGATCGCGACGTCGGCCTCGGGAGCGGGCTAGAAAACGGGACGACACGACAGCGATAACGACGACGGTAGAAGACGGTTGTTGTGAAGAAAAGAGAAGGAGAGTCGGGAAAGGGAGGGTTATCAAACGGCGATCATAGTATGTTGGCGGTTTCTAACCTGATACGCTGATCAGTGGTCTCTAATCTGCGTTTGATTCACGCGGTCGGCCGACGTGTTTCGGTCGGTTTACTCTTGACTCTTTTCAGGGGTGACTTCCGCTCTAAGCCTGATGGGGTTTAGGGTCAAACAACGTCCTCTGGTCCGCATGCTCCACAGCCAGCCCAAACCCATATGGATGGTTAACTACTATTTCTGACTACAATTCTATGATTTAATCGCCTGCAGAGAAATAGCGTTCTTCTCATTGTATCTTGTCCCTCGGTCTATCGTTCATGAAGCACCCCAAGTGTACGTCTTCGGCTTGATGTTTTTGGATTCTGAAACAAAAGGCTCAGTAATTCTTTGATATCCCTTGCTTCAACGGCAAATTAGACCGCAGTGCCAATATCAATAGTGTCGCAGGCACCTGTCTCTCGACAGTCACAGTGATACTTGGTGCGGAACTCCGAGGTGGAAATACCCTCGAGCTGGACCAGCGCCTTCTCACTGGCCTTGACTTTGGCATAGCGAGTTGAAGTTGCTGTAGCCTCGGAGAGGATAGAGTCATGCACAATGATCGCAGTCAAGATACAGGCTGGGCCGCCATCTCCGACAGGGATCTCCCCTGATTTGAAACAATAACTGGTGCAGCCGTACTCGTTGGCCAGTTTCTTGTGGAGGAATGTCTAGATTCAGTCTCAGTATGAATCGTATCGAAGAGCACTATCCATATAACATTACCGTCGGGTGTTTGTTGGCAAAGGTGTCATATATCGTCATGTCAAGGAAGTATGGCTTTACGTGACGGTGGAAAAATGCTTCTACGACTTCGAAGTTGAAGCTTGAGTCAACAAAGATCGCTCCTAGATAAGACTCCACCATATCTGACAGGCACTGCAGTCCTATCAGTGACGCTTTTTTGGCGTATTAGAGCGAGCAGACTTCTTACCTTGGGCGGATCATTGGTGGTAGCCCAATAATCAACAACCCCATCACTTTCCGCTTCCGCGGCTTGGACTTCTTCGGCGTAATTCATTATCTGGCTTTGCAGCGGGCTACTGAAGTATTTCAGATGCTTATGCAGCTCTAGCTTCACTGCTAGAGCTCCAAGGAACTTGTTTGAGACCATGGCCATCTCGGAGCACGTGTCACGTTAGTCGGCGGCTTGAAATTAGGTACCACGTATACATACCTTGTGTTCTGTAAGCCATTGAGGGTCTCTATCTGGAAACCGGTGAAATAGATCTTCTACGCAAACCATGTCGAAGAGAGAATCACCCAGAAATTCAAGTCGCTGGTAGGATGGAATTCTACTCCACGCCCATGGCCAGGAGGCATGGGTGAATGCTGAATGCAGGAGCCGAGGATAGTTGAACCGATATCCCAGTTTTGCCTCAACCTTCCGGCAGAGATCCATTTCAAAGCCGTCGGGTTTCTGAGTCTGATACGGGGGTGTGTGGTAACGGGAGAGATATTCCTCCCAGCACGAGACACTGTGATCCGGGCTGTTGACAAGTGCAGTAACAGCTTTAACAGCCATATCGAATCGATGGTTGGGACCCCCGCAGAGTAACGATGCCCCTATCAGTGCTTCACACACGTCTGCAATTGTCTTCTCTCCCAGCGCATGCTTCTGCTCACTCAACGCCTTTTTGCTATGGTCTTTGCCTCGCAAGAGGGTTAGGCCGTCAGGGTACCATGTATGTCTATAAGCACGAATTAGTCAGTTGTATCGAATATACAAGAGATAGTTTCTTGCCTTGAGAAGCCTCGACTGCGAATATACTTGTACAGCTCGTTTTTCAGAGCTGAGTTGAAGAGATTTTTATTACAAATCAAGCACATCCGGTTCACATGGTAATCGTATTCGTCGTCATCAGGGTTCTGGGCGTAGAGTGAAATGGAAGTGGCCATTTTGAGAAAACAGTCACCTAAGAACTCCAGACGCTCGTAGTTTTTTCCCATTCCTCTTTGGGCATGGATCTGTTGGGCCCTGTGTTCCTCGGTATTATCCGAGTCTTTCGTGAATGCCTCTAGCGCATATTCTGGCTTTACGACGAGTCCAAGCATGTCACACCCTTGGAGAGCGACGAGGTAAGAATCCATTCTGCTTATTATTGCCGGGAAGGCAAGAAAGGACGAAGCCAACGCCGCTGGGATCTTTTGTGAAAGGACCTATGAGCAATCATCCCAAAGAATATTTGGGGTTGAGAATGCCTACCGCAGACACCTGTAAAGGCTCTATACAAATGACACAGCGTGTTTCTGTCGCTTTTTCTTTGTCCGTCATTTTGTCCAGAAGGTTTCTCCGAAGGCGCACAAGTTCTGCTTGATAAACAGGTTGGTTCCAATCACATTCTGAGAAGAACCTGGGCCTCCCATTCTTGGAAAGACTCAAGCAATATTCCATGATATTCTCCATGTGCCTGCGGCGTGGCATGTATGGCGGTGGCGGACTGGAAGGTTTCAACCCATGTTCAACCGCCGTGGTGAAATAGCGGTATCTGCCGTCCCACGGGTCAAACACAAATCGATCTAGCATGCGCTCGGGTTCATTGCTTGGGGAAACATAATTGTTGTCAAAACTCTGCGCAAGAGACAATGTTTCCCAGTCAACTAAGTTTCTCGGGTCCTCATCCTTTCGAAACGCGGCTTCTGGATTTGCTGGCGTAAGCCAGTAAGACATTTTCTCGGGTTCTTGACCATAAACCTTGTGAAACACATCATGGAAGATGCGAAGAGTAAATTCTGTAAGTTGGTTTAGGTCTTCAGGTGACAATAGCAGGCTCTTCTCAAGGGGAAATGAGGCAACGATAGTCTCTACATCAGCGTCAAGGAAAATTGGGAAAGGTGGGAATTCTGGCAGCCTCTCCCTGGTTAACAAGATGATGGATCCGTGGCCTCGACTAAGTTTCTTGGAAGGGTTCAGCGTGATAACTGTTCCAAAAAGCACTTCCGGGAGCACGCCTCGTTTGTTGTTCCAAAATGATGATTTCGGCAACATGTCATACATGTTTGCGCGTTTGGAAGTAATAGCCAGCTTCGCATTTCTCATTAAAGGCAAGCGCTTGCGATAAACTGAATTGAAATTGTCATCAAGCAACTGATGTTTTCGGAGTAGAAGGCAGGTGTCAAATGCAGCTGCTTGTTTCGCAATGGTTCTCTTCAAAGCCGGGGGGCCAGTAAGTCCTCTAACAGGAGACTTCTCCGGTAGAATAACCTCGCATGTATATGCGTTACTAGCAGGAAGCACCACGTACATGACTTGGGCCGTCGAATCATTTTCATATTGCTGTATGCCGTCTCAAGATTAGGTACAGAGAAAGGAGATTCTGGAAAAGTGGCACGTACTAGAGAGCTGGCGTAGCGCGCAAGCACTGTTATGGCTGAATAGTATGTCAACTTTGCCCCTGTCGTCTTGACGATGAAAGTTCTTTGTCCTTCGTGCTTTTGAAGAACTGAGTCCAGATCGTCATTTCCGAGGAGAATGCGGTCTTCCGGGAGTGTCTCGCAGAACCTCCGCATTGCTTTCTGGGACGAAGTCAGATCAACGTGCAAATTATGAGTATTCGTAGTGTAAGTACTTCTGAGTCCCGAGCTTCAGCTAGTCGCCTCTCATGGTCTGCGTTGTTCTTTTCCACCATGTTCACATACTTCAGGAATTTGTTAACCAAGTTCATGCCTGATTGAATAGGACTATGTACCGTTGAGTCTGAGCGTCTAGCACGGCCTCGACTTTGCACGTATTGGATCAACGTATTGTATAGATCGAATCTGAAAAGTCAGTATAATTCGACGAACCCCGTGTCTGCGTGACATGTACCTTACGACTAGATTACAGTCTGGAATATCCAATCCCTCCTCGGCGACTGAAGTAGCAAACTGATGGCTGTCAGACATCAACATTGAGATCCATGTATTTTAGGGCTCACCAGGCAATTGGTTTCTCCGTCCCTGAACTTCATCAAAGCAAGGAACTGTTGACGGAAAGTTATGTTCATTCCACCAACGTCGCCGGCTCGAATACCGATGAGCACTCCAGGTCGAAGATGAGGCATTTTCAAGACGGAAAATAGCTCGTAGAGAATCTTGGCCGTGTAACGCCTTTGGGTAAAAACTATGCACTTGGTTTCTGTCGGCTGGCCAAAATGATGTCCAAGTTGATTGTAAAGGACCTGTACCTTGGGACTTAATTCACTGAGGCTTCGAAGAGTGCTGAACTCATGTTTTTTGACAAGATCGTGGGCTTCTCTGACTCGGGATATTTCTCTCTCTAGCATTTCAGAAAATGCATCACCCTGGGATATCTTGATCTTGCCTTCGAGTCTGGGCAGGGTCTCATCTGAGAGAGCGTGTTGCCAAATTCGGTCAGCGCACCATACACCTAAGTCGGAACTCGCCTGTAAAGAGAATCGCAAAATAGGCACAAGAGAAGCAACGTCACCAAAACGGCTTTCAATGAGCTTATATAAATTGGTCGGAAATGGTACTCCAAGGCGGTCGTACTCCCATGTTTTCTCCATGGGGCGGCTCACAACCTGTCGCAGCAGGGTGAGTTTCGAAGTTGTGGCGATCTTGCTGTCCAGTAGCGTTTCAAGCCTCCTATTGAATGTGAGCTGGGTGTACCTATGGTGAAGATATTACCCACATTGCTTCCGCTATAATATCACCTTTAGTGTCGATGGGTGATGCAGTCATTCCGAAGATTTTTGGGCGATTAGCGAGAGGGGTTTTGAGGTAGGAATCTCTGATAATGCTGCTAGGGAATCAGACCATGATGCTGCACATATCATCTACATGGTACTAACCGCGCGTAGGCATGTTCCTTTTTTGAGTGATGTGCTTCATCGAAAACAAGCAGGTTGATCTGCTCCATTTTGATAAATGCATTTAGAAGACACTGGTTCAATATCTCCGCAGTACAGACTATCACCATGTTGTTCTTGAAATGCTCACGCCAGGTTTGTTCATTCCAGTAGTCAGTGCCCATGGCCCCATAGAAATGCGCAACCTGTTGGTCTAGATTATAGCGCAACACTGTGGCTTGCTGAAACGCGAGTGTAACACTGTCGACCTACCAAATATCAGCTGCGAGTAGGAGGCTATTGTAGTCAATATGTATACCAGAAAGAAAGAAATGCGGTGGGGTTTTCCATCAGCCCGGTCAATTAGTTCGTTATGTATGATGTGCTTTATCAACAAGACTGCAATTAATGTTTTCCCTGACCCTACAGCCCGATTAGTTTCTTGAAACGTAGGCAGACCAACTTATGATGCAGTACCTGTATCGAGGACGGCGATGGTATTCTGCGCCTTGGCTTTTTCAAACAGCTCTATCTGATATTCTCTCGGATCAAGTGCTCCAAGGCTAGCATCTTTGCTTGCTATCAAATCAGTAGTAGAAGTTGTAGTCCGTGGGAAATCCGTAGAACTGGATCTGATATTCGTGACGTGATCGGTACTAGCTAGCCGGCAGAGCCTGCAAATTATGAGCCATCATGTCACAGAAAGTTGAAGGCTTTTAGATACTCACAGTTCTTGGAACTTGGTATTTTGCTTTCTTCGTCGCTGAACAACGTCCTTCGGCTCAGGAGGGCCCTCGGCTTCTTCCTCATCTGATTCAGTATTGTCATCTCCATCTCCGTCAACAGGGGCAGATCTCAACGGACGCTCAGGGAGTGCTATCGGCATTGAATCATGAGAGTTGTGGTTCTCTTTGGAGTCGTTTGCTTGTGCGTTCTCTGCTTCAGCCTCGTCTGACATTGTAATTCTATCTGTTCTCTGTCGGGAAGTTGTCTAGAGAAATGGGAAAGTTGAAAGTCTTCGTTCAGCTAGGATAGAGAGATGAGAACAGGAGGTGAGAAAATGAAAGGGGGTCTGGGTGATGGTAAGAGTGAAGTAAAAGGGTGAATAACAAGTAGGTAAGTCAACGTCTGCTAACTTCTACTGCAAACAAACGGATGGACATACTACAAGCATTATATATACCTATCAAATAGTACTTAGTGAGACACCATCCTATTTTCTTTCTACCGCATCCTATAACTATCAAGTCTAAGAGCTCAAATTTATATAATAAAACATTACCCACATAAGATCATTTAAAAACAGAAAAAGATATGCACCCCGTATGCTTCTAGAGATATGTTCCTGTAAACATTCCACCAGCCAAGGCGGGGCTGGTTGGCCCCAGCTCCCGGTCTCCGCGGGGCGGACCCAGCTATGATTTCTGCATCAGCTCGATCGGCACCGCGCTCCCCCACGAGTGCCTGTCCTTTGCATTTACCACCATTCCTGGCTCAATTCATCCAATTAACAACAATGGAGCAGCCTCAAAATTTGAAAACCCTCTTTGTGGCTGCAAAATCAGAGAAGGGCGACTTGGAGCATCGTCCGGATTCCAACACAGACGGTTATCGCAATGATGTCAATGAAACGATAGCCAAGTTTAAAGAATGCCAGCGACAAGTTGAGCTGCTGTCGCTATTCAGCTCTAACGAACCGTTGGATGATATCGCTACGGGGGACATACAGTAATGCGATCCATCCTTGGGAACTGGTACCTGTGGCTAACGACCCTTTCTTGTCGCAGATATCTCACAGTGGAATATCTTCTTGCGGACCTCCTCCAAAGATCCTATAACTCGGACCGCGAGTCTACTCTCATGAGTGCCTTGCAAAACTACGAACGATTCCTCACCCGATTATACCACTACGAGATCCTAAATGACAAAGACAAAAAGCTCTACGAGCGATATACGGCGAATCCTCGCTCTTTCTCTCTCGTCTTGGCGAACGACGCCGCTGCGCGCAGGGAGACCAAGATAAACAGGTTTCGGGAAGAGAAGGAACTGAAACAAAAGCTCGAGGTTGGTGGCTTATTGGATTGAGATTGGAAAGCGAAACCACTGACATTGTCTCAAGTATTTATCCAACAATCAAAGCCGCCTCCAAAGCGACGACGATGACGTTCGACGGCTCTACCTCGCAGAGATTGATCTATACATACACCAGACATTCCAGACGCTGGATCTCCTATCTCAAGAACTCACTATGCTGTCGAGTATGCGCAATTTGCCGGAAGCCCGAGAACAGCACCAGGACGATTCGCGAAGACGAAATGAAGCGGGAGAGTCAGCTTATTCCGAGCGGCTGGACCCTCCGCTATCACAACTTCTCCAGGGAGGCAAATTCGGGCCGATCTTGAGTAGGGAAGGGAAACCAATGCAGCCGTTTACGTTGCTCGATCGCCGGACACAGCTCCAGCAGGGCGTTTTCCGCTCTGGACACAATCTGCCTACAATGACCATTGACGAGTATCTCGAGGAAGAGAAACGGAGAGGAAACGTCATTGAAGGGGGAGGGGAACAATCTGGCATACCGCCTGAGATTGACGAAGACGACATGGATAAGGCTGATGAAGAGACCATGAAAGCACGAGAATGGGACGAGTTCACCGAGGCGAACCCCAGAGGCTCTGGCAACACTTTGAATAGAGGTTGACCTGCCGGATGGTTGTGGACTCCACTATGTTGATACGGGGAAATCCATTATCTACATTCTGGCGTACTTATCTGATATGATGCGACAGTTCCAATTTGAGGGGCAGATCTGCGGTGCTGCATGTGATCATATACCAGGAGTGTTTCTTTGATCTTGTCACCATTCACCAAGACACGATACATAATGTTATAAGTACATAGTGTGCATGAACACAGATGGAAAAAGTGTAATAAATACATTGCCTTTTGGGGGAGAACATGAAGTGTTGATTCTGTACGGGTATCCGTCTAATCATAGCAGTATGAACATATCTTTCACCGACGGGGCATTTGAGGGAGATCTGGCCCTTACGCTGCCTTTTTATTGTGCTGGATTTCCGCGAGGATTTTCCCAGCACCCTTGACCACCAACTCGTTGGCCACGGTGATGCCAAAGTCTTCCGCGGCCTGTGCGGAATCGACATGCCCATCGACCTCAACTTCAGCACTTTCCTCGCCGTTCACGCTCACGACGATGGATCTCATTCTGAGTTTCGATGACCCATCCGCGTCACGAATCCACTCGGACTCGACCCCTAACGGCGCACTGCAGCCTCCCTCCAGCTTCCGCAGTAGACTGCGCTCCGCCAAGCAGGCCAGCGTCGTCTCCTTGTGGCCCACCCCGCTCAACATGTTGTGCATGAGCTGGTCGTCCTTGCGGATCTCAATCCCCAGCGCACCCTGCCCAACCGCATACAGCATCCCACCAGTCTTGGACTCCAGATACTGCGAGATTCGGTCCCCGAGGTCCAATCTGAGTAAACCCGCAGCCGCCAAGATAATGCAGGTGAAGGGGCTATCTTCCGCATCCAGCTTGGCCAGTCGCGTGCCGATGTTGCCGCGCACATCGACGACCTTGAGGTGAGGGTATTTCCGCGCCAATTGAGCCGTCCGACGAATGGACGAGGTACCGACCACCGACCCGGCGGGCATCTCGGCGAAGCTCATATTGGGAAGACCCTTCTTCATGACCAGTACATCGCGGCTATCTTCTCGTTTCAACATCGGGCCCAGAACGCACGAGGGAGGGAGGAGAGTCGGGACATCTAATTATTTTTGGTCCCCGTGGTCAGCCGTGTTTCCATCACCCCGTATTCTCCGAGAAAATCGGCGCCTACCTTTCAGCGAGTGAACGATCAAGTCCACCTCACCCGCCATTAAAAGCTCTTCCAGCTCTTGGGTCCATAAGTTCTTCGTCGTGAATTCGCGGAGAGCGATGGTCGTGTTCTGGTCACCGGCCGTCTCGCGCGACAGGATCTTGAATTCGCAATCCGGCCATGCTTCCTTCAACGCCGTCTGCACCTGGTTTGTTTGGTAGAGCGCGAGCTTCGAACTGCGGGTGCCGATGGTGAAGGTTTTCTGCGAAGCGGGGTTCGCGGTGCTGACGGTGGGAGGTGGGGCAGATGCCATTCTGACGAGACAGAGGTAGGAGGAGATAGGACCAGGGTCAGAATCAGTAGTCTATTAGGTTCTGGAATAGAATGGAATAGAATGCAAAACTTGTCATCCAACACCAAACGACTTCCAAGCGACTTGACTATCTAGAAAGCCGAGTTATCGATAAATCCCAAGTACTCCAGAGTTGGTTAGTCACCGTAGGCGTCGGTAATATTACCGCCGAGGTGGGTACGATGCCGGTAATTCCTCGTATTTGCCACGGCTAACCAGGCGTATTATTGCCCGGAATAATCACAGGATTGCCAGGGCTGTCGATGCAGAATGGTCTGATGCGCCACTCCAGGACGTGGATCTGCCCAAGAAATAAAAGAAAAGAAAATAACAGGAGACACGCTTTGCATATATATAGAATGCCAATCATATGTTTATAAAATTACCTACCTAAAAGAAAAGTAATTGGGTAGGAAGAGGATCGGGCGGCCCCGACTGACGTAGAGCCCGGCCAGGCGAACCTCGGCTACTGCAGTGCCCGCTTATCTATCGATCGCCTCCCCCAGAGTCACGGACTTCATCTATGGGGTTCTGGAACCTCTTGACTCCTCTCTTATAAACCACGACCACAACGACACCCCGTGAATCTCTCACACTACCACGTGTGTCTATCCCTATCGATTGGACCCCTCGTCCCCCTCCCTTTCTCCTTCCCCTGGTCTTGTACCCCCAAATTAACCATTTTGTTCTCGTTCCCAGAACCTGTCGTGTTCGGACCTGGCAGACCGACATGGGTTCCAATAACGGGAGAACGACCAAGTTGTCGCTGGTCCCGCTCCCCAAAGGCTCGGTTCTTCTGCCCGGAGTGACGCTGCGGATCCCCGTCTCCAATCGACCGGATCTCGCCAATCTCCTCTCGTCTATCCTCGACCGTACGCCCGCGGGGAGACGCGATGGGAACGTCATCGCATTCGGATGCGTTCCGCTCGGATCCCCCTTCCTGAGCAAGGACGGCCAACAGCTGATTGATAATGGGAGCTTGGACGATGCCAAGAAGGAAGATTACGAAGCTATCGATGCTGGTCAGGCGAGGAAGGAGGATCTGTATCAGTATGGCACGGTGGGAAAGGTGATTGGCGTCCAGCGTCGTGCCTATTCGGAGCCGTCGCTGGTGGTGCAGGGCATGCAGCGGTTCACGATCAAGCGCGTGCTGAAGGAGCGGCCGTTCTTTGAGGCAGAGACGATCGTGCATGATGATCAAGGTACGTCTCGAGTGTTCCCCAAGACACATGGCATCTGCAACTCACAAATGCCTGCGCCTGTAATAGATTCGATCCCGACCGATGCCGAGTCCGCGGAACTGTTCCAGCAATTACGGCAGATCTCGCGAGAGCTTCTGACCCTGCTACGTCTCGCTTCTTTGCTGCCTTCGTCAACAACCCGGTTGTCCCCTCTCATCGCCCGGAAATTCGAGCTCTTCATCAGCAAGACCGACGTCTCCCAGGCGGGGAGACTCGCCGATTTCATGGCCGACATCGCGGACACGACCTTTGAAGAAAAACTTCGCATCCTCGCCTCGTTGGATATCAAGACCCGGTTGGAGAGAGTGATCGAAGTCCTCACCCGACAAATCCAGAACATCAAGAGTAACGTCAAGGTCACGACCCTGACTACCAACAGCTTTTCTCCCAACTCTAGCTTCGATATCAACCAGATGGATCCGCGCGATCGTGAGCTCCTGGCGAGGCGCGCCATGGCTGGTCTGAGCGGGCTGGCTCCTCCAGGATCCGCCACCGGACGGAACAATGACAACGACGAGAAAGAGACCAACGAAGTTGACGAGCTTCAGCAGAGACTCCGGGATGCCGAGCTCACCCCGGAAGCGCGGAAGGTCGCCGACAAGGAGCTGCGACGTCTACGCAAGATGAATCCCGCAAATGCTGAATACGGAGTTTGTCGGACGTATCTGGAGAATATCGCAGACATCCCGTGGGTCAAAGTAACGGAGGATCAGCTCGGCCCCGAGACGTTAAAGAAAGCGAGACAGCAACTGGATGATGATCACTACGGACTCGAAAAGATCAAGAAGCGCCTTCTTGAGTATCTGGCCGTCTTGCGGTTGAAGCAGTCCACGAACCAAGGCGTCGAACGCCAGATTAGTACCTTGACGAAGGAACTCGAAGCGTCCGACGCAGGAGATCTGGAGAAGGAGGTCCCGGCCTTGTCGGAAGCGGATCGTGTCTCTGTTGAAGCGAAGCTGCATCTTCTGAAGTCGAGACGCATGACCGACAAGTCGCCTATCTTGCTGTTGGTTGGTCCTCCTGGAACCGGTAAGACCAGCCTGGCACGGTCGGTTGCTGCATCTCTTGGTCGCAAATTCCACCGCATCTCTCTGGGCGGTGTTAGAGATGAGGCCGAGATCCGAGGTCACCGAAGAACTTACGTGGCCGCCATGCCGGGGTTGATCGTCAACGGCCTCAAGAAAGTTGGCGTCGCCAACCCGGTATTCCTGCTTGATGAGATTGACAAGGTTGGCGGTGCCAACTTCCAAGGGGACCCGTCAGCAGCCATGCTGGAGGTCTTGGACCCTGAGCAAAACCATACATTCTCGGACCACTACATCAACATTCCGCTCGATCTGAGCAAAGTCCTCTTCATCGCCACGGCGAACTCTCTCGACACAATCCCTGCACCGCTGCTCGACCGGATGGAGACGATCTCGTTGGCCGGCTACACGACCGTTGAGAAGCGACACATCGCGAAGAGGCACCTGATCCCGAAGCAGATCCGAACCAACGGGCTCTCGGAGGGTCAGGTCACCCTCTCCGACGAGGTCATCGATAAAGTTACCACCTCCTACACCAGAGAATCCGGTGTTCGAAACCTTGAGCGGGAACTTGGCTCAGTCTGTCGCTACAAGGCTGTCCAGTACGCAGATGCAAGTGATCTCGGTCGACCCGAGACCTACAACCCGGTGGTCACCGTCGATGACCTGGAAGAGATCCTGGGGATCGAGCGATTCGACGAAGAGATCACCGAGAAGCACGGACGGCCCGGCGTCGTCACCGGCCTCGTTGCATACTCCACCGGAGGCCAGGGCAGTATCCTCTTCATCGAAGTCGCCGACATGCCCGGAAACGGGCGCGTCCAGCTAACCGGCAAACTGGGCGATGTCCTCAAGGAGAGCGTGGAGGTAGCGCTCACCTGGGTCAAGGCGCACTCCTTCGAGCTGGGACTGACGTCCGACCCCAACGAGGACATCATGAAGAGCCGGAGCCTGCACGTCCACTGCCCCTCCGGGGCGATTCCCAAAGACGGTCCCTCCGCCGGTCTCGCCCACACCATCGGCTTGATCTCCTTGTTCGCAGGCAAGCCCGTCCCGCCGAAGCTGGCCATGACCGGCGAGGTGTCCCTGCGCGGCAGAGTGATGCCCGTCGGCGGGATCAAGGAGAAGCTCATCGGGGCACTGCGCGCCGGCGTGAACACCGTCCTCCTCCCCTACCAGAACCGAAAGGACGTCAAGGATGTGCCCCAGGAAGTCAGCGATGGTCTGGAGATCATCTACGTCAAGTAAGTTTTGCCCAGCTCACCGAGACGTTTAATCATTTGAATTATTTGCTAACGCTGCAATAGACACATCTGGGAAGCCATCCGTCAAGTCTGGCCCGATGCTCACTGGCCTGGCCAGCATCATGTCAACTTTATGGAGAGCCGACTGTAGCTGTGTTTTTTCCCTTTCCTTTTCCTGTCCATCGGTTGCTTATCATTTGGCTTTGACTCCCCCCTCATCCCTTGTCTATCATTTTCGTTTTTTGCGTCTGTAGTCATTTCGCGCTGTCGATTGATTCATTGGTTGATTGGTTTATCACTGGCTTCCACTACTTACTACTACCTCTTGTTCGATTGCGGGCGCCAACTGGGCTACTACTACTACTACCACCACCTGTGCATAGCGTTTATCATTACAACATCGCAATACCCTCCCGACTCCACCATTCTCCACGGTAGAAGTCAACAACTGAGCAAACTAATTAGACGCAAGCCTAGCCTAGCAAGAACTTTCTTTCTTTCTTCCGCAAGAGTAATCAATCCAATCCTCATTCATCTATGTAACACAGAATATAATACAGAGACAAGAGCCGTTTGTCCCAACTCCCTCAACAGGGGACGTAAATCTTGTATAAAAAAGGGAAAAAAAGGAAATAAAAAAGAAAACGAAGAACCCGCTTTTCTAGAGACATAGCCAAACATTTCCCCCTCTTAGTTTTAAAAGGCAGACAGAGTCAGGGAAACGAGGGCAAAGACAGAAGAAAATATATCCCAAACTACTTACTTCCCAACTCATGACCGTCTCCCGATGGTTGTGCGGTCATAGTTGAGCCCCAATGCCTGCCAGGTCGGCCTCCAGGCCTTCGATCCCTCGAGTAACTTCTTCGCGTCGGCCTCGTATTCTTTGCGCTCTTCCTTGTTGGGCTCCATGCCGGCGTCGGGACGCTGGGCGCGCTGCATGTCGTTTTGGTATTTGGTGGTGTTGTGGAATTGTTCTTGTTCCCAGCTGTGGTGTTTGAAACGGGTTAGCCAACAAAACAATCAACCAATACCCAAAAGGCTCATATATATCAGGCACGGAGGAAAGAAAGAAAGAGACAACATACGCAGACATATCCTTCGGCTCCTCAGGCCACACAAAGGGCTCCTTCATCTCAACAGTCATCTTCTTCTTGGCCTGGGGCCGCCGCAACTTGCCGTATCCGAACTTGCCCGCCGGCCGCAACCGAGTGACCTTCTGTTGCTCGACGTAGCTGCGCACGCTGAGGACGCCGACGCCGTACACGCGCTGGAGGTAGTCGCGCATGTCGAGCTTGTTGAAGTTTAACGGGACGTAGAAGGAGGCATAGCGGGGAGGAAGGAATGGCGTGCGCATCAGCGCGATTGTGAACCTCGGACTAAATTTCCAGAAACCAATCAGTTAGACCTTGTCCATCTTTGCCCCCAATTGAACATCTCTAATATCATCCCGATAAAGCGTATCTTGTCCGAAAAAGAGAGAGTAGTTGTCAAGTAACGTACAGGTATACCTGCTTCCGCTCAGACAGCGGCGCCGAGGGAGCGACCCAGTCGGCGGGCTTCTTAGGGAATTTCGAGAATCGGCGGACCATGATGCTTGTATCGTTATTTTCTGGTTTTGGATTTTCCCACCCCAGCGAATGTGACGTTCGGGGAATTGGTGCGGTTCGAGGGGAGTGGGATCTGGTGGACGGAGAGAAGGAAGAGAGAGAGAGATGGATCTTCCGATATGGGTCTGGGTTGAACTTTCGCGCATCCGAGTTGCGCTAGTGGCCGCCCCGTCTGCCGTACTGCGTTTCTGCTGTCTTTTGCCCATGCATCGTTCTTCTGCCTCAATGGGGAGATGACGGGTTTATTTATTTTATTTAGAATATATTTTGGAACTTCAAATTCATTATAATAATACGTAAATAGGGTTTGCTACGGCTTTATGGGTTGTCCGTACTTGATGGTCATTTTCGCCAGTTGACAGTGCGGTACGCGATGCAATGAAAATATACAAGACACTCAAGACAAGCCTGGGTATTAGCATTATCCTCCAGTCAAGGAAATGTCGTGTTCGCTCATTAAAGTCATATCGTCTATTTTGTTTTCCCCTTTTCCCCATTACCGTAAACCTACGCCCCGGAAGCATCCGACACATGAAGTCCCTCCAACTTGCGAGAGCTGGCAGCAACCTCATCCGGCTGCGAGGTCGTCGGATCCTCTGTGCCAGGCGCCTCGTCGTCATGGCTCGCATTCTCCTCCTCTTCTCCCGATCCATATTCACCCTCCTCGTCACTCCCCTCCTCCTCATCCTTCGAACCTTCCCCGTCGCCGTTGGCACCAACTTCCTTCATGTACGCCTCCAATTCCTTCGCCATCTTCTTGGAGAACCCGGAAGCCTCGACCTCCACGTCCAACCGTTTCCCGGGGTTCTTTCGAAGCAGCTTCTTGGCATCGGCAAAGAAGGGTCCCGGCACATCGCTGACAAAGTGGAACTTGCGTTGGAAAAAGCGCTTAATGCAGTTGACGTCGCGATCGAAGTACATCTCCGCATTGGCGTGGTCGATAGAGATCATTTGCGGGAAATCAATCAGGACGGGCGTCAAGCGGATGTTCTCACTGTCGTTACCTTCCGCATTCGCCGGGGCTTTCCCCTTGGCGTTGGGGTCCTCCTCTTCGATGATAAGGATGTTGAACTCATTAAAGTCACCGTGGATCAGTCCGAATCGCGCAAGTTGCATGATCATATCCATGAGCTCGGAGTAAAGCTCTGCAGGCCGAGGAACCTCGGAGATCTGGCGCAGCGGGAAGGCATCTATCAAACTCATGACGATCGTGTGTCGGTTCTGCGCGATGGGTTCGGGCACCGAGAACCCATTCGCCCGCAATGCCTTCATGAACGCGAATTCCTTCATCGCCGCCAGCCGCGACATGTACATCCAGGACGCGCTCGACCGGTGTCGTAAGTAGTCTCTGTTCGTCTTCACGGTGCGGAAGGATATCCGACCCAGGCGGTGGATTTTGAGAATCTGCTGCGTGCCCTTGTTGCTTGCGACCACAATGATGTCCGACTCTTTCCCCACGCCAATCTGATTGCCGACCGAATAGATGCATTTCTGCTTTTGGTGCGTGTTGAGCGCGAGATAGTCGAGACCGCCGTAGGTGAGTCGATAGCCATCATCTAAGTTAGGGAGACAAGTCTTAGTAAAAAGTGCCAATAAGAAAAGACATCAACTGCGAAGAGCGTGCCGCAGCTTACATTTCGCATTCTTCATCTTCGCGATCAGGTTCATCTTCGCCAACGTCGAGATGGCCTTGTGCACGCCACTGCCAGCCCGCAGGCCGGAGATCTGGACGATCAACGGCGTCGGGACAACTTCATGGTTTCGGCTGCCTTGTTCAACCTAAAAGTGCTCCTGTCAGTCGTTGAAGCCAAACGGTGAGATCACGCAGATCAGACGGCGCGGGGCGAGACCAACCGCAGCGAGCACGCGGAAATCCTCTGCGGTGAGGTACCGAAGCGCCTTAGCATCAAGCTTCATGATGCTCGATACGCTGTCCGACCGTGAAGAAGAGAAGGACGGAGCTCGAGTATAAAGTACCTATAAAAGCGTGGCGTAATCCGATCCCAAACGTCCTGGCAACAACCATGCGATGGGTCGAGATGCGGGAAAAAGTCATGGTTCCCCACTGCCCTATGCCCTACTTTCCCCTTCGGGATCTCTCCCAAAGAAGTCAAACTACATGCATTCTCCCCAATATATATTCATCGACTACGGCGTGTAAAAGCCTGTTTCATATGTAAATTCATAGACAAATTTGTAGAGCTATATAGTTGTGAATGATTGTTCATGGTATTTTGCGACTCATTCTGCATACAATTAAAGCCAACCATACCAGAGCACTCATGCTGCCCATCCTGCGCTAAATCTAAATCCAACCCATAAGTCTTGACGCAGAAAATCACATCTCACTTATTCCTCGAAGTCGGGGTTCTGTCTCGTGGGTCAGCGGTGTTTCGACAGGGTTCAGGGGGGCCAGGGAATGCTTACCTTGCGCAAAATCACCAGACCCTCAAGCGTGCTGCTGAGAGGGATGTACTTCTCATCCTCCAGTTCGGCCCGCTCACCGTATGCGAGCAGAACCGGGGTACTTTGCGTCTGCCATCCCGTGATCGACTTGGGGCGGCCCGCCTGGCCGACCACGTCCACGGCCTGTCCTACCCGGACATTGACGGTCAGAGGCTGGAGGTCTTCATCCAGCGTCACCAAGAAGCGCGGGTACATGGCAGTGATGAGGAAATAGAGGAGATAATGATGCTCGCCGAGGATGAATTGCTTAGCATCGATCATGGAGACGAGAACCGTGAGCAGACCGGCGGCAGACACGCGCGACAGAACCTGACGGTCGGTGTGGAAGGGGTTCAGCGTCATCGTGCCCTTGCCCATGTGCAGAAGACCCTGGGCGATCCGCACCATGAACAGCGTGTTCTGATCGCGGTGATAGTAGCTGGCCAGTTGTCGAAGCAATTGGGCGAGACGGGCATTCTTGGTACCGGCACCACACAGACCCATGGCGAAGATGGCGTTGATGGCGACATCGTTGTCGTTGTCGTGGCTGTACCGGGACAGCGTATCGTACACCTTCATCTGGGGGTTGCTAGGCGTGATAAGACCCATGGCGAGCGGAACGGCCTTCCGGATGTTGCTCGCGCCGTAATGCATGAGGTGACCGAACTGTCTCAGAATCATGTCTTGCCCGACTTCCTCTCCCATGGCAATGAGCGACAGGCCAAGAACGGCGTATGACTGGACCAATTCGTCTCCCTTCTTCTCGTCATTCTCCTCGATAATGTCATTGCAAATGTGAAGGAGTTCTTGGAGCTTGAGTACAGTACCCGTGCCAGCCCAGGCGCAGACAGATGCAAGCACGGACGTGGGCTTGGCCATGGGGTGATCGACTGCCTTCAGGATGTCGAGGATGACATCAACCTCCTCCTGACGGCCGAAGTAAAGGAGGGCCAGACCAAGGGCCATGAAGCGAGTCCACTTGTCTTTGAGCTGCTTCTGCCGCTCCTCATCCATCAAGGTGGTGGCGATGGCCTCGCTCACCTGGTGGTTCGAAGAGCCGACAAAGATGAGACCCAGGGAGACAGCCGCCATGGCAGACAGCTGCATGTCCAGCGACACATCCTCGACAATCGGCAGCAGGACCTCAAGAAGCTCCTCCTTGTTGGAACCAGCATAAGCCAAACCCAAACCCATGATCGACGCCACCCTCATCGGCACGTTCTTGGCATCCAAGTTGTCCGTGTCACTGAGAAGGGCCAAAGCAGGGTCCGAGTCTATCCGCACACCAGAGTTGAGGAGTCCAATAGCAAGCAGGGCACCGGCCTTGATCTGATCCTCTGTGGCGTAGGTGTACTTGTCGATCTTGTCCAAGCCGACTTCGACGTCCCGGTGCAGAAGCATACCCAAGGACGCTGTTGTCGATAGCATACCATCATCTTTGGTCTTCCACACCCATGGACCTTTGTCACCCTCGACCAGCATCATCTTGTCATTGCCGAACCCAGCGTTAGCAAACGAGTTGACGAATGCGCTGGCGAGATTGTGCCTCGCGGAGTCGACATTAGTCAGGCCAGCTCCACGGCTACTCTCGAGATGCGTCTTGTAGATGTCTTCGGGCATCACCGGGTCCAAGATGTTCAGCTCCTTTCCGAGGGATTTGAAGTGCTTCGGGACCGAGGTGTTGGTGAGGCACTCCATGAAAGCCTGATCCTCCTCATCTTCGGCCTGCGGCTCGAGCCAAATCTGCTGTCTGGCGACGAGGAACGCCATCTGTCTCTTGAGCGACTTATCCGACGTAGCATTCAAGTCGTTCTTAATAAGCTCGGTATCGTTCAAACGGATGGCGAGGACAATTGCCTTAGTGAGTTCGTTGTAACGGACGTAAATCTCGTGGGCGGTTCGAAGGAATTGCTGGTCTTCCGGATAGGTGAGGAGGTTAACCATGCTAACCATGTAGAGACAGACTCTCGCGTATGTGTTTTCGTCGAGGAACTGTGTGATCTCATCGATAATTTCCAGTTCGCTCAGAAGGTCGACAGCGTCGGCTTCGGCATTGTGACTCAGGAAGTACGGGACCAGCGATAACGAGAGGTCGATAAGGTCCTGGACCTCCTTTTCAGCATTCAACCTATTCTGATACTCTTGACCGATTTCCAAGGCCAGGTGTCTGATATATTCGTGACCCCATGACCCGAGGTCCTTTTCTGAGCTGGTGAGGAGGCGGTATTTCAGGGTCTCAAGTTTCTCCTCGTCTCCATACGTCATTCCGAGAACCGACAGCATATCAGCCAAGGAGTCCTACACAAAATTCAACGGTGTGATTAGCGCCTGATACTGACCCTCCCCGAAACAGACAAACCAACCTTGACTGCGCCCGCGGACCAGTTCTCATACAGTGCGGCGAGATCATCGTAATGCGGCCTCAGGAACTTAAGGGGTTTCGGCACGGCCGTCATCGAAGAGGTCGAGGTCTTGATAAATGTCTTGATTGCATCCAACGCAGGACCGTAAAGCGACGTATCCGGCTCCTAGAACAAAGGCGAACGTTAACGTCATCAACCTCCTTCTAAGGCCCAAGCTGACAACTATACCTTTAACCTTTCGACGAGCATTTCAAGTTCACTCTTCAGCTGCTGGTCCTCTTCACTCAGCTCCTCTAAACAATCCTCACATTAGCACCTCGTCGACTTCCGGCGGACGCAAAGCGGCGTTGGGCTTCATCCGCCGCGTGACGTGATTCCAAATAGCCACATACCTTCCTGGGGCTCCCCATCCTGCTTCTTCCCATTTTCTTTCGGCTTCTCGTCGGCCTTGTTGGTCTTCTTCCCCGCAGACAGATCTTTCACATCATCGACCTTGCCCTTGCCCTTGTCGGCGGGACCTGACCGCTCGCCTTCTTTCGCCATCACTGACGGATAACTAGCGAGAAAAGTCTAAGGTATTCGGGAACGAGGGTGGTAAAGTGGGATAATGCAAGCAGAGACAATGGCGAAAACAGGCGAATTCAAGATAGGGGGGCCTCTACACACCAAGCGATGGGGCAGAGAAGGAATGACAAGCTTGTTGATGGGAAGCAGACAGCTCTCTCGTCCATCGCCGCTCGGACGTTGGTTGCGCCCTGTGGAGCTTCCGCCGGATTATGTAAGACGACCATGCCAAGCCTTGCGCATCCACGACTTTCTACGTAACCACTCTCTGCCTAGGAAGGAAAGCAGACAGGGAAAAAGAACCAAAATAGTTATTTGTATCGATTGATGGTGTCTATAGAGAGTTTATACTTGGTTGCTAATATAGGATAACGACTGCCATTGATCTACTTGAATCCTCCAGTCGCATTGACTGTCGACAAACAATACGTAGTATTTTTCACTGCTCGCTTGACTTATGATGTCAGCGTGTTTCTGTCCTCTCATAGAATACAGGGTATAAAAAACGCCCAAGTTTTGTATCATGCAGCAAATCATAAAACCGACCCAAACCCCGAGGTACAAATAACTGTATCAATCAATCTCCCATACAAAACAGAGACTCTGGACTAGTCTCGTCTTTTCGAGAATCATCATGGCAGCCTCCATGGGTGGCTCGGAACCGTTCTCTATACTCTCCGGCTTGTTGAGCAAGGGCAACAGCGGAGGAAGCATCACCACGGTAAGAGACGGTAGGTAAATCCTCCAAATCAGGCAGTCTCCATGAGAACTGGTCTAAGAGGGGCATCAAGCCTGGGGCCGAACTTGGGGGTTTTTCGGCAGATTCCAACCGGTCCACGAATCCATCGTAATGGCCTGATGTCGCAGCCTCTTCACGTTTATCTGGGTCATCTGAGGCAGATTCCTCCGGTACATGACGAAGTTCGCTATGAACTGTTGCTAGAGGGGAATTCCCTCGTAGAGGAAAGGCTGGGTAGGCCAAGAAAGAATTATCGGCACGCATCAACTCCAGCATGTACTTCAGCACAGCAGGGTATTGCGTCGAAGTTGTCTCCGCGCTGGACTTTGTTCCTTCAGCAGCAAGACGACGAGACATGAATGAGTATAGTTCCGTCCACTTGTCGCCAAAATATAACGCAGCGTTACTATTGGGAGCCTGCCAGAGAAACATCGGCAGTTCGCCCTCTCCCGTTAGGGCCTGCTCTGGAGGGCTGAATGGCTTGTCCCCAGCCAGCGTGGACGAAGGGAGTTCCAGTGAGATCCCAAAAAGCTCCCGGGTCAGCTTGTTCGTAGGAGCCGAGTGTTTGTAGTTCAATGTTAGATATTTCAAATAATGGTAGAACGAGGGGGCCAGCTCTGTCTGGGGCGCGAGCATAAGTAAGTGAGTCGCATTAGGATCCCTGGGGTAGAAACTCTCCACGAATCTTGCAGAGTCCTCGGCGTCACTAAGGGCGCCAGAAGGCAAACGGCGGCGAAGAGTAACCTTGCTCGACGTGTGAGGCGGCCAACTCATCCTCTGAAGGAACTGAAGAAGCTGTGGATCCGTATCGTACGGGAGTTCAACTGTCAAACTGGGAACAGTCCCAAGGTAGTCTGCTCTTTCCAACGACCTAATCAGCCTTATCAAGGATCCGGCTGATTCTGAGGGTGCTTGGACAAGGATTTCAATATGGAAATCATTCCAGGCTATCAGAGGTATCAGCGAAGACGTTCTACATGGCTATTGGGGTCTTTCTGGTACATACCTCGCAGTGCATTGGTGTCCAGAGCCGACATCCACATGATATCTCTCGACTGGGCCGGAAGCGCGATATGCTGGACCGCGTTACGCTGCGCTACTGACTGAACCACCCTGACGAATTTCGTTTCTTCTCGTGTTTCCCCTTGTGTGATAAATGCTTGCGGACGAAGGTAGGCATGAACATGAC
This sequence comes from Aspergillus neotritici, assembly GCA_023619815.1. NCBI lineage: Eukaryota > Fungi > Ascomycota > Eurotiomycetes > Eurotiales > Aspergillaceae > Aspergillus > Aspergillus neotritici. Next base: position 345,980 of record JALZYL010000032.1, on the reverse strand, counting down.
CTAGACCGGCCACCACCGCCCTCTCCATCCGGGCTTCAGTTGACCATTGGGCATAGTCAGGCCGACCATCTACAGTTAACTATGTCAGTACACCAGAATGAATTATTAAAAAAAAAAAAAAAAAAATAGTAACAGGGGGTTGCGTTCATAAGAGAAACACCGGGCCATACCATGCCAGATAATAGGACACCCTTTGTCGTCAACTCCATTTACACGCTGAATCCCTTCAATTGAGACACCTTCTCTTCCCATCAAGACAAGGTGTACCTCATTCTGTTTATACGACGCCATCTGACAAGCAAGAGGCAACAGATCCGAGACGCTCTGCAAGCTTGCGCCGGCGAAGACAACTGCATGGCTAGGGCTTGACTTATACTGACTCGGCACCTTTCGAACGCGTGACAAAGAGGAACTCAGCGAGTAAAACTTCACCTCGCCATCATAGTATTCATTTTTATTCTCTTGGTCGCTTCTCATTGATTCGTCGCGAGGAGGTGGGCTCTGTGGTGGTATCTCAGGCGATTGCTTGGGATTTGACCATCCTGCCCCAGCTTTCAGCCGTGCTTCCACCAATGCTGGGTTGAATCGCTGCGCCGCCGGGGGAACATCGGTCGGCATATGTTTAAAGAATAGGTATAAGAGATACAACACCACGACACCTAGCAAGAAGCGCCGGCGCCGTGGCAATTTCCACTGCCGTGGGCGCCATCGCAGCCGGTCTACCTCCGGTCGGTGATCGTCGTCCTTCTTCCCAAGCTCTTCATCGGCCATAAGCGGCCTCCTGGGGGCGAACATAGTATAACAATACAATGTATAGCTCCGACAGAGCTGAAAAGGTTAAGGAGAGCATTGGTCTACATGAAACGAGGAGGATGGAGAAACACGAAAACGGAGTTGGGGAAGGAATGCTTGGTCACTGGTTGCGCGATAAGCTGATAAGATTAGATTACGGGTTATGCATAAGTTATGCAGAGTAATGAGTGATGATTACTAGTCAGCACTCTGTATATCTTCTGCCTTCTCTCCACCGCCGCGTTCCATACTCCCATCTAGCGAATCTTGATATCATCTTCATCTGGGGTGAGTTAAAGCATTTGGTCCTGGAACCCAAATAATTGGTCAAGCTTGACAGAGTACCAGCTTGAACCCATTTGTCATATTACATGAAATCACGTCATGCCATCTCTCTCCTTATAACGCGCCCACTACCACTATCAACGGAAATCCTCCCATTTGGTCAACTAAAGGCGAAGCCTAATAGACCGGGGAATACCCTATTTAATGCGCGAGAATCTCCAATGATTGATTCATTATGGACATTGATACCCAAGAACCCCGTGGCGTGAAGCGTGTGGCGGAGGACACAGAGGCGATCAACAAACCCAAGCGGATCAAAGTCAGCGCAAACCTTCATCGTTACTTGGCATCGTGGCTAATAACGGCATGCAGGCTCTCGATCCAGATGTGGTCAACAAAATCGCAGCCGGGGAGATCATCGTGGCTCCAATGCATGCCCTGAAGGAGTTGATTGAGAACGCTGTTGACGCTGGATCCACTTCCCTCGAAATCCTCGTCAAAGAAGGTGGTCTCAAACTGCTCCAAATCACAGACAATGGGCACGGTATAGACGTAAGTCTTACCTCAATAGTAACGATCTAGAAGGGAATTGCCACTAATCTTGGTATCACAGCGAGACGATCTGCCTATACTGTGTGAGAGATTCACAACTTCCAAATTAAAACAGTTTGAAGATCTCACCTCTATCGGCACTTACGGATTTCGGGGCGAGGCCTTAGCCAGTATCAGTCACATTGCCCATCTCACAGTTACGACCAAAACTGCCGGGTCAAGCTGTGCCTGGAGGGCTCACTATAGCGACGGAAAGCTTGTCCCTGCTAAACCGGGACAAAATGCTGCCCCAAAAGCCACGGCTGGACGTGGGGGCACTCAGATAACTGTAAGGAGATCAACGATCTTATCGATGTCTCAATGAGCAGGCTGACATCGCCAGGTCGAGGATCTGTTTTACAATGTCCCGACTAGACGTCGGGCTTTTCGCTCAGCGAGCGAGGAGTACGCGAAAATTCTCGACGTCGTTGGTCGATATGCGGTTCACTGTTCCGGTGTCGCTTTCTCCTGTCGCAAGCACGGCGATGCCGGCGTCAGCATTTCAACACCTTCTGCAGCGAGCACGATCGACCGAATCCGACAGATACATGGGAGTGCGGTAGCAAACGAGCTTATCGAATTCAAAGTAGGGGATGATAAACTAGGATTCTCATCGAATGGATTTGCTACGAACGCTAACTACCATGTCAAACGAACAACAATCCTTCTGTTCATCAATCACCGCTCTGTTGAATCTACTGCCGTAAAGCGAGCAGTCGAACAAACTTATGCAGGATTTCTTCCCAAGGGAGGCCATCCTTTTGTCTACATTGATCTGGAGATCGACCCCCAGCGGGTGGATGTGAACGTACATCCGACCAAACGGGAAGTGAATTTCCTCAACGAAGACGAGATCATTGAATGTATCTGCAGCGAGATCAGGTCGAAGCTTGCGCAGGTTGACTCTAGTCGAACCTTCTTAACTCAAAGCCTTCTACCAGGGGTAATGTCAATCGACGCTTCAACCACCCGAGATACAGCAGAAGGAGGAAATTCCACCCCCAAGACACCTGCAACGTCAAAGAAGCCATACGAGCACAACCTTGTCCGCACGGATTCCAAAGTCCGCAAAATCACCTCGATGCTATCACCCGCAATGGATCAAGGCACAGAAGCCCAACCCACCTCGTCCACCATCCCAAACGAGGGGTTACAGTACGAGACATCAGGCCGCGAGCCGCTACGCATCGCCCTTACATCTGTCAAAAACCTGCGCGCAGAAGTGCGCAATTCCATGCACAACGGACTCACAGAATCCATCGCATCACACACATACGTAGGGCTAGTCGACGAGCAACGACGAATAGCAGCCATACAAGCCGGCGTGAAGCTCTACCTCGTCGACTACGGCATGTTCTGCAGCGAGTTCTTCTACCAAATAGGCCTAACAGATTTCGGTAACTTCGGAACCATCAAGCTCGACCCACCACCCAAACTCATCGATCTTCTCCAAATCGGCGCAGACGCCGAACGCGAGTTTCACCGGGCCCGTACTACCCCCGGCACCAGAGCACAGCAGCAGCAGCAGCAGCAGGAAGCCGACGAAATCTTCACCAGCGCGGCAGAAACAGTCGCCGCAACCCTCATCGACAGACGGGAGATGCTCAACGAATATTTCTCCCTGGAGATATCACCAAACGGCGATCTCATTTCGATCCCTCTCCTCCTCAAAGGCTACGTCCCCGCGCTAGCCAAACTCCCCCGGTTTCTCCTCCGCCTGGGCCCCCACGTCGACTGGACCAGCGAACAAGAATGTTTTTCTACCTTCCTCCGCGAGCTGGCCGCCTTCTACACACCGGAACAACTACCCCATCGTCCGCCGGTCGAGGCTGATGATGCCCCCGAAGAGCATGGGAATGGGGAGTCTCGGGCAGAAGAGCATGGGGAGGATGAATTCACTACACATCGCCGGTCACAGCTGGCTCGCATGTTGGAGCACACCGTCTTTCCCGCAATGCGGGCTCGTCTCGTCGCCACAGCGCGTCTGGTACGAGGAGTAGTTGAGGTAGCAGACTTGAAGGGACTTTATCGGGTTTTTGAGCGATGTTAGTACAACAATGGGCTTGTTCGAGCGTGGATGATCGGTAGGTCGTTTCAGATCTCTCAAAATCACAGGCTGTGGGGTAAAGTGAATCTCTTATGTTTTTTGAAGAATCGATTCCCATAGTAGCAACATGGATAAATAACACGCAAAAGAACCCAATACAAGTCGTATTTCTCGCAAATCAAATCCAGATATCCACGAAAGAAAGAAAGACAAATAAATGTAAAAAGAAAAAATCTCTTTCAAGAAGTGCAACGCCAGCCAAGCCGCAGAAAAGCCAGAAAAGACTCCGGCGAATCGTCGCTCATCCATAAATCAGACAAATGTCAAACGCCAAAGAAAAAAGTTCCATCTCTCATCCATTCATACGCTCATATCTTCATGGTCAATGTTGAGTATTATAGCTGGCCTGTTTAGTTTCCGTCTCTGGGAAATAGGTCAATGGATATGTGCTCTCTGTCGGTCATCGTAAACAGATATACAAGGAGCAGGTCTCTATCATGAGACGCCCTCGGGCAGAGAAGAGAACGCTTGGTTATCGTTATCGGATCGCTGCAAGGTTGATAGCCTTCTCTTTGCTATCTTGAATACGGTTTGTTCATCAGGGCGATCTCGCGGGCCACGGTAGACCATTCGAGCTCTCGTCTCAGAGGCTTGTTTTGCTTTTGGAGTTGCAACTCCTCCCACTTGAGCAGCTCGTAGCTAGATCTATTGGTTAGCCAGATGCCCTCGTGCAACATGGATCCGGGTAGTTATCATACACAAACCGCAGATGGGGTTGAATTATGACATTCAACCTTCGTGCACGCACAAAACAACTGACAACCTCTGTTAGCCGCACGAACCCTTTGTTGGGGAGATTTGACTCACTATGCTCGCGGGAAAGAGAGCCCCAAGGACTCCATGACTTCAGCGATACAGATAGTTGCCGAGCGGGAGACCCCAACCCGACAGTGGACGAGGGTGGCGGTGCCATCATCCTTTCCCTTGCCTACAGAAGTCGTGGTTAATGATGGACACATAAGCCGGTATTGAGGGAATGGGGAGCTCACGAATGAAATTCAAACACCGATCAAACTCTTTTGTCAACGAATCGACGCCGTTATCCTGAACTTGAGTGATATGCATCAGATTCTCAGACCCTAGTCGTTCGATCTCCGAGTGGTGCCATGACACGGATTCACCAATGCTGAGAACACGCTTGATTCCAAGTGCTCGAAGCATGCCGGGATTGTTCGCATGAGCAAGGTTTCCAAGATACATGTATGGCAAGATGCGGCTCGGGAGAGACCCGTCGCACCAGCGAAACCATTGGGGATCTGGATGGCAGGAGGGCATGTTCGAGTGGATGGCCGGGCTCTCCTGCAGCAACCTTGTCTGCACGCTGCTGAGAAAAGTAACATCGGACGGATAAGCGAAGAAGTTCCGCTTCTTGTCGCTGTGAAGCCTAAGCCACGCCTCGTGCGCAGGGATGCCTTCCGCGAACATCACGTACGCAAGTACCAGCAGCGAGCTCTCAGTATAGCCATCGGGACAGTGCACCAAGACCTTGCGGGGCTTGTTAGAAAGGGGAACCATCTGAACATCCCCATCCGCATCCAAATCCCTCGGGGACCCGGGATCTTCTGGGTTCGCTAGATAATAGATCCATCGCAGCGTGGTCACCAGGTCATCTAGCTCCCTATTCTCACCCGAGGTCAAGAGGATCGATCCGGACGCTGGGAACTCCAACCGTGTCGGCCCCTCCTCGATCTGTTTGTTGAGGGATGCCAGATAGCGAGGGCCAGGCATGCTTGCGAGGTCACTCGCCTCAATTAACAGATCATAGGATTCACCAGCCCCAGGGCCACCCGATCCCAGTCTCAGCAGATAATCCGGGGTAGGACCTTGCCAGACATTGGTGGAAATCTCCGATGCTCGGGACATCTCACACATCTCTAGCCGTTCCCATTGGACTGTCTCTGTATTAGTGGGCGCTATTATGATGAAGGAACATATTGGGACCCACAGAAATCGACGACCTGTCCCGTCAGCTGGCCGAGGGAATTGATAGCCACCAGCTCGGGCGTTTGCCGCTCGATTTTGGAAAACGGCGCTAATCCACGGTTAGCTTTCAATGAGAACACAGGGACAACGCCGCGATTGCAACTGACTCGAGAGGACAAAGGTATTGTACGTCTGCAAGTGCTGTTGAGGGTCAAATTGGAGCCTCCAGTGCTGCTGCGCTGTCGCGATGCTCCTCGCAACCTCCATGAGTTGTCCTTTATCGAACCCCTCCTCCCCGTATACGACAATGTCCGATAATGGCGCCAACTTGGCCGTCTGGATCTGAAAATTGCGCACTGAGAAGCCCTCCCGAGGATCGGCAGCCAAAAATTCCAGACCCGAGGGTGCCATTATTTCCTCTGGGCCCACGGCACCTTTCAGCCTCGCTGTAGTGAGGTCGCCGCCCACCTTGACCAATGTAATCCCGCGCCAGCATTTCGGGGTGACCCTGAGAGCGCGCTTTCGATGAGTGAAGAAGCCTAACTGCAGATGATTCTCCGGGTGGAGACCATGCAGCCATGGGAAGACCAGACTGGGATCGGGCAAGGGCTGAGATGCACAATGATTGAGAGCCGCGGATAGAGCCAACGCATCTATGGAATACAACGGAGGCGAGTCCGAGATTTGAGAGAACGCATCCGGCGGAGAGAGCAAGGAAGAAGGCGATTGATCACCCAGGTCATCTTGGGTCGTCGGGGGCGTGGCAGCCGGAGATGGGCCCGTGGGGCATACAGGTAGGTGTCTATTCGGGATCGGGGAAGAACTTCGGTTGATTCCCAAGGACGGAGAGATGCTGGTCGGTGGAGGGGAGGGATGGCGCAGCGTTTGCTGCTGCACGACCACTGTCGCCATGCTAGCGGTATCAAAAAGGTTTATAGGTCACACCCCGGTTCTATACCAAGAAGATTTGCCGATAAGAAGCAGATCAATCACACATTCTTCGGACAATCGGTGAGAAAGCACTTGTGTCGACCTATGCTAGTCGCCACTACCCAGAAGGGACATTGTCAGCTCAACAGAGACAGGTTCAAGGATCGTGTCGGGAGAAAGAAACGCAAGCACAGGCAAGACACAGTCAGGGTGGAAGGGCGGAGACAGCCCAAAAAGTGGGGGGAAGTGGATGTTGTAACATACGTCACACGTGAAACACCAAACAGGCCCTGGGAGGTTCTCCAGTTAGTGGACCGACCCACAGATATCAGAACAAGAGTCCCGAACCACCAGAACTCATCACCCATTCCACAGAAAGCAGAGGAATAGGAAAGAATCAATGACCAGGAGAATCGCTAGGATACCCACAAGATAAAACAGAGACCAATTCTCCTGGGAGCACCACCCTGTCTTGACAATGTGACTGAAGGTTCCACTGGCTATTGCTCTTTAGATTCCCCAAGGACCGTTCAATCCCAAATAAATTAAACCAGAAATAAAGCATACAGCTCGGGGTAAATAAATGACAAGTCAGGAAGAAAAAGGAAGAAAAGGAAGGAGGATAAGGACAATCATCAGGCGATTGAATCAGACAATGCAGAGGGATGAAGAAGTCGTAAGAACGATCAAAATAATATGGGGGTGGGGAGGGGTCAAACCACCCGAGAACCAGTGGGTGCCTCACTGCCTTAGTGCCTAGCCTGTCCGTGGCGTCCAGGTTGGTCTGTGCAATTTACCCATGTCTCCTCCTTCCACTTCTCGCCTTTTTCATGTGGGATCGCGACGTCTTTTGGTCCACAGGATTCCTTTCAGGTTGTCTGGCCTGAAGGATGGATGTCCAACTCGAAGGAATTCAATTCTTCTATCGTCATCATCCTCCTCGTCATCCCTCGTGTCGGGCACCCGTCCTCGACATCCCGTTCACCACGTTTCCACTGGGACCTCATCACGGACCTAATGACCCCCCCTCGAGATGTTGGACATGTTGGACATGCTGGGCATGGAGGTTGTTCTCGCGAATGGCCTTTGTCTGTGCGGATTGCCCCACCCACCTTCCTTGAGGATCCCGGTGAATCTTGAACGCCAAATATTGGTGACGAGCGAACGCCCAATAGGAGGATGAGGAGAGGATGCTATCTTGGGCTCTGGGCCTCCGATAAGGCAACACAGTACCGGAGCCGAGCGAGTTAGAGGCTGGAAAGACCGTCTAGGCCTGGCAAATGGGAGCGTGCACCCGGTAGCAAATGCAGGACCAACCAAACTCAGTGGACATAGCAGCAGCCTCGCTATTGGCACGAGGAATTCCCCCGTCTAGCGCCTTTCCCCTCTCCCCCCACCACCCCCATTGTCTCCATCGCAACGGGCTGGGACAAGGATCCGTGGTTCTCTAGTGTCATGCGTCTTCCGCCTCGGGTCCCCACCGTGGTTGGGGGTACCAGTGGTCTGTATGACTGTGGCTTCAAAATTACCAAATATCTACGCTTCAGTCTCTCTGCGCACTGGGGAGTGTTTGAGTGAGACTGACTACAGGAAGTCTTGGCTCCCATGGGTCAATGGCCTCGATCGAAGACACTGCTTCCGCTTATTATTATACTTTTCGAACCCCCAAACATCAAACATGATATATCAACGTTGATGGAACTAGCTTGATTTGCTCCAGTAGAACAAAATTGGCTCCACCGAAACTTAAATCTTGCAGGGAAACAGGACACGGAAAATCACAACAAGCAGGTTCTCAACAAAAGAACATAAATGCTGCAAGCCGTATTGGGGCACCCTTGGGGTTTGGTGGAACAACAGCAAGGATTAAAGGGTGAGTTGTACAAACACAGCAGAAAATAATGTGCCATCCATCGGTAATCATCGTCCTGGGGATGAGAGCACGGAGGATATCAAACAAAGAAAAGGGAAAAGGGACGGTAAGGAGAGAACAAGGGTTTCCGCAGGTACCCAGTAGGTCCATCTTTGAAGACTGTTTTCACTCGGCTGTGCTTGCAAACAATTTTGAATCAAGCTGATGAGCCCAGGGTTGACGCCCATATCTCTACAGGGTCAGTTGCATCTGCTGATGCAATATGGGGACTGATAGACACTACGGGGTGGAACCAAAGCAGAGTTACAAGGTGGCGCCACTCAATTAGCTGCAGCTTGGGGCCCTTGCGCCCTGCCGACTGATGTTCGGCAGGCATAATTAAGCAGGGATATCTGGTCATGCTTTGTACAAGAGGCGTGAACATCTGGCTCCAGTCATTCTTGAGCCTTCTCCTTCAGCTCCTGCGCGAGCCTCAGCAGATAAAACTGGGCCATGTCAGTCGGAAGCCCCTCGAGTGACCTGGTCATCTATTTGGAGATCATTCCATGATTCCTCATAGGCTTGCATGTCTGGATTGGTAGACATCCCGACCGGCGGCATACCCGTTCTGGATATTGCGAAGGAAACATTGACAGCAACGCTGACCTGTCCTGTGGGTGACGCGGTATGCAGCCACAGTGGCGGAATGAACAGTATGTCGCCTGGGCGCATAGTGGCCTCCTGCGGGAGGTATGCGAGATTGAAACAACAAAACCATCCTTCTGGAATATTCTCAAGTTAAGAGCTTGAGGTCCCGCCAAAACACTCAAGTGTTGAACGTCGCGTGGAGGGTAAGGAATCAGCTTTTTATCCCCATGAATTTAGCATAGGGTATCTCCCATGACCTGGGAGCTATCTACGGGGCATTACCGTTCCCCGAGTGCCGACTGAGTGGCGACGTGACTACATTGTAGTGAAGCCAGAGAGTAACCGGACCAGAATCCTCAGTGGAGAGCTGTGTGGATTTTCCGACACCTGTGAAATGCGCCTTGGGAAGTCGAAATCCATCTTTTATATTCCGGAAATCAGCCGCGAGACTGGCAGGCTGTTTCGTGGGCTAATCAGCCGATATAGTACTAGCGACCACCTGCGTACACCTCGTCCTTGAAAGCACCAAAACGTTTGGTTGCGTAAGAGAAGTTTTTGCATTAGAAACTCATATTTTCTGTTTGGCCTTCAGGCACTACGACCTCATTTAACTTAGCGAGGAAGTTTTCCGGCTACTATGGGGAATATGGGCGTACATTGCTGTCACCACCGATTGCACTGGTCAAATACTCTTTCGTCCAGAGCTCTTTGCACGGGACGATGTCCAGTCCTTCAATAATCACCAGTTTCCCGTCAGCAACAATCACTTGAAAATGCGCGAGCTCTTCGACTCGCACGCGAGACACTGGCATGATCCCCTCAGCCGCTTTGGAACCAATGGGAGGATGATCGCCGGATAGTCCAGCCCTCCCATGAGTAGGCTGGCTAGCTTGGAGAAACTAGGGCCCAGTTGTTTTCGGCGGTAGAGTCCTTCTGCTTCAACATCCAGGTTCCCCCGTTCCAGACGGTTCCAAATGCGAAGCAGACGGCACCGCCGCCCAAAATGACTAATTCGGCGGGGGTGACAGTACTCGCAACATGGCCGACCAGTAGAGGCCTCAGCCCTTCAAAGCCAGCCCCTAGTCCGATTGCAGACACGATATTGTGGCTGTCAGACCAAGATATCTCCCCTTTCAAGCATTTCAACAGGGGTGACAAGTCGAGAAGCATAATCTCTTTGTCAAGAGGAACTACTTGCCGAGCGGTAACACCACCGACAATGACCAGACCCCACGATGTCCGACTGACCGTGGCTCCAAACCGGTTGATATACTTGAACAAAGGTGAGTTGGTTCGCAAGTACTCGGATTGGTCAGTCAGCTCAAGAAAGAGGGATCCGTCACTCTTCTGTCGACATTTCCACGTCCAAAAGTCCTCGAGGATAAGTCCATCCGCGCCAATTCCCCCAAATAGCACCCCTGAGGTATCGTCAAGTTTTGTCAAGCAAGCCCCGAATCGAGGCCGAACATTATCTGTGTTGGTCTCGACGTCTCGCCATGTGTTTCCGCTTTTGTCCCACGATAACCATGTACCCAGCACGGCGCCATTGCTGTCTTTTCCTCCATATACAAGGACATAATCCGTGTCAAGGGCGATGTTTACAGCATTGTGTCTAAATCTCGGATTCGGGAGACTCTGAGCTTGGCGCCACTGGCCTGCTTCTCGCTGCCAGCAATCCTGGAACCCCGAGGCTGGTGAAGCTCTGCCTCCAACAAGTAAGCAGTCACCGTTGCCCAGGTCCGTGACCGTGTGACACATTCGGGCCGATACGTCATTCGGGGGGAAAGGCAACCGAGATTCGGCGATGTCTTCCGAATCGGTATATAGGTCGGTGGATAGCAGCCGTGTTTGACGGCCGAGCCCGGAATGGTGGCCGATCGATGTGTTTCCATCGGGAATCAGCGCCCCGAATCGCCGCTGGCCACCCACAGATGGGCACTTTGCCAGCAGTGAGAACTCCGCGCTAGAACCTCCAGATACCTCAGAACTTGTCGGCTCTGGTCGGGCTCCGGAGCCTGGAGAATTAGAGGCATGTAGGAGAAAGTAGTGGGACGCAAAAAGTGCGAACTCTTCCCACTCATCGAATGGCTCCACTAAATCCAGGGAGTTCCTGAGAGAGGTGCCGACAAATTCGTTGTCCGACCAAAGATCCCATAAACTCCTGGCCTTCGCCTGGCTCCATCCAGCATCTGTAAAGCGCTTCTCCTGTTGGCGCAGCGAAGGATATTCGTGTATCGAATGAAGGGGGGCGCCCATCTTCTTAAAGTGCTTCATCATGGTCGATGCGAACGGGTGCTCCGGTCCGTCTGGGAAGAACTGTTCCAATATGCAAAATTGAGCGTCTTTCAAAACGTGTCAGCATACGAATCCGTGACAGGTTGGGAGTTGTCGGTCTTCCTGACTGTTGCTTAGCTTCGAGGCCCATTGCAGGACCGCAGTGGCGGATTTGACGTCCATATATGTCAGGGAAACTTCCGCCAGAAAGAGAACCGAGCACTCCTGGGACAGAATTTGCCGTCTGAGCACCTCATCTAGCTTTTCTAGGTTCTTCAAATCGCAGCCGACAGCCAAATAATTTTTGCTGCGAATCTGGATGGGACTGTCGTCTGGCAGGAATTCTACATCCTCGAGGTGCTGTATAATATCGTCCGATTTCTGGATCGACAGCTTTTTATTGACAATCAACTTTTCGTAGTCGATATCCACGAAAGTCGCGTTCCTACAGAGGCTCTCGTCGGCGCTGAGCAGTATGAAGGGCAACGGGTCACTACGACATCCCGACTTAGCATCCAATCTATACTCCTTTCCTCGTTACCATTCCAGCGTGTTACGACTCACAAGCCACATCCAAGACTCAAGACGAATTTCGGTTTCTCCGAAGGTTCGCGTATGAATCGGCGGACGCTCTCTTTCATCGCATGCATTCGAAGCCAGTATCCGCGATTGATCACGGGCGATCGTCGCAGGGGTTTGGGGACAAAATGACGGAAAAAGTGGGGTTTGGGGAAATAGAGCTGCTCGACGCTTCGTTTCGATCCGATACTACTATTGTTCGTCTTCCAATAGTAAGTACATCATCGCCCAGGGTATGCGGGGTCAAGGATTCCATAGTATCCAACTCACCGCCATCACCAAATCGGCCTCCTTTTCGGCCTTAGAGACGCCTCCAGGGGCCGTCGCTGGCCCTTTTTTGGAGACCATCACTAAACCGAAACCACCGTTCCGATATAGATTCCGCAATCTGGTAGAAATTCACAGTATCTGAAAAAGAATGGAAAACCGGAAGTGGGAAAAGCCCCCACCACAATGTCTTGGAAAAGTTAGACGTAGTAATCAAGGTGTGGCCCGAGCGTCCAAGGCTCGCTTTGCCGCGCGCCAGAACTCAGCCCGCGGGAGAAGAAGAACGGCTTGCTGGTCAACGATCTCCCCGGGTCCTCTCTTGCTCAAACAACTTCCTGTCTTTGGCTTCAGCTTTCCCGTGCGCTTCGGACTGTGGTCGCTCGTGTTCGCTGTATCGTACGTCTGCATGTGATTGCTGATCACCGGTATACTTTAAGCCCCCCGCGACCCGTGAGGCAAAGGTCATCGGTGACGAAATGGTCCTGTGATAGGATCGACCTGCTGTGCCTTTTAGCTTCCCTGCCACTTCCCACGAACCCCGCGAACATCCTTGTTGCCTCGATCTCGGTCGGATAACGCTTCTTTTCTGATCTCACTTTCAGTGTTTGCGCCACTTGTCTCTTTTGGAATCTGTGTCGCGCTTGCAAGGGGGTGCGACGGAGGAAAAAATGGCCATGAACTTCGTGACGTTCAACCAAGATTATAGCCATTTGGCTGTCGGTAAGGACGCCCCCGCCTCCCAGGACTGAGATCAGCCGTCGCGAAAGAGTCATTTTCTAATATCCGTCTACCAGCGACGTCTAGGGGTTTTCGGATTTTCACAACGGATCCTTTCGCCAAGAGCTATGAGACCAAGGAAGGGAACATTGCGATAATGGAGATGCTGTTCTCGACGTCGCTGGTTGCGCTCATTCTGTCTCCGCGTCGGCTTCACATCACTAATACCAAGGTTCGTAGGCATCCTTTGCGCAAACTTGTGGGGCTGTGTGACTGTCATGTGGAGAGGAGAGGAGAGGAAGAGGCAGGAAACTGCATGTTGCTGGGACTGTTGAACTGTTTAACCGATTTCATGACTCACGTTGACACTGCTTGTCTGCATCTTCTCAATATAGCGCCAATCTACAATATGCGAATTGACGTTCCCGACCACCGTCCTAGCGGTCAAGCTGAACCGAAAACGGCTCGTCATCGTTCTAGAGGATCAGATCTATATTTATGACATCCAAACCATGAAGCTCCTATACACAATCCAGACCTCCCCGAACCCGAACGGCAAGACCTCCCATCCTCTGCTGTATTTGCGTGAGCCTTGTCCCTAACGTCTAAGCAGCGCTCTGTGCCCTATCGCCATCGTCCGACAATTGCTACCTCGCATATCCTCTTCCGCTACGAGCACCGGCTTCTTCATTTAACCCTCCGCCTCATGCCCCGCCGGGGGCAATGCACGTATCACCGACCAGCGGAGAAGTTCTGATCTTTGATACGCTAAAGCTGGAAGCGATCAACGTCATTGAGGCTCATCGGTCCCCGTTAGCATGCATTACGCTCAACGGCGATGGCACGCTTATTGCCACGGCATCCGACAAAGGAACAATCATCCGCGTCTTTTCTGTCCCCGATGGCCACAAACTCTACCAATTTCGGCGCGGTTCCATCCCGTCCAGAATCTACAGCATGTCCTTCAATACTACTTCGACCCTCCTCTGCGTCTCCTCGTCGACCGAAACCATACATCTATTCAAACTGAGTCATCCAGGCCACTCTCCTGACGGCTCCTCTCCATCCTCGCCCACGGGTCGCCAAGGGACATTGAGTCACGGTTCTCCGAGCCAGTCGCCGGAAGCTGACGACCTGGGGGAAGAATCGGGCTCGGAGTTGGCTATGCGGAAACACAACGGGACCTTAATGGGGATGATCCGACGGACCTCTCAGAATGTCGGGAGCTCTTTTGCTGCTCGAGTCGGCGGGTATCTTCCCAAAGGTGTCAGCGAAATGTGGGAGCCAGCGCGGGACTTTGCCTGGATTAAGCTCCCCAAGGCCAACCAGGCTGCAGGAGGAAATGGGAATAGTGGGCCGCTACGGAGCGTCGTCGCCATGAGTAGCAATACGCCACAAGTCATGGTGGTCACCAGCGACGGTAACTTCTATGTTTACAGTATCGATCTAACGAAAGGTGGTGAGGGCACACTGACAAAACAATACTCGTGAGTTTGGCTCGCTCTTGAATGGTTGATATAAACGCTGACAGGAGATGCTAGTGTACTTGACAGTAATGACAGGCTTGGGTATACTGGCACTGATTACTGAAATCGGCCACATTGTTGTCATATCACTCCCATTTAAACCATCTCCTCTCTCTGTTTTCCTTTCATTTTAGTAATCTTTATACGCTATCCTCTGAGAGAAGCGGCAGTCTCTTTTTTTTCCTTGCAGCATGAGCTTACGGCGGCGACTATTCTTAACGATATCCTTGGTCTTTTATCTTGTCTTTCGCGCGACAGTCTGCGTACTACTACCGCCTCGTTCTTGAAGTATAGCAACAGTACCTATCATGCAAACTATCAAATTACACCCAGGTGGAAATGCTTCCTCCTGCAGTACTATGGAACTGCCGTCGTAATTTATAATGTAGGCCCAGGAAAATACTATACCTTAATAATAATGAGCCACTAGAATGGACTCTTTCTAGGATATTACGCATAATATAATTGGATCAGAATTTCCCTTGCATCTTTGCCTTGTTATCCGAATCTCATTCCAGTGATATAGATGCAGGTCACATGACGTGTATATAACGGAAAATGGACTCCAAATTTTCCACTGGTCAAGCTTACGACACCACAAACTTCGACATCGTTGACAGCAAAAGACGACTTTGGGGTAATAGTATAGAGGTTATAATGTCCCAGTTTCGAAGCTGAAATGGAGGCTTTGGGGATTAATATCGCCTAGTATACCATCACATCACGCCTGTTACCCAGAATACCCCTCTAAGCTCGTGCAATCCATCATACTTCATGGTTTCAGTCAGTAAGCAACGTCTAGCTATATTGAAGTGACAAAATTCCGACATTATGACGCCTGAGCCCTCTGCTCCTTCTGGACAAGGTCCTGCATCCAGACAAGCCGACAAAGACCCTGCAAGACGCGGTCATGTTGGAAAACGTCCGAAAAGGATCTTCAATCCGCTACAGAGGGGCATACAAGACTTCGTGACAAACCATATACCACCCTCAACACTTTCCAACTACGGCTTATCCCCAGAAACGCTAGCATCGTCACTCCCAAAGCGTTTCACCGCTTATGAACCCCTTCTTCTGCTGCCTGCGAATGCGTTCAGCGTCCCAGCACCATGGGGCTCACTCTACCAAGACCTAGAGCCCCAGCAGCACCAGCTGCTCTACGAGTCAATAGCAGCAGCCTTCAGACACATGGGCGTGACGCACATCGCCATCAACGCCCCGATAGCACCCACCGACACCCAAGGGCACGAGAATCGAATGCGGAGCCCCGTGGGCCTGCTCCCCTTGCACGGAGACTTTGGGCCTCCCCCATCTGGAGACGGCGAAGAAGCGCAGCCGAGTGAGCAGGATTTCCAGCAGGCGCTGTGGGTGCGCACGGTGCAGAACCACGGGATCGTGCAGATCTGGGCGCCGCTGTA
This sequence comes from Aspergillus neotritici, assembly GCA_023619815.1. Taxonomy (NCBI): domain Eukaryota; kingdom Fungi; phylum Ascomycota; class Eurotiomycetes; order Eurotiales; family Aspergillaceae; genus Aspergillus; species Aspergillus neotritici. The sequence continues at coordinate 330,071 of JALZYL010000032.1, read as the reverse complement.
CACTATGTTCTCGCGCGGCAACATCACGGAGAAGGCTCGCATTCTGGGCGCGTTTGAGGGCCTCGATGAGGAATCGCTCGCGGGGCAAAAGGTTGGGGATGTCGCTGTCGTTGATATGTATGCGGGGATTGGCTACTTTGTCTTCTCGTACTTGAAGAAGGGGGTGAGGAGAGTGTGGGGGTGGGAGATCAATGGCTGGTCTGTGGAGGGGCTTCGCAGGGGTTGTGTGGAAAATGGTTGGGGATGCAGAGTGGTTACTGTGCAGGACGGCGCTTTAAATGTGTCTGTGGAGGAGTTGGTCGAGAGCCTCGACGACCGAACCAGGGTGGTTATCTTCCATGGTGACAACAAACACGCCGCCAGGATTTTGAGTGACGTACGGCGGGCGACAGCGACAAAGCGCCCTGGCGAATGGAACAGCATCAGACACGTCAATTTGGGCCTCCTCCCGTCATCCCGTGCGGCGTGGGATAATGCCTGTAGCATGATCGATGCTCAGAGGGGTGGGTGGCTGCACGTCCACGAAAACGTTGATATACAGGAAGTCGAGCAGATGAAACAGGACGTGACTACGGAGCTCCAAAGGTTACGATCTCAGGCTATCGATTCGCGTGCCAGTGCTGTGTGCCGCCATGTCGAATATGTGAAGACGTACGCGCCGGGGGTCATGCACTGTGTCTTCGATGTAAGGCTGTCATCTCCATCTGATAACAGTCCGCCGAAATAAGGCGCTGGCGAAAACAAAGCCCAAAACCACCAGGTACGACCCATCAAAGAAATCGAGCAACACTCGCATGCAACCTGGCAAAGCTGGACCCGGCACACAAGATCAAGCAATTGAATATCCTATCCTCGGGACGAAAGGGTATCGATTTATCGGTTCTTGTAAAGTAACCGGCATTCACACTGTCCAAACGAGACACCATATATACAACAAAAGAAAAAGGGAAAAATTAACGCCGTACTGTACACGCCTTTAAATCTTCCTGCGGAACTTCTGTGGGATATTGGCCTCCACAATCTGTGTCTTTTCCAGCCGTTCCAGCCTCTCAGCCGCCAGATCTTCCTCGTCGTGCCTCCGGAAATGCTCAATATCTTCGGGATGGTTGAGCTCCTCTTCTGTGGCATCGTCTCCGTGGTACTTCTCAAAATGGTGGATTTCATACTCATACTCGATGTCGCCGTGATGGCCGGGACCGAATCCAAGATCCGGAAGTCGAGTGCCGGACGAGATTAAACGCATCCAGTTATCGCGGGAGATGACGCCCGTGTTGGTGGGGTCGAAGAGCGCAAACACCTCCCGGACGCCCTGCTGCTTGCGATCTTCACTCACGCCGGCGTTGGACTCGTCATCCAGGCCATATGTTTTCCGAACCTCGTCTAAGGTCCACGCTCCGGAGTTATCGTAATCGTGAAGGGTGAAGAAGGAACCGGGGTCAAAGGAATCGATGTGATGTTCCTCTGTCGGAGCAGTAGGTTAGGACGTGGGAATTGCGAATTTAAGAAGAAAAGCACTTGAATTACCCACCTTGCATGTGCCGAGTCGCCCAGTCGGAGGACGGGGGCTGATCGGAATGGGCGCCATGGGCATTTGCGACGCTGCCGCTCAAGGCCAGCAGAGCAGCTGCGAGGGTGATCGACGGGAGAAACATTATCAATTCGACGGTTTCAGTTGGGACAATCAAACATAGAATCCAGAAGTTAGAATTGCAGTCCCGCTACATAAATCAAAGAAGAGTAAATGGCAATGATGGAACACGACTTCAAAGACGGTGTTGATTGTACAGATGGGACCTCCAAGCTTCCCCGTGTCTTGATCCGGCCGTGCTGTTTGCAGGGTTTGCATCCTCCCGGCCGCCCCGATAACTTTTTGTCGGCGAATTCGGTTCCTGGTCGTCCCACCACGACCTACATCACCACACCACACTCTGATCAACCATTGAGCCCTGCAGGGTCGTCAATTCCCTTGGTTTCGCTCGTCGGCCGCCCTCATCCGTTCCGATCCCGGACAAGGCATGTCGTGATTATGCAAAGTCTCTGGACCCGTGCCGGTTCGGCGCAGTCGTCGACCTGTCGCTGCGTCTCATGCCTGAGCACCGGTGCGAGCGGATTGACCTCACGGACAGCGTCAGCCGCAAGCAAGAGACGTCTTCGGATCGGAAACTCGATTACGGCTCTTTACACGAGTATTTTCGCTGCCGCTGCGTTGGCAGATGCCCGGGCCAAGAATCAACGGCGTCTTGAATGGACGGAAAAGATCGCGGCCGTCAAGGAGGAGGTCGACAAGCTGGTAGACGAGGAACAGCGCATTTTACAAGCCATTTCGCCGCAGCAGATAGGGACACCTTTCCGTGGAGTCGCCCAGATACGTCAGTACAGCACTGCTGCCCGCCGTCTGTCCGATCGACCCAGAGTGCAATGGCCGTCAAATATTCCCCGAAAGAACCCCCGGCGTGTCTCGGATTCGCCAATGTTTTCGGATGATCTGGAATTTGAGGTGGGGTCACGTTCTGGCGGTGCTACTGTGGAAGTCGAGCAGGAAAGCCGGGTGGTCAACGAGATCCTTGCGGAAAACGAGGGTCCACTCTTTGAGGAAGCGGACGATGGGACGGGCTTGTCGAATCACTATGATGCCTTTCCAGAGTGGCTCTGGTATGACCCGGTCCGCCTCAAGGCGATTCGGAAACTGGCGTTGAGGCAGCTGGCTATCCGATTGTTACTTCGACCGGCCATCGCGCACACATACGAGGGTATCCGGATAAATTATGCACAGGACTCCTCTGTACCTCAGTTGAAGGTAGCCGACCTTCTGAAAGAATTGAGCCATATTCGACACCGAATGCGGCATTTGAAAACGTCGAGAGAGGCATACATCGATGACCTGACCAAGGATTTCCGTCTCCGCGATGTGAACGAGGTGACACGCGAGCGCGCCCAGCTGGAAGAGGAGATGCGCAATGACACAGAGCTATACCTCGCCGAAGAAATGTCACTCGCAGAATACCTTCTGCGACTATCAAACAATATCATGCGCTCGAAAGACCCCGACCGGTCTAACGCTCTGAGGTTGATGCTTTTGGCTTTTTACAAAACCAAGCAGCATGATCTGTGCCACCTGGTTATGAAGACAATCCTACCTCACAAGTTTCCCTTGAACGCCTCTCTTATCCTCACGATACTTACCTTCTACCGCAAGGACAAAGATCTCCGGTCATTCGATCGGTTTCTGAATATGCTGTGCGGCGAAGGCTATCCCATTGACATGTACAACCTAAGCTACTACGTCAAGGAAGTGATCAACGGCATCGAAATTGCGGTTCCCCCTGTGCAATCCGCTAATGCCGTAGCCTACACTGTCCTGATCGTGTCTTGCTTGCGTTTCAATCAACCTGAGCGCGCCGAAGCATACCTCCAAGCGGCTAGGAGGATAGGATACATGGACCACTTTCCCAACCTGAACGCATATTTGGCATTCTACGCCAACCGACACGACTGGGAGATGGGCGTGCAGACCATGAAGAGATGTCTGGCTTTCATCTCTTCGTCAACAGCTCACGAGGAGCTCAGTGTGGAGAAAATGATCCTTTTGATGACCTTCCTCTGCGATTCCTGCGAAAGATACGATGTCTCCGAGGCGATCATCGTCGCCGCGGTTGACAGTGGCTTCGACTGGCGATGCGCTACGGAGCAGCTGCGCATCGAATCTCCCATAGATCCACATTATCGCCGATGGCACGTAGCAGAGGATGCGTCGCCGACGAGTTTCAGAGCCCGAGACAGTGCGACGTGGGAGAAGTGCTACGCCTTCGCCAACGCCTTCGGAGAGCAGCTGAACGAACTTGCCTTGGACGAGCAAAAGTCCTCCGCGCGACAATGGCAGAAGCTGATGGGAACCTACGCCCAGCAGGTTCTCGATTCCGTCCTCGCCGGGAAGCCCGCGGAGTACCGAAAATCCAACAGCACTCAAGAGCCCAGCAGTAAGAGCGAACAAGAATCTCTCCTCGAACAGATCAACATCGAAGACGAACGATTCAACGTCGACGAAGAAGAGTTCCACCAAGCAAAACGCACCGCCGAAGCACAGAAAGAAGAGATCACCTCCCTAAGAGACGAAGTCTCGCACCTAAAGCAGCTCATCTACAGACTCCACCAGACCACCCTCGACAGCACATCCATAGCCCAGTCAGCCTCCAGAGATCTGGAACAGCTGAAAGCCCAGCTAGCCTCCACAAAGACCATCCTCCCACCCAAAGCGCATCTCGAGGAGGCGCCACCAGCGCCCCCGCATCTAAGCGTTCGATATATAAAGTCGTCGTCTTGAACGATACCGCCCTCGAATCCTGGAGCTGTCTGCCCCGGTAATTCCAGACCACCTGCGACCAGCACTCCAGGAACGCGTGTACACTGTCTTAAAACTCAGCGGAGTTATTATTGATTTTATTCGTTCCATGTCTTTTCACACCTTTTTTTTTTTTTTTTGGCTCCGCCTATTGATACCTTAGTGAGTGAACTGAACTGTACATTATCATGATAGAATTGGAATCAACGACCAGGCCATCATCTCTCAGTTATTACGCCTTTTTCTTTTTTTTCTAGCCTGTTTACTCAATGGGAGTATGGGGACAATCGATACGTGTAACAACAGAAGGCTTTATACAGAAAAGAAAAATATATCAGGATAGTTAGTTAACTATGGAAAATTATAATCATTCGGCTTCATGGGGACAGATAGCATTATCGTCTAGAACAGTCATTGCCAGCCTATCTGTATGTACGTACGTACCAGGGAAAATTCCACATTTCCTCTATCAAATCTGACAATACATACATCGCTGGTCCGGCGCTACTCCTAAGACGTAGCGTAGAAGGGGGAAAGAAAAGCAAGGACAAGAAAATAAGAGAAGAGAGAAAGGAGACTACAGGAGAGGACCGGCCACGACGCCAAATGGAAGGTTTCATCAACATAAAATAGGTGTCTAGAGTAAAAAAAGAAAAAAGAAAAAGAACTCCTGATACCACCAACACATATAGTCTATCTATCGTCTCCTTGATCCCTCAGAGCGCATCCTCTCTTTGCGCGAAAGCCTCTCGGCGGCGCGGAGGAGAGCCGAACGGATGTCGCCCTTGGCGAAGGTGGAGATGTCGTAGTATGCTGGGGCGATGTCCTGTAATTCTCAATTAGTTACTGCTGGTCTTCTCTTCACTTGTTGTGAGGGGCGAGGGGGGAATCTTACCAGGAGCCACTCGGGCTTGACGGCGGTGACAGTCCGGATGTAGTTCTTGGTGGTGAGCACAAACTCATTGTACAGGACCCATTCGGCGTCGTGGCCCAGGACGGTCGAGGGGTGCAGCAGGACATTCTGGTTGTCTTTGACGGTCATGTACATGCTCTTGCCCTGGCTTTCCTTCTTCGCGACCTGCATGAAGAATCCGGCGCACAGGGCGCGGCGGATGTTCTCGTAGTACTTCTTGTCCTCGAAGGGGGTGGAGACCATCTCCAGCTCTTCGCGCTCCATGATGCGCAGAAGCTGCATGCGCACGTTATCCGCCGACTGGAGCGATCGCAGGGAGAGGAAGTGGTCGTGGCACCACTGCTTCGGGTTTTCCTGTGCATCGGCGCCCTTGAAGGCGTGGTAGACATTGAGGAGGGTCAGGTGGTCGCCGTCGGGGTGAGCGAAGAGGTTCTTCATCTCGTCTGCGCGCTTGCGTTGGGACGCCGGTCGCACGAAGACCTGGGGGACGGAAAGAAGGGCGGTGATGGACAGGATCTCGTTGGAGCAGTAGAACTCGGGCGAGCTGATCAGCATGACTGCCAGGGCGGGGTCAAGCGGGAATTCCGACGCGAGACGGCCTAACTGAGTGAGGTTGCCCTCGTCGTCCAAGCACGCCAGGTAGTTGAGCTCCTCCAAGGCTCTCATCAGGGTCTCGGGCGCCGGGGGGTCCATCAAATCGAAATGGACCAGATCATCGATACCAAGCTTCTTCAGCTCCAGGACGGTGGACGACAAGTTGGAGCGCAAGATTTCAGGGTAGGTCTGGTCAATCAGTTCCTTCTTGAAGGCGCCTTCGGTGTAAAGACGGAAGCACTTTCCGGGACGTGTACGACCGGCACGACCGGCACGCTGCTGCGCCGAAGCCTTGGAGATCGGAGACACCAAGAGCGACTCAACACGGATGCGGGGGTTGTAGATCTTCTGCTTCGAGAATCCCGGGTCCACGACGTACACGATACCATCGATGGTCAGCGAGGTTTCGGCGATGTTCGTCGACACGATGACCTTTCTCCCGGCGCGACCTCCGGGGCGCGTAGGGCCGGGTGCCGGGTCGAAGATCCGCTGCTGCATATGCGGCGGCAGACTTCCATACAGCGGATATACCTTCAACGGACCGGCGCCAACCTCTCTGGTCATCTCATCGGCCTCCAGGGCGATCTTGCGCGACGCATCTTCAATCTCCTCCTCACCGGTCAGGAACAATAAGATATCACCATCGGCCTCGGTGGCGTGGATTTGGAGGACCGTGCGGATAGCGGCCTCCACGTAGTCATTTTCGGGCTCGGGGGTGTAGAAGATCTCGACCGGGTGGGTACGACCGGGGACAGCAAGGAGGGGGGCATCGTTGAAGTAGCGCTGGAACTTCTGCGCATCCAGCGTCGCAGACATGATGATGATCTTCAGATCGGGCCGTCGCAGCACAACCTCCTTCAGCAAACCCATCAGAACATCCGTCGCCATGGTCCGTTCGTGAGCCTCGTCCAGAATAATCGTGCTGTAGCGATTTAGGTTATGGTCATTCATGGCCTCCCGCAGAAGCATACCGTCCGTCATGTACTTCAGGAGAGTCTTGGGGCCCGTCATGTCCTCGAAACGGATGCTGTAACCCACTTCTTCTCCCAGCTTGACATCCATCTCCGCCGCCACACGCTGGGCGACGGACATGGCCGCCACTCGACGCGGCTGTGTACAGGCGACCATCTTGCGCTGAGTTTGCGGCTGGTCATCGAACAGGACGAACTGAGGAATTTGCGTCGTTTTACCCGAACCGGTTTCACCCACGAACACCAAGATCTGCGACTGCTGGTAGAGTTGTAAAAATTCATCTCTTTGGGGGTCCCCGTTAGCGATCACGAACACCACCCCGACAACATCAAAAACAATTCAACACTTACCTCTGGGCATGAACCGGCAGATCGCGGCGCCCCTTCAAGATCGAGAAATACTTGCTGGAGAAGGGCCGCTCGTTGAACGGGTTAATGTCGCCATCTTCAATCTTCTGCGCTTGGGCGGCCGTCGTCCGGTGTCTCTTCACTTTGGCGAATGCAGAACTCTGGCTGAGAGCGCCATCGGCAGACCCGTCCTCATACATATGCGCCAGATACGGATTGTCCTTGGGGTCGGTTGTCGTCTTATCCATCTTCTGGCGTTTCGCGCGCGAACCTTCAGCGTCGGAGCGTCGATCGGTCATGACGAGGAAACAAACAAAAAGAAATCAAAAAGAACGGAGGTGTCTCCTGAGGAGGTGAGAAAGGGAGTGATATGGGTATAGGTTTGCCAGTGACTTCTCCACAATCACTGAGGGCGACTTCAACGAGTGAGTCTAGTTGAGGTTTAAGAGGAGAAGACTCGATACCGGAGAGAACGAAGTCTAGATGACTGAGGCGGGAAATTAAAAAAAAAAAAAAAAAAAGGTTTCCAGGGACCGGATAGGCAACTCTGCCGCGCATCCACTCCTATTGGTCAAATACTCACCGCCCTGGGAATTCTGCCGCCACAACCCCGCGGAGCAAAAACAGCGCGCAAGGGACGGATGGGACGGTTGATCCTCCGTCTTCACGCTTCACCCACCGTCATCAAAGGGGTGAAACTTCCCCTCTCTAAGGGTCGCTGGATCTCGGACTAACGATTCCTCCTTTTCCTTGCATCTTCCTCTGGTCCAACTTTAAGACGGAAGAGAATTGGATCGGTACTCAAAGAATTCGATTGTTGGAAACCCCGTCCCTCCAGATAGGCATCAGATCGATCACCTTTCGACAACAGTTATTTACCAGCTATCTATTTATCTGCGCATATCTCTCTATTTGTTATCCGCTGTTCTGTATTAGTTTGGAGACAAATCTGATACTTTGGTTATCATTGCTTTGGCCACTGGTCGTTCCATCAATATCCACTGGGATCACTTTTTGCTTGACAAGACCTATCCAAGGCAGCTAGTTACTTGACATTTGGATATGGCGAACATGGAGACCTACAACACGGATGAGATCGCGCCTAGCTTCTGCGTTGGGCAGCATGAAAGCAAACGGGCGCTCCCCATCAACAGCCAGACCGTGCGGTCCGCCCACGAAAGCAATGTACGGGATATACCTTCTTAGGATTCGGTTGTCTTCACTAACGGGGAATTGATCATAGTATGACATGCTCACGACCCCCATTACCACCTCCCATTTTCAATCCAGGGTTCTGGGCCTGCTCTCCGCTCACCTGCCCAAGACGCAGGCCCCGTCCCCGGACGCCAATGGGACCATGGAAACCACCGAGAATACAAGGCCTCTAGAAATCCCGCCCCTCGCACCCGCCGATACCCATCTCACCCCGAACGATGCGATGTCGCAGTTGGTGGGCGTCACCAGTTCCTGGATCGACATGTGTTCTCCGGACCCGTTGATTGCCGACATCTCTCGCCGGGTGTTCATGCTCGAAGTGGCCTATGCAGCCTTTTGCGGAATTGGGTATATTCTGGTCCCGGGCCCGAAACTACACCACAGGGACATGCATTCGGAGGGTGTGATGTACTACGCAAGAGCGATTCAGGATGCTATCGCAATGGGCCCCTATATTCAATTCCACATCTGGATGAGGACTGTGGACAATCCGGAACTTGAAGTAGACGAAATGGGTGATTTGGCCCCCCTTGCCCGTGAAGAATTCCTAGAAGACCTGGACGACGGGTCTTCCCCACCGCTTGATCCGTTTGGAACCTGGGATGCGTGGGACAGTATCCGCAGAACTTGTAAATATCATACGCGGCTTTTTGTAGGTAAGATCAGGTCACCTCTCTCTGTCCCCACTCCACCATAGCCTCTCTGTCTCTTGGTGGTGGCTGTTTCGTTTCTGGCTTTTCGTCCTCCGAATAATCCTTGCTAACTTGGTCTTATAGCACTTTCATTGCCGAAGCAACTTCCACCAATGTCTGTGCAGTCTCGGTGGCATTCAGAACCAGTTCATATGCTGACTCTCGACGCCAATTCGTTCATCAAGAACCAAAAGGGCTTCCCCGTGCTCTCCAAATCGCACCAATCGATGATAGCCCGGTTCATGCGTCTTAGGACTACTCCTTGGATTCTCCTGTGTGATGTTGGTCCAATTCCTGGCGTGGGGGCAACCGAATCATCCACGAGCGGCATCCAAGGCTCGGACTACCCCAGTCTCACCCAGGCAGCGGTCTCAAACAAGAAGAACCACGACCCAACTCCCCATCTGTCGTATATCAGGAATCTTCAACAGCGTCAACCTTCCAGAACCGCCATGGAGAGGTTCGGTGTAGGATACCAAGATTATCTGCAAGCTCCCTTACAACCCTTGACCGTAAACCTGGAAAGCATAACTTATGAGGTTTTCGAGAAGGATCCCATCAAGTACGAATGGTATGAACGCGCCATTGCCAAGGCTTTGAACGATTGGAAAGAGCAACAGAAACCCACATCGCACCCGGATGGACGGGTGCTCGTTGCTGTGGTGGGTGCTGGCCGGGGGCCGCTGGTCTCGCGGGCGCTCAAAGCGAGCGCCGAGACAGGTGTTGAGATCGACCTGTGGGCTGTCGAAAAGAACCCCAACGCATTTGTCCTGCTTCAGCGGCACAACCAAACGCTGTGGGGTGGGAAGGTCACCCTGGTCCAGTCGGACATGCGGGGCTGGAAAGGACCCAAAGTAGAGGTGAAGACGCCGGCCAATACCCCATCCATACCTGTTGGACAGTCCCTCGGGATCGAGAATTCTCTCCTTTACGAACCGGCATCGGGTCCGAACAGCCCAGATCCCGGCGCGGGTCAGCGCGAGCTAACATCCGCGACCGTCGACATTGTGGTCTCGGAACTCTTGGGCTCGTTCGGTGACAATGAGCTGTCGCCGGAATGCCTAGATGGCATCACTCATCTTCTCAATCCTACGCATGGTATTTCGATACCGGCTTCGTACACTGCCCATCTCACGCCGATCGCCGCTCCCAAGCTGCACTCCGACATCATGAATCAGACGGTTTCCAACCCAGCAGCGCCGGAGACGCCATACGTGGTCATGTTACACGCCATCGACTACTTGTCTACTAATCAACCCTCGGCAGCTACGACCATGAGCATCCACAGCGGCAGTACCAGTAACAATGGCCGGACCTCGATATCCACCTTACCGGGGACTGAGACCCCGATCCCCGATGTGCAGACTGCATGGTCCTTTTCACATCCCAACCGGCATATACCCCCGCAGTCACCCGGTTCCTCAACGATCTCCAATGCACACAATGTCCGCCGGACCCGCTTGACTTTCCCAGTCCAGAACCGGGGCGTTTGTCACGGTCTGGGCGGATATTTCGAGACGGTACTCTACCGGGACATCGAGCTGTCGACGAACCCGGTGACTATGGATAGCAAGAGCGCCAACATGATCAGTTGGTTCCCGATTTATTTCCCCCTCAAGGTAAGAGCGATGGTCCCCTTTGATCCTTTCCCGGACTTGCAGCGAAGACCTCCGAAGCTAACGATCGCCATCTCCAGACGCCACTGAGTGTCCCCGACAACGGGGAGATCGTCGTGACCATGTATCGACAGACGGATGGCCGGAAGGTCTGGTACGAGTGGATGGTCGAAGTGTTCGCGCTTGAGCGTTACATGGGGTCCTCCTCCCGGGAGTCCATTGCGCCCGTCATGAGCGGAGCCCGGCCGGTGTCTCCGGGAAGCAATGGTGCCCAGAACTTAAGGCCGCCACAGCCCAAGGGGGGTCACGACCGCATCCGTCGGGTGAGGGTCGGCATGACCGATCTTCATTCGAGCATCAAGGAGGGCTGTCTGATGTGATAGCCCTGTGGCTGTATTGTAGTAGGTGGGATATCTTACGGCGAAGTATCAACAATAAAAGATATCCGCCAATCCAAAGGAAGAGGGGGAAAAAAGAAACGGCATGTCTGCGGGCGGGGACAAAAGACAGAGGAGAGGGGAAAGAGGAATCTATACCTATGATAGGAGAAACGAGATAGTAGCGAATACGAATATCAAGGACCGTCCCGGTGCGTCTCAAGCACACCGTATACCCCGTTGGATCCATCGAGGGACACCATTACATCGTGATCTAAGGGGTGGATCTGTATATTGATTGACTTAGACTATCCTGAATTTATAGTCTAACTCTTCTGATCCGGATGCAACCTGGAGACCCTGTACAGGTGAGTAGACATTCTGAGCTATAGAAATTCCCGATCAAGGGGGAGGAGCTTGGCCAGAGCTCTTCCGGAAGGATCGATATACGGGTTATTGAAGATGTAATATGTGGGATCTTGATGTTGAATACATATAGATACCTGAGGTACCAAGCAATATCTACAAGCACACATTAAACAAATTAGTAAGGTCTGAATCGCAACACTATCTGTATATATAGCTATTAAATATTCTCAGCCTGAGTATTCTAGCATGTATAGTTAACTAATAAGGATTCATTCTGTCGCAATATAAAGTGTCATAAACTTTTTATAAGGGTACACACGGAACCCAAAAGTATCTAGATATCTTTCATGGCCGAGTGATATTCTATGCAACACCTTCTTAGCGCTAAAATAGCAGTCATTCCGGTTGACAGGAGTATTTAGGAGAGAATTTATCCAGATACTTCAGGAATTCAGATTCTTATTCGCTTATTTCTTTAGCTATAGGATTATTAGTGTGTTCTAGTTTTTGGATATCACTTTGTTTAACACTGATAGTTTGTTCTAAGGCTTATATACAAAAATATTAATGTGATGTCTATTAGACGATGATCTTGGTTGTCAAGTACTTCATATCTGGGTTGACAAATATATGTTCATGAACTATGATAATGGCAACAAGTTCGAGTGTTTGAGTATCAGAAAAGAACATGGAACAACTATCAAACCTAGTTATGTAAAGGCTGACTTCCCTTCCAGGTGGTGCAATTCCCGCGTCAAAGGGACTATAACGTCGCGAAAAACTCTTTCTTGAAAAGCTTCATCTTCCAAACTTTCCTCCCCGCTGCCATTCCACTGCAGGCATTCTCCTACCACACGAGCGTAATCGGCCCCACTTTCATTTACCACCCTGTGTAGATTCCGCAGAGCAGTTTTCAATAAAGCGTGCTCTGGTACTATGTCGTCGTCCTCTGGCTCATGCAGATCTTCAAGATTCTGGAACAGAGAAAGCTCTACCAAAGTCAGACCGAGAGGGAAGAGGACTTCGTTTCGCACGAGGACCGATGGTTTTTTGCCCTTGCACATGGTTTGGTTGTCCACGCGTCCGGGCAGGTTCCACATAAGATAAGGGCTTCTTTGCTGGCTGGACTCTGTAGCTGTGAACATGATGTCGCCAGATCGCCACTGGGCCTTGAGCCAGTTTCCGTGGAAGCGAAGAACGCTGCACGCGAGGTTGACTGCGAGCCGCAGCCGATCCCGTCGGCTCAATTCTGTACTGCATGGAATTGGGAAGGGTGCTCGAGGAGCTGCTTTTTGGAGGAGGTCTTTGAGAGAGAAAACATCCCTGGGATCTCCGATGCAACGCACATAATAGATTCTATGCAGTCGTTTCTCATCGTTTAAGCATCCGAGAAGCGATTGTTCAGTGACATCTTGGAGCTTGTTCAAGGTGGAACAAATGTCACGGATCTGAGCTGGTGAGGACTTCTGGTGATTACCAGAGCCCTTCTTGCCAGGTTTTGTAAAGGTGAACCTGACCGTTTTGCCCCGTCTTGGTGGAGCCTGTTTGTGTGCTCCATTTGGAGGAGCGCTCTCATCAATGTCTAATTCGGTTTCGATTTCGTGATCTCTGATAGGAGCTTTACCAGTGGCTCCTTGGGCAAATATTATACGAAATCGAGGATAATCAGAATGTTCTGAAGCCTCCGGCGGTTCATTCGGAAGGGTCTCAAGAATGAACTGGATTGTATGACCCCCTTTGCAAATGCAGTCTTTCCAGGGTTGTCCATAAAGGAACGATCTATGCAGACTGCATGCTGCCTCCCTGGAGCGCCTGTGCCACGAAAGAAACCGACCATGAATCCGTTTAGCCCGGAACGCTTGCTGTTTCCTGGATTGGCGGACCAATGTTGATAAATGGAAGTTCAACCTCTCGAGATCTTCGAATACATTGGCAAAAGTACCTTTCTTGAAGAAATCTCGGAGTTTTTTTGCTTCTCGCTTCAGAGCATCGGTGTTGTCCCATAATTCCTGAACCACACATCAGATTGAGGTGTTCTATTAACAGCATCACTATGGCCGTCTATGGGGCTCGACAGAAGCTGAACTATGGCGTACCTGCGCTGATTGTTCCTTCAAGCCCAACTTGCCATCTAGCTCAGATATAATCTGGCCCATTTCGCTCAATAATCGTGCAAAGGGTCCAAAGCTTCTTTCCATCTTATTTTCCAGCCTTTTATCAATCTCGAGTCTTTTCCACAAATTTCCCTGGACATCTTGGATCAAATCCTCGATATCATTTTCGTACATGACTACCCCGTGAAGCGCTTCCACGATCGTGTTCTTAAATAATGTCTCCTGGGTCTGAAGCTTCAATGCATATGTATCAAGGTCTTTGAGATAAATCGAAGTTCGCAGGCTTTTTAGGTACCGTACGCCTTGGACGTATGTTTCAATTCGCTTTATGACGAGCGGAAGGACCGCAAGGACGATACTAGCTGTCTCTACCCCGGTTACCATGCTGCAAGAAATCTATCAAACCAAGATCTAGAACTGTATAGAAACACACCTGTTAGCGTCACCCTTATGTTGGTTTGACAGCATGTCGTTACTTCATACCTCTGGTGATTGAAGGAAGTTGGCCATTAGCTTGTGTGGAAAAGAATACCACTCGGCCACAAAAGATATCTAGACACTTTTGGGCTCTGTGCATACCCTTTTAATTGCGACAGCTTGGAGACCTAAAGTTGTGACGGCCAACGGTTATGTGAAAGTGTATACTCAGCAAAGTGGTCGCAAAGACCTGGAATTGAAGCACCATGTGGAAAAGAATACCACTCGGCCACAAAATATATCTAGACACTTTTGGGCTCTGTGCGTACCCTTCTATATTGCGACACTATACGAGGCTGGCAGGTGTGTCCACCTGAGGGGAAAGTGGGTCAAAAGTTCGGGCAGGAGTCACTTGAGGTGAAAGTGGGTCTAAAGTTCACATTGAACTGCCTAAGCTTATTAAGGTAAATGTCACATGATTAGACTAAACTATTTTACTTTTCTCCACTCTGTGTGAGCTCACTGTTTTCTTACTAGTATATCTCTCTTACTACTTTAGTTTATAACTTCTCTCTAGATCTCTTTATCTTTCTTCTCTTTAAAATATTTTCTTCAGGCTTTTTTTCTTACATTCTTATTTATATTCTTATTTATTTCTAGAGATTTCTATCTCCTGTCTATATTTTTTTATATTAACTTTTAATTAGTTCTTAAATAGTTCTAATCTAGTTTCTAGAAATTATAAATTTCAAGGAAATTCTATGACAATATGTATTTAAAAATCTACGGAGTACTTCTACATGAGCATGAGAAATATCGCATGATCTCTAAGTTAGGCTTAGTGACTTTCATCTGAACTTTTGACCCACTTTCACCTGAGGTGACTCCTGCCCCATCGACAGACCCCACACTTGGCCAGCTAACCTTGCTCTTAACTGCTATTTTTTGTGGGACAAATTTTAAGAGTCCACTCTATTCTTGAGATAAGAGCCTCAAAAATGTCAGTCCCAATATCCACAAGCGTCATCAATTGTCTGCGGCAATTCAGCCGACTCGTATTCTCCAATACGCTGGTATCCTTTGAAGATCAGGTCCCATTATCACTCTGGAAAGACGAACTGGATCGGCTGAGAAGTTGGGCTGCCAACATAGGAGCTCATCAGAGAAATCACTCATCACTAGATTATCGACTTCGGAACGCATCGCATATCAGAGATCAGGTCTTGCGACTCCTCAGCCGACTTGAGAGAGAGTTTGAAGAGATACAAGATATTTCAATAGCCTCGCACAATAACGACGTAGTTTCTGATTCGGATAGTGAAGAGGAAAGTCAAACATACCTTCAGGGAATATACAGCTCCCTGCATGAGGTAGTCAACTGTCTGTTTCAACTGTCGGTAGCGATAAGACAGCCGGCACAGCATGATCGTCTCGCAAGGATCAAACGAGGGGACGTCCAAATGTGGGAACCGACTGATCGACGACATGTTATAGACAAATACCCGGCGATCCACGCTGAGCTTGCCGATCGGCTTGGTAGGGCTATCTCTCACCGCAGGGCGATTCTGCGGTATAACGAACGACATCGCCAGAAACTAAGCCACGGTCTAGACGAGATAGTAGATGGAGACCTGGCTTCCAGCCAGGCATCAAGTATACCTTCCAGCACCAATGCAACGGAGTATTATGACAACCCAATCGTGAATATTGATTCTGACTCGACGTCAATTGATACCGGGACCTCGTACGCGGATTCCACTTTTCAGAGTGAGACCAAAATAACAGTCCCTCCTCTTCCCAGAGAGTCAAAAGGCGGCACTCCGTATGAATGTCCGTACTGCTTTTATATGATTTCCATCTTCAACCATCATTCTTGGGCTCGCCACGTTTTCCGAGACATCATGGCATACAGCTGTATCTTTCTCGACTGTCCGACGCCTTATCAGTTATACGCCACCCGTGGTGAATGGTACGATCACCTGGAAAGTCAACATCTTCAAGAGTTAAATGATCAGACTGGGTCTGATTGTTTATTTTGTGGCACTTGTATTACATCACCAAAGACACCGAAAAGGCATATCACCAGGCACTTGCAGGAGCTGGCCCTTTTTGCATTGCCTCCGTTACACGCGGATGACGAGGGTAGCTCAACGTCCCTTGATTCAGATAGCTCAGATGAGTCCCAGCCACCGGCTTCTACTAGTGGAATGATTTCCTCGGACCGTGTCACCACATTGCCAGACGAGTCCACGGCCGGTCCGGAGAACAAGTATCAGATTCCCATTGTCATCTCCAGTCCCGTTAAAGGGGCAGAAGGAAAGGCTCTCATGTTAATGGATTCGCAGTCTACTAAAAACCTGATGTCACGTCGGCTGAGTCAATCTCTGCAGTTAGAATTGGATACCACAGGCACAGTGACAGAAGAAATGATAAGAACTCTAGCAGCGGAACCACTCCCACTAACTGGAATTGCCAGGGGAGTTGAATGGCATCCAGTGGGACGGACTAAGACCTACAAATCCGACTTTCTCATTCTAGACATGAGAGAATTCGATGTTATCGTGGGACAGGAGGATATCAATAAATATGGCCTAGTGCGTCTCTTCCCCGCGGGCAACCTTTTTGGTGATGCCTCCGCTTCTGGAGGCATTCGCAAGGGCATTCGTGGCATTAGTGGGGCATTTCGCAAGACCTTTAACAGGGAGAAACCATCGTCTCAATAAACCCTATTCTACAGATATTAATAATAATTGTCAAACAAAATTGGTATTCGATTTTCACCAGTAATGCAAGAATGAAATCACGTGAGGAATGTCAAAATCGGCATCCATTGAAAGCTGGTTATTTCTATATGCCAACTACCTACTGATAGAGACCGATTGGTCTCTATAAACCACCATGAAGATACAGAAACCTCGTGGTGGTGGTAAGGTATATTGCACGCGTAACCCCCGGGAAGGGGCAACGTGCCCTTGAAGTTTGAAGAGACACCGAATATGCAAGACACCCCAGCCCCGACTCGCTGGCGCTCGAAGGACTCGTTACAGTCATGCTCCTACCGAATGTGGGCATGTGATAGTAAGGGCTATTAGGGCTGCCAAGAACTAGTAGTAGGACGTGCACCAGGCTATCTGGGAATAGTTGTATACAGACACAGTTAGCGGAGAAGGTTTCTACCTGAAAAGTAGAGTAACAACTTCATAAAGGAGTCTAGCTGGAACAAACTATAGAATTAGAAATAGAGATTTACAGAGCTTGGAAAAGCCTAATGTCCGAGCAAGGCAGGTGTGAGCTGTTCATCGATTTCCGTCCTGTATTTTCATCTCCCTAGGTACCTACTAAATCCAAGACCAGTAACAAGGACTGACCTGGAGAGAAAAGATTCTGATATGAGACAGTCCTTGTCCCAAATACAATAATATTGTTCCTATTTTAATCCATCCCAACCGGCAGTTCTAAATATTACCAGCCCGTCATCAGAATCTCACATCACCAGCACACGAGGCTGGATCAGCATCAGCTGCTTGCCTTGAGGGGCCTATTGGTGGTCTCAGTGAAACCCACTATTTGCTTGGGTAGGAACTACATACTAGGTGGGTAGTGAAACACATGTAAGTGGGATGTGATGAAGATCTGAAGATCACTATCGACCGGTGGTACTAGTCGCACCTTATAGATGTCTCGATTCGGGTTGAAGCTCACTAGTGATACAGCGGTGGTTGAATCATGGAAAGAATGAGGTGAGCATATGCTTTACTCAGACTTTAGTCCTACTTCAATGGGTGTGGTGATATACGTAGAGGTTTATTATGTGCTACGTGGGGTAAGATGGTGTGTAATTAATTGATTGATTATACGATCTTATCATGTGAAGGACGGAGTATATATCTATATATGATACCCATAAGAATTTCTAGATATAGTCTCAGACTCACAGTATAGCTACATTCAGGATTTTAGTCCAAACTAGATATACATATTTCAAGTATGATTTTGATAGAATCCTGGATGTCCTGTCAGATCCGACCAAGTAGTCAAGTCCATACCAGTAGCAAGTGGGTAACCTCCCACATCCCCACCAGGAGTTCGGGAGTCCCTCTTTAAGGAATGGACGAACAACGTGGGTGCGATGGGGGGTCATGGTTGGTGTTTTGATGGTACGGGTACGGTAAGGTCAGGTAAGGTACCTGATAGGAAGATATACGCCCGCTGACTGGTGCGGAGAGCGGCGATACCCTTATCTCGTACTGATGACAATCCAGATACAGTCATCAGGGTGACTTGGCTTAGGTAGTCAGTTCCATTCTCTCGATGAGGTTTCCTGGGACGGAATTCCCCCCTTGCCGGATCTTGCTGGCTGCAGCTGCAATGACTATCCATACGAAGATGGAAAAATGTAAGAACCTGGAGTAGTGGGGGACGACGAATGGCTCGCTGCTATTCGGACCACTTGGCTGTCCAGGGTACTGCCGAGACTCGGGGTTTCCCCGTCGGCGATGGACGGAGTATATTGATGTATACCGAGTAGGTAGTCCCCTGGTAAATGTACAAGCAAGGAGCAGTGCAGCTGGGTAAAGAATGACGACGTCGTATTGGAATCTCATTCTGACCGATAATATCTTACCTAGTAGTATTTATATAGCTAGTTACTTCCTGATATACAGACGAATGTGTGAGAAGTCCGGTACCTGAGAATGTGAGAAGGGTGTATTGTAATACGGTAATCCTAATACCGGAGGGACGGGCGCATTACGGCTTCCATTCAAGATCCATGATCTTTCCATTCATATTCATCATCACCGTCGTATCTGATTGTCAATCTTTTTTTATGAACTCCTCCCTTGTACCTGGATCACTCCCGGACTCTTCTTTCTCCTCTCCTTTCCTTCCCCCTCCTCTCAAACAAGAAAGAAAGAAACAAGGAATCAAAAAGACACGAAGATATAAACCCCCAGTGTTTTCCACTGGTTCCTCCATGACGCGGTGCATGTGCGCCTTCGCCCTCTCCACCCTTCCTCTGCAGCGGTCCTAAGTTTGCCCTGCTTCCTGCACCACCAACCAACCTTTTTCTGTTCCTGTTCTTACTCCTAAACCTCTGTTCGGATTGATTCTATCTTCGTTTCCTTCCATTCTCCTCTCTGGATTTTTCCTCTGTTCTCCCCGGTCGGTCCTTTCCGTTCCATTTTCTCTCCTCTCCACTCCCGCCATCCCACATTTTTCTTCCGTCGCGTTCCCTCACATCCCGCCTCTCTCGCCCCCCCTACTTGCGCCCACCCTGAAATGGTTCACTCAACGGGGGAAGAACGCGCCGTACACTTGACTCGGGAGGCTATTGAGCTAGTACATGCTGGTCATCGTGAGGTATGCCCGTTTTCCCCCCCTTTCTCCCCCCTTCGTGTCGCCCGCCAACGCCACTGACAAACTCTCTCGGATGCCCCCACAGGCAGCTTCCAGGAATCTTCGAGAAGCCCTTTCCATCGCCCCCGAACACCCAGCCGTCCGAGAGGCCCTTCTCACCATTCAACAGGAGGAGGACAATGGCCACCACTTGCTAGACCTCTGTCGGCGGTACGCCTCCGGCGCCGACGAGAATGCCGGCAGGGACGCCGCTCTCTACCTCCGCTCCGATGGCCTCAAACCCCCAGAGGGCGTCGCCTTGGACTGTGTCAAATTGGTCCTAGCGCAAAAGCCCCACGCGTTGTCGCCCGTACAGGATGATATTGTCTCCGGCTTGGTTCGCCAGAACGCCAGTGTGCGGCAGTATTTCGCCGACCAGCTGCAGGTCTCCGTCACCACCTTCTTCGACGAAATCTACGACAGAGGCGACGGGGCCGCCGTGTGCCTGGATACCGTCGTGTTGGACCCCGCCGTGTGGCCTTCGGAGGAGACCCGCCTGCACTGCGAGCGCGAGCTCTTCCAGCTGTTCATCGCGAAGCTCATGGAATCCGGTCACGACCTCGATGGCCGCTCCCTCAAGGGCATCACGCGACTGCTCGCGGTGGACGCGACCAAACTGCAGGATCTGGTGGATGATGAAGGGTTGGATGTCGTGCTGTCGTCCTTGGACCACAGGCTGGCCCTGGAGCTGAGGAGCCAAGCGACGCTGGCCACCGTCAAGTACCTGGAAGCGGCGGGAAGTGTCGGCGAGCAGCGATTCGCTCAGCTCATCTCCGCCAAGATTTCCAAGAACCGAATCGACGATCTGATCGTGGCGTTCTCGGCCATCGCGGCCGTGTTCCCGGTCGTGCCCGACGTTGCGGCCACGCACTTCTTATCCGAGAGCTTCCTCGCCTGTCTGACGCCGCTGGCCGGACGCAGCGCCAAGGCCCGCCGGGTCGAGGTCGCGGTCCTGGAATTGCTGAACGCCGCCTGTTTCAACAACGCCTGCCGCGAGGCCATCTCCAAGAATTTCGCCGACTGGCTGTCCCACACCTTGACGAATGGCAACGATCAGACGTCGGAGCTCGCGGCCGTGATTCTGGCCAAGATTCGGACCTCCGAGAAGAACGGTCCGTCGGGGGCCAATGGCACAGCGCCGGGTGCCGACAACAAGGTCCCGGAGCTGGTGGACCGGTTCAAAGGCCTCATGTCGAAGCGCAAGGGGGACAACGTGCAGAACGTCATCGAAGGGCTCGCCTTTTCCTCGGTCAAACCCTCCGTCAAGGAGCAGCTGGCCAAAGACTCGGGCTTCTTGCGGGACCTGGTCCAGATTCTGCACGACAACGTCACAGACTCGTCCGTGCTCTATGGAGGACTGATGATCCTCTTGAATCTCACACAATTCCTCCCCGCCCTCTCCGAAGAACAGCAGAAGATGTCGCAGCTGAAGTCATACGCCGAGGCCTCCCCCAACGCCGGGGGCCTGGATCCCTTGGAAAAGGACGAAGCGGTCATGGCTCGCTGCCGCGCGGTCATCAACAGCGGGGTTATGCCCCTGTTCGTGGACTGCTGCCGAACCAGTCTGCCCTCCATCCAGGGTCTGATCAGCAAAATTATGCTTGCTCTGTCCCGAGACCGAAAGACCCGGGGCACCTTGGCCCAGCAGGGAGCGGTCAAACTACTGCTGAATATGGGCACACCCCGGCAGGGAAGCACGGGATCCATCTCGAACGAGGCCGTGCAGAACGCGTCGCACGCGCTGGCACGGATTCTCATCTCCGTGAACCCGTCACACGTCTTTCCGGCCTCGGGGTTTCCCCAGGTCACGTCGGCGGTGCGACCCCTGGCGGCCATGTTGGCGTCCCCGGAGACGACCAGCTTCACGGCCGATCAACCCCGCGATCTCCTGCCGGTCTTTGAGAGCCTCCTGGCCCTGACGAACCTTGCGTCCTACCCCGACGAAGCGGCGCCCGACGCCATTGTCCGTCAAGCCTGGCCCATGGTGGAGGACCTCCTGCTCTCCAGCAGCCCTATGCTTCAGCGGGCCGCGTGCGAGCTGATCTGCAACCTGATGACCTGCGACGCGGGGATTGTCAAGTACGCCGACGGGACGAAGCGATCGGCCCAGCGCCTGCATATCCTCCTGGCTCTGGCCGACTCGGACGACGTCGCCACCCGACGGGCTGCGGGCGGGGCACTCGCCATGCTAACCGACTTTGACGCCGCCGTGGCCGCGGTGGTGGACCGACCTCGGGGGATCCAACTGTTACTGGGACTCTGCCAGGAAGAGGACGAGGGCCTGGTCCATCGGGGGGTCGCATGCATGCGTAACATGACCTGCGTCGCATCGGGCGACATTGGCCGGCGGGCGCGAGAAGCCGTGAAGAGCAGCGGGGGTGTTGACGTTCTCACCGGGGTTCTCAAGAAGACCTCCAATCCCACCATCCTGCAAGTAGGGGTCGAAGCTCTGAAACCATTGGTCGAGTAATTTGCTCACGATACCTCTACGGGTGTACCCCTCCCCGATTCCCTATTTCTCTATGCATCGTTTTCTCCTTTAATTTTCGTTTGTTTTCACGATGACCCCTTGATTGATGTAGCGATGGTTGTGCTTGTGTTTTACCGGCGTGGGGCTATGGTTAAGCTGATACGATACTCCTCCATCTTTCTTTCTTTCTTTCTTTCTTTCTTCTCCCCCAACCTTTTTCCAGGCGTTAGTTTGTTCTTTCCGAGTCGTGATATTCCATGCGCTTCGAGAATTGCGGGTAATGAGCGTTGGGGCGATTTCTGATTCTTGCCAAGTTAGGTGCTTAATCTTTGTTATCGGACTGGGATTACTAGCTAGATAGATTATAACGAGGTGACATGCTATTATTCTTTTCTTCTTCGGGGTTTTCTTATCTAACATTTGTTGTTGGTAGAGATCTACCTACATCTCATGATCAAGTCACCAACCAACTAACTATTTAGGTACTCAAGTTAATCAATCAATCAATCAATCAATCAATCGACCCTTACCCCAAGTACAATTAACCAGCGGCAATTAGTTAGTTAATTAGTGCTGCACGTCGACGTCAGAGGAGGCTGGGGTGTGGTGTGTGTGGGGGGTACATTGGTTCCATGATTTGATATAGTCAGTTAAGTAACCAGTGACCAGTAGGTAACGCCTTATCTTGAACCAACGTGGGAGGTTGAGCGAGGGAAGGGGCCATGGAATTGTAATTGTTGTACGGGCGATTAGGTGGGATGATCTGCTGTTTCATCATCACCTACCTTTGGGGATAGTATGGACTTACTGCCTAGCTAGCTAGCGTATAGTCCTTGCCTTGGGGAGGCATGTAGGGATCTTGGTGTGTGGTGTTTTGGGTGTCTGGGTATAGTACCTAGAGACGATATACCCTACACTACCTAGGTAGGTACACAATCGAAGATCATGGAAAAGTCTACGTCTTCCACTAATGAATCGTCATTAAGATCATCACTTCAACAAGATGGGCTTGTGGTTTAGTGGTATAATACTCGCTTAGCATGTGAGTGGTCCGGGGTTCGATTCCCCGCGAGTCCATATTTTTGCATCTCTTTCGTATAACACTGTTTTTGGTAGGACCATTCAGGTATGTTTCATTATGCTGTCTTTTTTGTCGTTCTGTTCTAGTGGCAGACAGTCAGTACAAGTTTGAATACAACGTATGCTTCACCCTACGCAACCAACTAAGTATGTACTCCCACGTGAGTAATGTAAGTATACAGGATACGCCACCGAATCAACTCTAAAAAAATACAGATGCAGGACGGCAGGATCATGCCCAGTACACTAGGACAAGGCAACCTGCAGGATCCCCATTGCATACCTAACTAATGCGCCTTGTTTTAACTAATTCCCCCTGTATTACGTATGGCTTTTCGTGCATAGCCCTTCCATTCATCACGGGACGTGGTTGTTAAAACTGGTTGGTTGGATAAAGACTGATTTGGTGCCTGCTACTAGCAGCTGAATGCTGAGTTCCAGGGGACTGACTCTACAGCCCGACAGCAGCCGGGCAAAAATTAAGTTAAGCTATAACTTACTTTTCGAACGGGTAAAAAGGTAATTTAAAGTTCAAAAAGCAAAAAGTTGGACTCGCGGGGAATCGAACCCCGGACCACTCACATGCTAAGCGAGTATTATACCACTAAACCACAAGCCCATCTTGATATCTACTTCTTTTTTTAATTGTTTTAGCTGGGAGGGTCTTTTCACTCGCTATACTTCGCCTTGTCCTGGTATGTCGATGTGATTTGGATACTGTTGGTTCTAGTAGCTTGAATACTTCCATATTTCTATTGCTACTACTTTATACTTATGTTTACTATTCTTGTCACAACATTAAAGTCCTGAGTAGCATCTGCCTGTCTGTTTGTTGTATCTTTAAGTTACTATGGTGGCATGTTCAGAACAATATATATTACTACAGTCTAGTATGAGCAGATAAAGATAAGATAGAATATATTTACTGACCACACCATATAATGCGCATTTATAGGCAGAGTCTACCAGACATGATGTGTTTATTTTTAGTACCCACCCAGGGATACTGTCACTACTACAAGCAGTCAAGGCTACACAGCATGCACGTAGTCCAATAATTACGCCAGGACGTACTACTTACTACTGACCAACCAGGTACCCAACCTACCCCATGCTGTGCCCATTATCCAGTATACTTGATCCCGAGCAATCTTAGTGAATGCCACCAGCAAAGGCCTGCTGATCTACAGAAGTCCCACGCAGTTATATTATTTGGTCCTCTACATATATACCTAGTCCACAGCTACCTACGTAGCCCCAAGAAAGCCACCACACCCATCATCTGACCATCTCCATTGCACACTCACCCTCGATAAAAACACGCCAATAACGGGAGCCCACAAGGTCGTCCCATGCAGCACAAACACACGGCAGTGATGCATAATGCTATAGCGTTAACACTTCGAGGACGTGGTATATATATCGTATGCTACTCCCACGTCACTAGCCCTGGATGTATATCTACGACTGCCCTCACCACAGAAGCCAATGTCTATAGATTTTGCCCACGGGAGTGCAAAATTCAGTAGTGATTACAGATATTCGGAGGAAGACGCCAAAAAGATACACCTACCCGAAGAAGTAAAAACAAGGGGGTAAAGTCCCTGCTGAAGAGGCAAAAAGATGGACTCGCGGGGAATCGAACCCCGGACCACTCACATGCTAAGCGAGTATTATACCACTAAACCACAAGCCCATTTATATTGTACCCGAGAGAAATATAGATATCTGATTGAGGGGAGATAGAGTCCTGATTTCACTGGAATGCGACAATGATGGAAGTAATGCATAGATCCCGGGTGACGAAAGGATAGATATACTAGTCGACTAGTGTATGTTGGATCCAGACGACGAATGCACACTGAAGTTGGGGAGAAAGAGAGGATGGAGAGGGAGCGGAAATAATCTGAATATAAAACTGCGAAGCGATGCCATAGTAGAGGTATATATACAAAAAGAAAAATAGATCTGAGTAATGGTGGATAATATTTCCGTATGGAGTACAGCCTGAAGAACTGGAAGTAAAAATTAAGTTCCAATCGCTGAAGAGCAAAAAATGGACTCGCGGGGAATCGAACCCCGGACCACTCACATGCTAAGCGAGTATTATACCACTAAACCACAAGCCCATCTATATCGTACCAATTTAGAACTATGATATATAGTCCAGAGCTACCGTCCACCGTCACCACCTACAACATGATCCATATGACCTCATAAACCAGTTTACTGCCCACCACCTAAAAAAGACAGCAAGCACTACGCTCATGGCACCGACAATACCCGTACAAAGACTCATGTCTTGAAAGTATCCCATGACGTCATCCCTACAGACGGCGACCCCGGTGGCTCACCCGTATGGTCCCTGGATTCCCGGCGGGGAGACCAGCTCGAGAAAAACCCGCCGATAGGACAAGACGGAGTGGTGACCATGGCATGGGACCAGTCGAGTAGGCAAGGGGCCGCCTATCCAAGGGACGATACATGCGGGACGATGCAACAGGCAGCAGGTAGTAAGTCCACTCTGGATGCATGTCCTGTCTCTGAGGGGTTGTTGCTCTTCATCACCACTGGCTAGCCCCAACCGAGGCCCACCGCACTCTGCAGCGCCAAGCTGATTCGATCTCCGCAGAGCTTAGGGGCGAGGCCGCGAGTTGCCCAGGCGGGGAGATTGGCTGGGCGTCGACGTGGGAGTCTCCACGGGTGTCCCTCTTCTCCCGTGTTCTACGCTCCTGTTAGTTGTCGTTGAGCTGCACGGCACATGGAGGGGAATGATCGTCCCCCGGTCTTCGTCGTTGTCTTCGATGGTTATTTATAGTGGGACAGATTCCGAGAGCCCGGACGCGTCCCTCTTCCGGTCCTTTCGTCTGGTCTCATCTCCCCTGCAGCTGGTTGTTGCACTGTATCTTGGTATATACTACCGTCTCTCTATATTAGGACCACCCATCATCGTCCCTCGCAACATCAAGTACGGTGGTGGGTTGTCTATCACCTGACCGACATATCCTGCGACTTTCCCCTCTACCCCTGATCTTATTGTTCTGGACCAAGAGATCGGTCCCGTTGTGGCGATACTAGTAGGTCCAACCAAGACCACTAGTCGGTACCGTGTCTTGGGGGGTACCTTAGTTTATTAGGTAGGGCTTAGCCACCCGTCCCTCGCATGGAAGATTCGATCCTGGGAGTGATGGAAGCCTATATTAATTACTAGGTACTTTTCCATACTTCTTCCCTCCCTACTTCTCAACATTCCGTAATCCGTCCGTTGTACGGAGTCGTAAGGAGGAGCAGATTGATTACGTGTAACTCTCCGTACCAATCCGTACCGGAAGGTCCTGGTTTCTCAGGCAGAGATCATCCGCGGGTTCAGCGGGGCAAATCAGAGCGAGTCCGCCGCCCACGCCGAGCACTGGTTCGCGGAGAGTCCTGAGGCGTCCATTTTGGTACGGTTCCGCCCTGGTAACCAAACCGTTCATTTTGAAAGGAAGGACAGCGTGTGCTGCGGCTCCTGCTTCTGACTCGTCCAGCGACTTCCTTAACTTACTCCCTGTAAGTTGGCCCGCTCCATATCTCCAATCCTTCTTATAGTTGCCTCGCAACAAAACTTCTATCCTTGTTTGTTACCTGTCGCGATGATCACCATGGTTGAATTTTATGCGGATCCTTCACTTGCACATATCCATTGAATTTTCGCTGATGACGGAACCAATCCCATCCAGTCATCAGTGCGATCTGCATCCGCTCTCTCAGCTCAGCTAAAAAGTACATCCTTCATCCATCTAGTCCCCCGAGTTTTCCACCTCCCCCACACCGCTTCTTCTATCTATTTCTTTCTATCCAGTACACTACTCAGTATCGAGTATCGACCGGACGATCCCGTGTCGCACGTGTCTTCCCGGTACGCGGACTTCCCGTGGGACTCAACCGCCTCTAGCATCTATAGGTACTCACCTACCAAGTATATCCCTCTGCCATTTCTGTCGTATTTTTTTTTACCCCTGTCTTCCGGTTGGGTCCGCAGATCCACCGTCCTTTTCTTAAACTGCGCGCATCTTGAGAGCTTTCTTCCTCCATTTCTTCTTCTTCCTTTCTCCCCTCACTCGTCTTCTCCCCTTGAAAGGAACGAACATGAACGCCTCTGACCTCGCGGTTCGTCGTTAGACTGACATATGACGCCATGTTATCCTAAAGTTCCTGATCTCCTTTCGCATTTGTCTCCTCCGATCCAACCCGATTCGCTTCACCCACCCGATTACTTGCCTTTCAAACGTGCTGGTGAAGCCACACCGTACTCCGTGGGTGCATTGTTGCTGGGATCAGCTCCGGTTTCTGCAACATGAAGTTCGGGCATAATCTGTCCCGGAATGTGGTTCCCGAGTGGAGCTCTTCCTACATCAGGTACAAGCCGTTGAAGAAGCTTATCAAGTCCGCGGCCGACAACGTGAAAGCGGGCCAAGAGCCGGACCTCGCCGGTGAGAGACCATCTGATTCCTTTGTGGCTGGAGATCGCGGGGCCGACCTCCTGACGTAAACCCCCAGGCTTTTTCTACTCCCTCGATCGAAACCTCGAGGATGTCGCCTATTTCTACAATAAGAAATACGCCGACTTTTCCCGCCGCCTCAAGCTGCTGGAAGATCGCTATGGCCCCCCCTTGGAGAGCGGCCAGCGCATCGACCCGGAGGATGTGGAGGATCTCCTCGCGGCCATGCTAGAATTGCGCGGTCAATTGCGGAAACTACAGTGGTACGGGGAAGTCAACCGCCGCGGGTTCATCAAGATCACCAAGAAGCTGGATAAGAAGTTGGGCATCCAAGCCCAAAAGACCTATCTGGAAACCAAAGTGGACCCCTTACCCTTCGTGTCGAACGCCAAGGTTTCCGAGGCGCTGAAGCGGATCAACGACAGGCTGTCGGTTCTGGGTGAACAGAAGGTCTCCGAGGATGCCAGCTCCAGGCGCTCTTCACTGTCCCTGAAGCGGGGACCCGCTCGTCCCAACTTGAACCTGCCACAG
The DNA here is from genome assembly GCA_023619815.1 of Aspergillus neotritici. NCBI lineage: Eukaryota > Fungi > Ascomycota > Eurotiomycetes > Eurotiales > Aspergillaceae > Aspergillus > Aspergillus neotritici. The sequence goes on along the minus strand of JALZYL010000032.1, from coordinate 302,147 downwards.
AGCGTGCTGCTCGAGGTTGATGAAGCCTTGCGCAAAGACGACACCCATGTTCTGCTGGAGCTCCTGGAGACCCTCAAGGCCGCTGCGGACCAAGCCGGAGAGGAGGTTTACGCTCAGGTCCTCAAGAGCCTCCTTCAGCGGTCGATCCATTATCGGTCCAAGTCCTGCGTCTCCGTCCTGCTTCCGCGTATCGATTCGCTTGACGAAGACGACGATATCAACCGGCGTAATTGCATCCATCGCTTGGTGATTTCTATAGGCCGTGTGCAATCCAGCACCGACTCCGAGGAATCCCCGTCGATGGTCCTCGACCTCCCTCTGGAGACAACGAATTTCATCACCCCGGCTGCGTTGCCCACCCTGCAGCCACCCCGCCTAGTCGTCAAGGAGTCGGACCTTCCTCAGCAATTGACTCGCGCCGACCCGTCGGTATCTCTTCTCCAACACATCCTGGATCAACTTCGCCCTGAACAGCGGAAGGCCCTCTTGGCAAAGGATATCGCAGGTCGAACCCCACTCCACTACGCGGCCCAGTACGGATTCCGGGCTGTTTGCGAGGTGATCATTGAACACCTCCAGGCCTGGGATTTGTTTGATGTCCGCGATGGTATTGATTCGCCCGCCTGGCAGGACACTGATGGATGGGCTCCTTTGCACTTGAGTGTGGTGGGTGGTCACCCGCTGACGACTCGCACCCTTCTGGACGCGGAGCGCTGGCAGGACTCCAACCAGGACGAGCATGTGCACCGAAAACGCTCGTCACGGTCCAGTGCAGTGCTTGCCATGGCCGTAAAAGCGAATTTCGTCGATGTCGTTCATCTCCTGGTCGACGCTGGAGTAGACATCAATTACCAGGATGACCAGGGGGAGACTGCATTGCATATCGCCGCTCGCTTCGGACATGACCAGTGTGCCAAGATTCTGCTCGAAGGCAACGATGAGCAAAAGGCCGATACGGAGCTGGCGGAGAATACGTATTCCTGGACTCCTCTGTTTGTTGCCTGCGTTGATGGGGCCTTGGGTGTGGTGGAGTTACTCATCGAAGCAGGGGCTGACCTGGTGAGGTCCGATTCCTCCGGATGGACGGCGAAGGAGCATGCCGCTCTGAGAGGCCATCTCGATATTGCGCGACGTCTCGCGGAGGTCACTCCAGAGCCTGAAGTCAGCGAGACCGAACCCGCGAATCCGGTCTCCTCCACCGCTTCGTCCATTCCCGCATCACCCCCATCGCAGTCTTCTCTCGCCGAGAGGAGATCCAACGGCACCTCGTCTAACGGGAGTTCTGGGTCACGGGAGTTTGAGCCGATCAAATCATTTGGACACCGATATCTCACCGACGAAGCGATGATCTTGGTCAGCCTGGGGACGATGGACATACGGAAGAATATGGAAACGGTGTCCCTCGATCGGATCCCCATGGAGAACGCCCATTCCACCCAGCTGGACACCGCATTGTCCTTGGTTGTCTCCGCAAACGGCGCTCATGGCGAGCCGGAGACCATCGACCTCCCCGTTCAGGACCACATCTCCACGGAGCCGATGGTTTTCCACTCCGCGGACCCGACCAAGGTCCGGCTCCTTTTTGACTTGATCCCAACATACGCCGGGGCGAAGGACCGGATCGTGGGACGTGGTGTTGCTTTGCTCTCTAGCATCAAGCCCACCGTAGGCTCCCACCGTATCAACCTCAAGGGTGACTCGACGGTGCCGATCATTGCCGCCAACACCCTGGAGGTGATTGGCACGGTGACCTTCAACTTCCTTGTCATCACGCCATTCAAGCACCCCAACATGTCGATCACTGGAGACCGGACCTACTGGAAGATGAGCTCGACCATGGTCATCGGGCACCGGGGCTTGGGTAAGAACATGGCCTCCCGCAACTCCCTGCAGCTCGGCGAAAACACGGTCCAGTCGTTCGTTGCCGCTGCTAACCTGGGCGCGTCCTACGTCGAATTCGACGTTCAGCTAACCAAGGACCACGTGCCGGTGATCTACCACGATTTCCTCGTCAGTGAAACTGGCATCGATGCCCCGGTCCACGCCCTGACATTGGAACAATTCCTTCAACTCGGAGCGAAAGGCCCATACCGCCGATCCAAATCTCCATCGCAGTTCAGCGATAGCTCGGACGGATCCGGAAGTAACCCCGGTCTTCGCCAGCGGTCCATGTCTGTTGGTGGATCCGAGTATGACCCCTCGGAGCTGAACGAGAAGATCAAACACACGCGTGACTTCAAAAAGAAGGGCTTCAAAGGCAACAGCCGTGGGAATCACATCCAAGCGCCCTTTGCAACTTTGGGAGAATTGTTTGAGAAACTGCCCAGCTCTGTTGGGTTTAATATCGAATTGAGTGAGTATTGCTTCCTTGCCTGAAAAAGCGTTTCGAAGCCGGTCTAACAGGTCACCAGAATACCCGATGCTCTACGAGGTTGAAGACGAAGAAATGGATACATACGCGGTGGAATTGAACTCCTACGTGGACACTGTCCTCAACAAGGTGTACGATATGGGACAGGACCGTCACATGATCTTTTCGAGTTTCAACCCGGACATCTGCCTGTTGCTTTCATTCAAGCAGCCGTCCATCCCGGTCCTTTTCTTGACCGACTCTGGCTCCAGCCCCGTCGGTGATATCCGCGCCTGCAGCCTCCAGGAAGCCATTCGCTTCGCTTCTCGGTGGAATCTGTTGGGTGTTGTTTCGCAGGCGGAGCCGCTCGTGCTATGCCCTCGGTTGGTGCGAGTGGTGAAGGAGTCCGGGTTGGTTTGCGTGTCTTATGGGGTGCTCAACAATAACCCTGCCAATGTCAAGGTAAGCGCGCCTGAGTTCTGCTGCAATTGTAACCGTCCGTTGTCTGACAGTCTCCATTAGCTCCAAGTTGCCGAAGGCATCGACGCCGTCATTGTTGATTCTGTCCTCGGTATTCGAAAGGGTCTCACGGAGGACCAGAACAGTGAAACGCCGGGGACCTCACCGCAGCCTAGCCCGTTCTCGGCGCCCGCTTCTGGTGCCCTCAAGGAGACCGCCCAGATCCCTGTTCTTACGACCTAGACGGAGCACCATCTATATCATCTCAACGGCCAGTTAGACGTATTTTGGAATGAATGCGTGCGCATGGTGATTGTCTGTTTTTTTGTGCTTGAACTTCCCCCAAAAATCCACCCACTAGTTTGAGTTTAGCACTGCCGTGATACGTTGTTGAATATCTACGTTTGGATAAGACGTATACTATTTAACCTTCGTATACCACCTATCTGTACATATTCTGGTTGGGAGGCCGTATTTGGCTCATTTTAAAGCATGACTGGTCGCAAGACCCTACCGGGATTAACAACCCATGCAATATGAACAATAGTTTGCATTTCCAATCCAAGACCCACAGGAAAAGAACCTGGCCAGAAAATGGCAAATTATAATGTAGCAAGAAGTGTATGAACTTATCATGGACAATGATGGTGACCAACCGGCGACGGTCACGTGGGGGAGGACCATACTGGGCTGGCCGATCTTTCGCCCCAGCTTCGTATAGCTTCTCCCGAGCTGCGTTACTGCCTCACTTTTTGGTTCTCTTGGCTGCTCTCCCTCGGCGATCCCTGTTCGCAGTTGCTCGGGAAGGCCAACTGATACTTTCTGCTAGGGTATTTTGTTCCCAATTGTTACAGCTCCAATATTGACGACCTGAGAGGGCTTAGTTGCTCGTCTCAACCCGGAGCCACTTTACACACTCCGAGCAGAATCGACTGGGAACCCGGCAATCCATGATGCTATGACCTACCAACCACGCGAATCCACCTAATTTACTCTCTTCTCGCCGCTAAAATCCATGCTTGACACTCTCCGGCCCTCTTGACCTTGAAACCCCCGCATCCATAGAGTCCAAGCTCTTCCGACCAACCACGAAGAATGAACGCCGTAGATGCGACAGAGCACTACGAAACCAGCGCACGCGGTACATCTTACCCACCTCCCCCGTCTTATCTATCTATCTATAACAAAACAACTAACCCGACTTCCCTCCACCTCAAGATCCCGCCCCCGCCCTCCTAACCGTCATTCTCGACACGAACCCGCGCGCCTGGGCCCTCCTCGAAGAGTCCCTCCCCCTCTCCCAAGCAATCGCCAACATCCTCGTCTTCCTCAACGCCCACCTAGCCTGCAACTACGCCAACGAAGTCGCCGTCGTCGCCTCCCACAACCAAAAAGCCACCTGGCTCTATCCGTCCGGTCACCCCAACGATGGCACCACCAGGCCGACTGACAGCGACGGGGACGTTGCCATGAACGGGCCCAAACCAGATGGCAGTAGTAATGGCACCGGCACCGAAATGAACAAATACCGACCCTTCCGCATCGTCGAAGAACAAGTCACCCAGAACCTGCGGCGTCTGCTCGAATCCACCACCGGCGCCGACGTCCAAGCCACCTCTTCAACAATGATGGCCGGCGCGCTCACCCTAGCCCTCAGCCACATCAACCGACGGACAATCGCCTGGAACGAGGCCCACGGGGGTGATCCATCCGGCGCGGCGGGCGCAGGCGGCGACCACCGCAGCGGCAGCGGCGGCGCAGGAAGCAGCACCGGAGGAGGAGGCCCAGCAACGACAACAGACACCGAGAGCCTCCAGTCTCGGATCCTGATCATCTCCGTAAGCAGCTCAACAGACTCCGCCCACCAATACATCCCGATAATGAACGGGATCTTCGCATGCCAGCGCCTGCACATCCCCATCGACGTATGCAAGCTCAGCGGCGACGCCGTCTTCCTGCAGCAAGCGTCGGACGCGACAAAAGGCGTCTACATGGCGCTGACCGAGCCGCGCGGGCTCCTTCAATATCTAATGATGGCGTTTCTACCAGACCAGCGCTCCAGACGGCACCTGGTGCTGCCGACGCGGGTGGACGTCGACTTCCGCGCGGCGTGTTTCTGTCATCGTCGTGTTGTAGACGTGGGCTTTGTCTGCTCCGTCTGCTTGAGTATCTTCTGCGAGCCGCCTGAGAATGCGGACTGTTTGACTTGTGGCACGCGGTTGGATCTGGGCGATTATGGGGCTAAGCCGGCTGTTGTGGCGAGGAAGAAGAAGAAGAAGAAGGCTCGGCCTAATGCTCCTTCGGGGACGGCTACGCCTACGCCTACGCCTACGCCGGGACCTTGAGTGGGGGACTCCGTCTGCGGCGGTGTACCCCTTCTTTCGTTTCCTCCCCGTTTCTTTTGGTGATGGCTTGGATAAGGGGGCCCATATATTGGGGAGGACCAGATCTGGTCTATGGGTGTCCGGCAGGGACCTGCTGCTGGATGCCGTAAATAATACAAGGGACGGTTTGCAAGGGAATGTCGGTCTATTATTGGGTATTCTAGGTCTAGACAGGTGCAGAGGGTGATTTTCCCTTCTCTGGAGAGACAGTATCATCCCGCCCGTCACTTCCTCAGCTCAATACCGAAACAATCCATCAACACCGCCGTTAACATTTGGGGATTAACTTTGCCGTTGCGTTTTTTATGCATGGTAGGTGGAAAACACGGGGCCACGGTGTCAGGGACAGCTTCATGTTGATGTTGCAACAAAGATTAGCGCCCAGTCTCCTACACGCAGTGGTTTGGATTTCCTTGGACTCCCTAGCGATTTGCCTTGATGTACTTAATAAAGAGAAACTACCGTCATGAATGGGACCCTGCAGTTGCACCTGGAGTTTTGTGCTTATGACTGAAAGGTGCCCCAACGTCAGTTCTTATCCCCTGGCATTTAGTTCCTTAGTATATGATTAGGGTATATGCATACCTTCTGCGTCGGTAGACACGACCGCCTTGGGCAACAGTTCCATTTCCTCGGCTGCGGGACATAACTGACGTTGGCTTCTTGTCTTGACAACTCATAGAGGCGAGGGCCTGTTCACGCAGTTATTAGTCGTGCGCTCCTGTGCAGTGGCGGGAAATCAACTGACGAAAGAATCGGTGTTATGAGCAAAGTATAAGAACATCGCGTCGGCCGTCTTCTTCACCGACATGACTCCGATTGCGCCTTGACAAGGACTGTCTTTGACTCCAGGGTGACCTGCTCAGTTACAGAAGGTAAGCCTTTGGCCACACCAGTGGGAGGTCCTTGTTCTTACTCATGAAGTCATTCTGAATCATGGCACTGATGGCCTCGTCTTCTGTGACTTCCTCGTACGAGCCGTCTTTGCATTTTCGCTGGCTGTAGTAAACACGCGCGGCGCATGTCTGGGCAGCTATGGTGGTCGCAATGTGCTCGCCAGTCCCTGAGGTGACCGTAGCGACGCACGTCTTTTCGGGATCACTGGGATCCACAGGGATTACGCTGGTCCCGATACCCACGAGTGCTGCTGGCCCGATCCGACCCTTGTGCTTCATTCCAATACCCCCGGAGGATGAGGCTGCCGCGATGTTTCCATTACTATCCACTGCGATTGCGCCAACAGTATCATTGATCCGGTCAATATCTGCCTCGCAAGGAACATGGCCATCGCAACAGGGGCTTCTACTATGCCGAGATGGGTTGATTGCAGGTGCCGATCCAGTCCGAGTATTGTGACCGGAAGGACTCTCCGAGTGTGGTGCTCGCATATCTGCCGCCTGATCCCGGCTTGACGACTGCGGTCTATGCGGGGTGGCACCATCGACATACCCATCGTCCCTGTTCTTGGGCGATCGTGGGCTCAAAGGTGAGGCTTCCACATGATTGGATAGGGAGCTGTTGCTGGAGATGGTTTGCGTGTCGTGGATGCTATGGGCTAGAGGAGAGCTAGGCGCTGAGCTGGGCCGGCCATTCGAAGGGGTTTCCGCTAAATGGGCTGAAGGGGTATTCACAGGTCGACGGTAAAATGAAGCGAGCTCGTCGTTTGGAAACTGGGCGAGTTTCTGTTGTTTCAGCTTGGCCTCCGCCGCTTCCAGGTCTTGTCGCCAGCGATTCCATCTCTCTCGTGCAGTAGGAGAAACCAGGCCATCGTGAGGGAGAATCACTAGCCCGTGTTCATAAGCGAAGTCGGTAGCACCTTGTCCTACCAAGAAATTCGGAGGGACTCTCTGTAATGACAACGGCTTGCTGGAGTGCTCATAGATTACCCGGGCCAGCGAAACCGGGTTCTTGACCTCTGCGAGAGATTTATTAGATCCCGAACGAATCGAGCCCTGGGGAACCCCATCCGGGGGCAGGACTTACGGGGAACGGCTCCAGCAGCGCCGCTTCGCCCTAGATGATCGATAATGGTGGCGTCGCATTCCACGGTGCCGTTCAACGTCATATTGCTACCGTATCCCGCATTTGTGATTTCGGCGTCTTCCAACAGCATAACGGCCGACTCGACGGCGTCAACGGCAGAGCCTCCACTCCGAAGTATTGCCATCGCTATCCTCACGGCACTCGATGGGGTTAGCTTACACAGCAAGCCATTGGAGGAGGAAACTCACTTCTCACAGGTTTCCAGATGGGCTCTCTCGTTGTGTAGACTGTGGAACCCGGCGCCAGCATGGACGAAAATGGCGGATACATGATTTGACTTGGGCTGGTTCATGGTGGAATTGTTTCTCATCGAAGGGGTATGGTCGGAAGGTCGACGTCTCGTGTATTGTGGTGGCAGGGGAGAAAGAGGGATATCACGTAGTGTCTCAGAGCAGCTCAGGATCAACGAGTGCACTGCAGACCCAAATGGTGACATTCACTCTGACAGGGTTCCAATCATTGCCGAGAGACCTGGAGACACCTTAGGGGATAGGGTGGGTGTGTTTTACCCAGGGTGATAGATAGGTTGATGGAGTGGATAAGGTGCTAGGACTAGGCCAGGTAACAGAGGGAAGGGAACTTATCCAGAGAGAATACCAGTGGCCCTAGCAGAAAGAATAGAGATAAAGCTGATGTGTGCTGCAAAAAGAGGGACTGTTCGAGATATGAGGATAGGGTGCGTGGTGATTTAGGAACGGTGGTAGAGGAAGCACACCAAGAGGTAGGAAGTTTCGTCAAGAAAAGATCACAGAGGGACAGTGGCTGCTCTGTCAAGCAGACTAGGCTGGTCAGAACCCCTCGCACCTCACAAGTCTAATTCACGAGTGAAGTATAAGAAGAGGTGAAGTGAGGGAAGGTAGGAATCTGAGCAGTCTCTCTGATTGGTGCTCTTCACATAGTAGACGCGGTGCTAGTGAGACTTCCAATCTGTCAGTAGGTGCTTCCAGTCCTCAACTGCCATTGCCTCTCACCTGTATAGAGGATAATACCCGATATAAATGAGGGAGGGTTTCCCGCAAGAACAGAGACTGGAAGATGGAGACAAGAAAGACAGAAGATGGAGGAGGAAGAAAGTATGTCGACCCGATTAGGCAATCGCTCCCACCACGTGATGCCAGGCTTGGCATCCGTAATCCTGCCTTAGGCCCCGAGGACTTGCGGGCCTCAGTCCATCCATCCAGCTTACCGCATTCCCCCCTCCTCCTGTTGCTGCTCCTCCTACTCCTCCTCCCTCCACCTCCGCCTACTCCCCTCCCCACATCTCCTTCCCCCCTAACTTCTTCCCTGTTCGTCTTCTCGAATATCAGGGATCTTTCTATGATCCTCTTTTAATACCTCGTCTCCCAATCTCTTCCCCCCCTTGTCCTATCTCTATCCCGACATCTTGAAAGGGGGACGTGTGTGCGCTCCACATCCATCCGTCATGGCGTCCCAAACCCCGGCCGTTGTCATGGACAAGTACGTCGTTGTACCCCAAGAATCTCCCTCGGAATGACCGTTTAATGCACAAGTGGAAAGATAATTGGCTGACTGGAAACTCCTTGGTGTAGCGGAACTGGTTATTCCAAGCTTGGTGAGTGCGAGGATCGGGCTGCCTGACCTTAGGGAGCTACCTGGCGCTGACACCCGGACTAGGTTTCGCCGGTAATGATTCGCCCTCGTTCGTCTTCCCGACCGCAATTGCGACCAAGACACCCGGCAGCTCTGGAACCGCTGGCGCTGGTAGACCCGCCGTTGCAAACAAGCCGTCGTTCTTGGGCGGAGGTGGTGGGGGAAGCTCACACTTGTCCGCGAAGCGTGGTACGGAGGACTTGGATTTCTTCATCGGTGACGAGGCTCTGTCGGCGGCCAACGGACCCGGGTATGGGATCAATTACCCGATCCGTCATGGTCAGATCGAGAATTGGGACTCGATGGAACGGTTCTGGTCCAACTCGATCTTCAAGTACCTGCGTGTAGAGCCCGAGGACCATTACTTCCTGCTCACCGAACCCGTAAGGCCAACCGACCTCCATACCCCGACGTCCACGCAGTTGGAAGTTACTAATTGGATCCATCTGTTGAACAGCCTCTGAACCCCCCTGAGAACCGTGAGAACACGGCCGAGATCATGTTCGAGTCGTTCAACTGCGCCGGTCTCTACATTGCGGTCCAAGCCGTGCTTGCACTCGCTGCCTCGTGGACGTCCTCCAAAGTGACCGACCGATCCCTGACGGGCACGGTCATCGACTCGGGTGACGGTGTCACCCACGTTATCCCCGTCGCCGAAGGCTACGTCATCGGATCCTCCATCAAGAGCATACCGATTGCCGGTCGAGACATCACCTACTTCGTCCAGAGTCTGCTGCGTGACCGAGGCGAGCCGGATAGCAGCCTGAAGACGGCCGAGAAGGTCAAGGAGGAGTACTGCTACGTGTGTCCGGACATCGTCAAGGAGTTTGCCCGCTACGACCGGGAGCCCGACCGCTTCCTCAAACACACCGTCACGTCGCCCAACGGCCGCAGCGTAAACATCGACATCGGGTACGAGCGGTTCCTGGCCCCCGAGATCTTCTTCAACCCCGAAATCTACTCCTCCGACTTCCTGACCCCCCTGCCGACCGTCGTCGACGGCGTGATCCAGTCCTCCCCCATCGATGTCCGGAGAGGTCTCTACAAGAACATCGTCCTGTCCGGTGGGTCGACGCTATACAAGGACTTCGGCCGCCGTCTGCAGCGCGATATCCGACACCTGGTGGACGCCCGGATCCGCGCCTCCGAGGCCCGCAGCGGCGGTGCCCGCAGCGGTGGTCTCGACGTGGCCGTCGTGACGCACAAGAGACAGCGCCACGGTCCGTGGTTCGGCGGCAGTCTGCTGGGCCAGACGCCCGAGTTCCGCAGCTACTGCCACACCAAGGCAGAGTACGACGAGATCGGCCCCAGCATTGTCCGGCGGTTTGCCCTGCTCGGTGGCCCGGGCACGTAAGGGAGTGCGGAGGTATCTGTCTCGACAGTCGAATGAAGTGTGGATTGCCATTGAGTAGATAGAGATCACGGAAGGGGTTACGGATACGCGACACTAGGAAGAGTTAGGGGCGGTTTTATATGCTACATGTAGCTTTTCTCTTTCTCTCTTTTTCTTTTCTTGTTCGATTGTACCGCTTATAACAGAACAAACTGAAAGAAAAGCACCCCGAATTCCCAATCAGATCTAGCTAGCTAGGTTTTCGATGTATATATGCAATAAAACACACACACACATATACATATATATAGAGGCACCCGCGCATGCGATTCGTATGTAATACCCAGAACCCCTCCCCCCAACGCCATCAAAATATAGTGAACCACTCACATACATGCAAGAAGCTTTTGATCGAAAAACAAGGGAATAAGAAAAGAAAAGAAACGATTGCAACCCATCTCAACATCTCGCTCACGCTCTATTCAAAATAGCCACACCCTCGACATGGCCCGTCTGAGGAAAAAAGTCAAACCCACGAATACTCTCAATCTCATAGCGGACCTTGCCCTCAGCGTCACCCTGGACCATGACAGCAACGTCGCGGGCCTGGGTGTGGACGTTACAGCTGACGTAGGCGACTCTGCGGGGCCCGTAGGACAGCAGCTGGCGGAGGAAGTCGTCGCTGCAGCCTTTGCGGGGCGGGTCGATGACGAGGAGGGTCTGGTCGGCGGGGTAGGGGACGTCTTTGAAGAGGACGGCGGCGTCGGCGGCGGCGAAGCCGGTGTTGGGGAGCTTGTTGGCGCGGGCGTTTTCGCGGGCGGAGGTGATGGAGTCGCCTGCGACGTCGACGCCCAGACTGGACTTGAAGAGCGGGGAGAGGGTGATGGTGAAGAGGCCGGAGCCGGAGTAGGCGTCGAGGAGGTACTTGATGGGCTTGGGGTCTTCGGCGTTGCCCTTGGGGAGGGCCAGCTGGCGGATGTAGTCGGTGAAGCCGGAGAGGATGGAGTTGTTGTTTTGGAAGAAGGCGCCGGCTTTGTTGGAGAAGAGGTAGTCGTCGATGTACTCGACGGAGGTGGCGTTGTTGTCTGTCACGCAGCGCTTCTCCTCGATGTACTGCTCGTGTTCGACGCGGATGACGTCTCCCGAGTCGGTGGGACTGCCGTCTTTCCTCTTTTCCGTCGTCGGGGTTGGTTCGGTGCTGGAGCCGTCCTTCGGGATGCGAGTAGTGGACTCCCGCATGAGGAGTGTCGCACCCTTGGTGTATTTGCCGATGTTCTCTGCCACCCGTTTCCGCTCACTCTTGAGACCCTGTCGCACGATATCCGTACCCAGCGGGCAGTCCTCGATGTCCATATCCTTGCGCTGGTTCTTGAAGGTGAACCCGATGGGGGGCACCTCTGTGTGTGCCATTTTGACTTTGCCGCGCTTGTTGCCGGGGGGGCCGGCGAAATGCGGCGTCAGCTTTGTTCGATAGCCGTATTGCATGGGCGACGGGAACGTGTCGTCGACCGCAGGGACCAATTCCGGGATCAGTCCCGAGAAGTTGGCGTACGCCTTTTCCACAATGCGCTTCTTATGAGCCAGTTGATCCTCGTAGGACATCATCTGCAACTGGCACCCGGAGCATTTGCCAAAATACTGGCACCCGATACCTGCATCATTGCGCTGCGGACCGGGTTCGATGACTTTAACAAAGTCCGTAAGACTGTAGTTCAAGGATGGGAAGTGGCGCACGACTTTCACGAGCGTTTTGTCACCGGGGACGGAGAACGGCACGACGTAGACATGATCGGCGTTGTCGGACAGCGCAAGCCCGTCGCCCGTGGACGAAAGCTCCGCGACTTTGACCTCGATCTCGGTGAAGTTCTCTGGAAGGGTGGGAGGGGAAGGAGAGGCATCGCGGTCGGCATCGGGCTCGCTTGTGGGCTTGTTCTTGCGGAGAAGCTGATCGATATCGGTCTGGAGGACTTCGTCGAATCCGTTGCTCTTGGCGCGGTCGACCTTGACCTTCTTGCGCCGTTTAATGGTGTTGTCTGGTCTCTTGGGAGGATTCTGCATCATGCGAGAGGGCAATGGCGCATTGCGGGGTGAGGATCGGTCTTGAGACGAGGTGTGGACGAGGCGTCGCACAAGTAGAGGGCGAAATGATCTGAAAGAAGATAGAAGGGGTCGAAAGGGGAGCATCTATATGACCGTGAATCCAGAGTTGAGTGATCCAACAGACCAAGAATATGAAGGCCAGAGGGAAGAGAGTGAAGGGAGAAAGGAAGAACAAAATAATATCAGAAAAAGAAAAGTATGGAGAAAAAAAGCGTGGAGAGAGAAATGGCGACAAAGCAGGAAAAGGCGGAATGCGATTGGCCGAGAGATTCTGCCGCTGAGAATTTCGCCGACTTCAACTTCTCAACTTCGCTTTGCTTTCCTCCGATCCCCCCCCGTCTGTCGCCCTTCTTTGACCACCCTCACCGGCCGTCCTTTCCACTCTTTCCCTCTCCCCTTATCCCTCCCTGTCAACTCTCCCAGTAGTGTCTGCTGGCCAGGGAGCCTTTTAGCCACCATGAGTTTCGCTCGGCCGGCCAGATGTCTGTTTTGCAGCTTCTCCCGGGCTGCCTCCGCCGTGGGCCCTCGCGTGCCTCGTCGCCAGTTCCACCCGTCGCCGCCCTCGTTAAACAGCAAGCCGAAACCGCCCAATGGCCAGGAGTCGGAGTTGAAAACTCTCTATGAAATCTCGCGGGACATGAAGCAGGAGGACTTCAAGCCCTACACCGAGGAGGAGAAGGCCGGGCTGCGGGAGGTGTACACCCCCGAGCAGATCGCGGCCATTGAGGCCGGCGAGGCGGCCATTGACCCCAAGGACATGGCGGACCAGTTCGCATTTCGCACGGATCCGATGAAGCTGCGGTACCTGGATGATTTCTCGACCATCGAGCCGGGTGTCGACAAGCACGTGCGGGCCCCGATCGAGAACACGGACTACAACCCGAAGATGAAGACGCGGGAGGATTTCGTCGAGGACCTCGCGCGGTATTTCCTCGAGATGCCCGAGGATGCCACCGCGGGCCATTTCGTGCGATTCCTGGAAAGCGTGCGCGTGACGCGTGGCAAGGAGGAGAACGAGCTCAACCCGCACAGCGCCTTGGTGCCCGATTTCATCAGCCCCGGGGAGACACTGACCGAGACTGGGCGGCCCACCAGGACGATCTTCACCGACGCCGTCAAGAAGAGGCTGGGCGAGGATCTGACCGATGCCCTCAAGAGATTGATCCAGGATACGGGCTACAGCGAGCAACACATCCGGTCTCTGAGGACGAAGGCTCTGGTCACGCACCGCGTCGTCAACCAGACCCGTCTGGGTAAGATCGCGAGCACCTACTCTCTGGCGATCGCCGGCAACGGCAAGGGTCTGCTGGGCATCGGCGAAGCCAAGTCCGACGAGGTCGCCGACGCCAAACTGCAAGCCACGTACCGAGCGATTCGCAACATGCAGCCCATCCCGCGGTACGAGGACCGTACCATCTACGGTGACGTCCGGGGTAAGGTGGGAGCTGTTGAGCTGAAGTTGATGAACCGGCCTCCAGGTGAGTCTCTACTCTATTAATACTCATCGATATATCTGGTAAATACTAACGGAGGGTAGGATTCGGTCTCCGCTGCCAACACCTCATCTTCGAAATGTGTCGCGCAGCGGGTATCCATGACCTTGCGGCGCGGGTGGGCCGGTCGCGGAACCCGATGAACACGGTGAAGGCCGCGTACGAGGCTCTCATGAGCCAGCGCAACCCGGAAGACGTTGCGCGCGCCCGCGGCAAGAAGCTGGTGGATGTGCGCAAGGTCTACTACTCTGGACGGGCATGATCAGGCAGCCTCTTAGCCTCTGAGAGCTGTGGAATAGGGATCACCGCGCATCAGTCGACTAGACCAGCAGGCAGCTGGACAGCGGCAGGAATCGAATTGCAGACTGCGTTATGATGTATATAATAGTTGATTTGCCTCTCATATCGCCATTCATGTACTTGTATCAGAATTGTTTTAACTAAGCCAACAAAGAAAGAAATAAAATGAATAAAAAACGGGGTATATATCAATAAATAACATCCATAAAACCAACCCAATCCCTCCCCACTCCCGAGAAAAAGAGGGAAAAAAAACCTCACCCAAAAGTAACATCCCCCTGCTCCTCCCCATAATACCCACTCCCACCCTCACCCTCACCCTCACCCTCACCCTGACCATGATACTGAAACTGCTCCTCCTCCTCCTCCCTCAAATGCTGCTGCTGCTCCTCACTCTCATTAAAGATCTGCTGCTGCAAAACAATACTATAAACACTCGCTTTAAGCAGCGTACACACGGTTGCCGTTTTCCGCTCCAGCAGACGCAGACCATCTAGTGTAAGCGAGGAGGGCGAGCCCGATAGATCGGAGAGTTTAGTCGATAACTGTATTCATTCATTCATTCATTCATTAGTTAGTTAGAATCAATCAGACTGATTATGATTATGATTAGGCGTGAGTTCGTCCGGAGGGTAGAGTAGAGCGAGTATATTTGCGGAAAAGAAAAGAAAAGAAAAGAAAAAGCTAACCTTATTCACATTCCCCAACAGCCTCGCATACTCATCTAATACATCTTGCTCCAGACTTGATACTTGCGGGTTGGATGCGCGCAGGAGGGGGTTCACGTCGGCGTCGTGGTGGGACGCGGACGTGGGGGTTTCGTCCATTGTGGATTGATTGATTGATTGATTGGATGGATCCGAGGATCAATGGGAAGTAGGTAGGTTTGATTTCTGCGCGGAGGAGATTGATTGATTGAGGGTATTCAGGGCGAGGTGAGGTGAGATGGTTGGTGAGAGAGAGGATCAGTCGGAGTTGGTGTGGTGAGTTTGACAAAGGTTTGTTTGGGAGCGGAGATTAGTACGTTCTCCGCATCTTATCTGCCGGTCTTGCATTGACCATTGACACATTTATATCAGTCTACTAGAAAGAAACAAATAATAAATAATAATAAGTAATTATGAAACTGACATGATAACTATTGTCTATTGCAAGTCCGCGGGGCTCCGGGCCGGTCAAAACACGGACAGATGAATAAGTAGGTAGTACTATCTCAAGGTAATCTCCTAATCTAGATGATCCAAACAAATTGATCCGCCCACAGAGCAGACTCGAAACAACAAACAGACAAACCCTGAATCAGAACGGGCATGAAATCAACGCGTCCCTGCATCTGACAGGGTGTGATCACTGCGATAGGGATGCTGTCTCCCAAAAAATGATCTGCAATAACCGAAATTCTAACGCCGTCTCTTGCAATCTCAAAACAACAAGCAACAAGCCAAACGTATACTGCAAGCCTCCAGGACCGAGGGAGCGTGGAAACCGAAATTAATCCATGTACCGAGACCGAGGCGGAAGGAAAGGACTGGAAATGCATCCACATGGAGACAACCATAACCGCCCGGATGCGAAAGCAGGTGAAGAAAGCACAGGCGGGAAAGCCAAGTCGAAAACGCCCAATTACTCCTGATATCATGACTGCAGGAAAGGAGATAAAAACAAACACAGAAACCCATGCATGCATGACTGTCGTAAGGTGAGCACCTATGGCAATGATACAAGATATGCTCGTGGGATTATGGTGGAAGGACACGGAGAGCGGACGCGCTGGCCCGAGAGTTCGAGAACTCCCTGGAGGGATCGTCTAGCAAGACATCAAGGATGTCACATGGACCTCGACTAGACTTTATAAGACCACTATGGGTCTCCGTCATGGTGCAGGGTAACGCTGTTGAACTCCTCAAAGGGATCCGCGACTTCGCCAGTCGGGGTTGTCGAATCCATGGGAACACCCTTCATCTTGATGTTCTTGGTCCCGCCGATATCGACGCTCCCGCTTTCCTTGACATTGCGGAAGTTCACCGTGTCCGTGCCCCCGCCCTGGTGGGGGATCATGGGCGGTTTCATGTGGCGAATGAGCGCCCACTGCGTTTGTCGGAAGAACGGATGGGTCTTCACATCGGAAGCACCGGCGCGCGCTCCCAGACGCTTCGTTTCGTCCTTGATCAGGAGTTTCCGGATGAGGGACTTGCACAGACTGTCCTCGCGGTTAGTATCAAAGAGAAATGGCAGAGGTCGATGGATGAGAGCTTACTTCGAGATCTGCTGCGCCCCGGTGTGCTCGGGGAATTGTGCTTCATCCCGGAGGATGTTGCCGAACGTCGCGTTGCGATTCTTGCCCTTGAAGGGCGTCGTCCCGTAGAGCATCTCGTAGATTAGAATGCCCAGGGTCCACCAGTCCACGGCACTGGTGTGCCCACAGCCCTTGATCACCTCCGGAGCTATATACTCTTCGGTCCCGACAAAAGAATTGGTCCGGAAATCCGCAATGCAGGACTTGGTGTCAATGGTGGGGAGCGACGTCGTTGAGTTGCCGCTCCGCGCGGGAATCATGACGGGCGCACCGCCTGGTCCCGACTGCTTCGACAGATCAAAATCAGACAACATAATGTGGCCCGACTGGTGAAGCAGGATATCTAGAAGTAACGTCAGCAAGACCAGCGGCGGGGTCGGCGATGAGAGAACGTACTCTCTGGCTTCAGATCACGGTAGATGAAACCCATGAGATGAAGATACTCAAGGGCGGCCGTCACTTCGGCGGCATAGAACCGGGCCGCATCCTCGGATATGCATTTTCCCGGACGCGTCTGTAGCGCTATAAAAAAGGGTCAGCGTACGCTGGAAAACCGACACATCCAGAATCCACCCACCTCGGAAGAATTCGCCGCCGCTGCAATACTCCATGCACAGATAGAGGTAATCTTCGGATTGGAAGGAATGGTAGAGAGTGACGATGAAGGGGTGATTGCTGGTCGCGAGGATCTCCTGTTCGGCGAGGGCTCTCTTGATCTTATTTCGCTTGATCATTTCCTTCTTGCTCAAGACTAGAGGAGTCAGTGAAACGTGACTCGGACAGAGTATAGAAGACGCTACACACCTTTCATCGCGTACAAGCGGCTGGACTTCTTCTCGCGCACGAGATAAACTTTGCCCACGTCGCCCTTGCCGATCAACTTGATCTTATCGAAGCTACTCGGCCCCACCTCGACGTTGCGGATCTTGATGGAATTGGAGCTGTACGTCCGGCGGAAGGACGAGGAGGTCCGAATCTGACCGGGACTGGGGATTTTGCCGTCGGCCCCGAGCTTGGGCACCGACAGACTCACGGCATTGTCCGTCGCGCGGCCCGTTTGCGGGTCGACGGCCGACTGTTCCACCAGGGGTTCCTTGCCCAGCTCGGCGGTCTGGGGCCGGTCCCCGGACTGTCCCTGGGAGAAGAGATTCTGGGCGTTGGGCGCCGAGGCGACGCGGCGCAGCTTTCGGGCCAATTCCTCCTTATTGGCGGTCGTCGCCTGCTCCGCGGCGGAGACGCCATCTACCTGCAACTCGGGGGTGTCGGGGGGCGACGAGGCCTCTTCGCCATCATTGCGATGCTGCAGGGACGGCTGGCCCTGGTGGACGAAATACGGATTGGCGGTCGCAATGGGGGAGACGCCCTCGTCGAGGGGGTTGCCCTCGCTGGCAACGGTGGTCGAGCGATTGCGACCAATGGTGGGCAGGAATCGGGATTGCCTGAACGCGGACTTGGATTCAGTCTTGGCGGTGGTGGCGTCCTTGTCGCGATCGCGGTCGCTGCTGGTGGAGTGGGCCCCGTGGGAGGAATTGTTGCTGGAGCTGTTGATGCGGAAGAAATTCTTGATCCTCGTGGGGAGATGGCTCGATTCGTTGGGGTGTTTTTTAGACGCGAGAAAATTCCCCCGTTTCTCATTCGTCACGTTGGATGACGGACTGGAAGCGAAAAGCTGCGTCATGCCGGCCGATGTGCCTGGATCCACAGGCCGTTCTGTCCTCTTTCGTTTTTTGACTTTCGAATGGAATAGAAACGACGGAAGGGAGGAAACGAGGTTGATCGGTCGAAAAAGAAAGGAAGGGAGGAGACGAAAGGTTCAAAAAGTATAAAGGGTGGATAACCACACAAAAAAGTGGGAGCGAAGGAGGCAAGGGAGGAGGGGGGTTGGAACGGGTACCTAGACCATACAGGCTAGGAGGAACCGCGGGGAGAGCGTCGGCGGGTTGGTGGTGGTTCGCACCAAGGACCGGTTCAAGGGATGTCCACTCGACGAGCACGAACCGGGTTGACAAGAGGCGAAGCAAACGAAAGTGAGGAACGAAGTTGTCGAGGTTCACCTTCCCACTCAGGAGATCAACGAAGGTCCGAGGGTGACCATATCAAGGGATGAGAAATGGAGGAGAGAAAGAGAGGGATGGAGAGAGGAGAAGAAGGAGGAAAGAAGGGGAGAGAGAGAGAGCGAGAGAGAGAGAAAGAAGTGGAGACGTGTTTTGTGTTATTATTCATTTGCATGGAGATGCCCCGGCTTAGTCAGGTTGTGACTAGTGGCCCAGACTTTTGGCAGGGAAAGAGTGCAAGCATAAAGTGACCTTAGTAAGGTAACTTACAGGTATGGATATGGATGGAGACGATTCGCCTCTGGATTCAGCCACGCCACTTCGGCTGTCCTCGCTTGGCCTGTCTCATCCTATGGACGGAAGTATATAGTAGAGTGCGTGAATCTTATATATAGTGATATGGCATGGACTGAATAAGGCAGACGCACCCCACACGTCAATCATTGCTGATCAGTGGACGGGGTACGGTGTCGGAGTACCGCAACATCTCTATGATTTTCTGCATACCTTCATACCTCTACTACGAAAGAGTCATATGGACATGCTGCACTGGACACACCCTAGCTGACACCCGAGTGGCTAGTGGGTTTAGCCGGTCTTCTCCAGACTCGTCGGGTCGAGCCATTCGCCAAAGAACCCTAGCGACTCCACTTCAACAACGTGAGGTTCACATGGTCCAATCCTGCTAACAAACGTCATGTGAAGTCGTCTGAAGGCCGGCATGGTCACTGCGTTGGAATGGAGTAGATAAATGGATACTCTTGATCATTCTGTTGTACTAATCAAGATCCTGAAGCGACTACCTAGAGACTACAGCGGAAGAAAATACAATCCCTTCGGGCAAGAGTAGCACCCACCCACCGGCGTATAAAGCACATAAACACATACCAGTCGAGTGGCCATAACACCAATGAACGTCTTTCCCACATCACCTTCCCCGGACTGCCTCATCCCCGCTAACGCCCCCTCCATCTTCCCTGTTCTGTCAATAGAATGGAAAGCATCGGGTGAGGTGGATATAACCTTCTCGAGGTCGGAAATAGAAACCGGTAACTACCCTACTGCCATTCTCAAATAAGAGTGGATCGGATTGCATCGGCCACAAACGCCTCAAGAGGTTCAGGGACCGACGCGCCGATACCAGCCACTTGCTCCCGGCCATCCCCGGCGATTCGATGCAAGAATTCCTGGATGTCCGACATACTGGGTCGAACGCCGTCCCTGGGCAAAGACCACCGCCGCACATCCGCATGCAAGACGGAGCCCCTGTGGCTGTCACCGACCCGCGAGGCGATCCTGCCCTGGTCGAGAGGACTATCTCCAGGTCCATCCGTCTGAGGCATCCGTGCATGGACATTGATGCTTTGTGGAGCCGTCACAGCCGCCGTTTTCTGCAGGAGCGAGCCACGATGGCGACTCAGACATTGGGTAAGCAGTGGCGGATGATTTCGTTTCGCAATGGGTGTGCTGGCTTCGCCGTCGAGGTTGGTGATTCCACCCCGAGTAGGACCAACATTTGATACCCCTTTCTCTTCAGACGAGCTGGAGCAGCTGACAGGACGTTAGCACCTGTCGAATTACATACAGTCAAGTAACATGGAGTGACCCCAGGGGTAGACCCACCCTTTGTACGGAGCCTGTGAATCTTGTACATTGCGCTTCTTACACATTGACCCTGTAAACAGGTGTTTACTGTCGAGATTAGCCACTTGGACCCAAGAACAAAAAAGCAACAGAGAGACTCACTCAGAGTCCCCAACAGAGGCCCACGAATCAGTCGTCGACCCAGACGATAGTGTCTTAGAGTCATCCCCATCGACCCGGAAGGAAGTCGACTGCTGAGGCCCTACCCCGACATCCCAAGCGTGGGCTTCAGAGTTCCATGGTTTTTTCGAGATATGCTCCGCGGGCGAAGGCGACTCGATACCATCGCTTACTCCCGGGGTCACGTCGGACTGTGTACCGAAACGGGTCACGAGGATTTGCTGACCAGATGTTGATTTTTGAGATTCAGGGTTGCTCTCCTCACTCCCTTCTTTCAGAAGCTGTCCAGTGACATCCGAGAGCTGTTTGAGCAGCTCTTTGCTTGGCTCCCCACGCCGAGTTGCCGTTTGGATCTTATGGTAGAGGCGTCGAAGTTTTCTTTCCAGCGCGTTTGCCGTTCCACCTGTCATCGCCTTAGGGTTATGAGGGCGGTCCTCTGGAGCGAGAGAACCCGAGGTTTCTCCACGATTCGGTCCACCAAATGAAGATTCAAATCTCCGGAGGGAAAGCTGGCTAGCTGGAGTGTCTTCCGCCCCAGCGCCGTGGCGGGAAAGATAGGAAGACCGCACGGACTTGGACCCGGACACCGTTTCGGGACGACCACTTGCAGGGCTGAACGATGGGAATTGGTTTGCAAGCGAAGGCCTAATTGATGGCCGAGCCGTATGAAGGGGAGTAGGACCGGATGATATTGACCCCAGGGCACGCTGGTGAGTGTCGGAATGCATCGATGTACGGAGCTCTGAATGGCCGGGGAGGCTTGCTGTCGCATTCTGTTGCATGCCCCGGTCCTTCGCTGCGGATCCCCCCGCGATCAACTCCAGATGCTCTTTATACATACGCACTGCATCCAACTCACGGACCAGCTTCCTCCGTTGCTCAACCATTGATGCCTTCTTGTCGGATGAGATGTCCCAAGTATGCAAGGCCATATACCTATCAATGCGAGAGAGCTCAGCAGAGAGGTTGTCATACGCCTTGTCTGCGTGGTCCAAGGAGTTATAGCTTGGCAGAGATCCTGGGACCTGAGGCAGATGGGTTTGCGACAATGTCGGATCCTGAGCAAGCTGCTGCCACTGAGGGTTAACCGTGGGATACAGTGAATCGTAACCCGGCCCAAATTGGCTTAAACCCGAAGGCGGCGCGTTATTGACATTGTTCCAGGGTTGATTATCCGGAAGCATGGATATGGGGGAGCTATGATGGGGAGGTCTCGGTAGAGAGCCCACCGGAAACCCCTGTGCATTACCAGTCTGATACAGAGTTGGCACCCAGGTGATTTTTCCCGGATCAACAGTGTACATAGGGTAAATCGGGAGCGTGGGCATTTGCGATGGTGCATAAAGCTGCTCAACCGGCACATTGACCAACGGCGAAGGAAGACCGGGCTGCCACACTGATCCTGGGTTAAATGCGGATGAGATGCTTCGAGCAAAACCATAACTTGAGCCCTGTCGGTCATAATCTCCATCCGCGAAGGACACTCTGGTTTGCTCCGACATAGTTCCAGCAGGAGGAGGTCTGGGTGAACTCCCACTATCGGTAGGGTCCGGCTGTGTAGGTTTGATCTCCAGCTTATTTTTATTGCCACGCTTGGCAGGAGCCCTCCAGGACTTCGAACCCCCCGGTTTTGTACCCTGCGGAGCAGGTGGGAGGTTCATCTTCGGGGGTGGAGCCTCCGACTCCATCGGGACGATGCGTCCACCGGCAGTGACACGCTGATGCCTGGGGGATGTGTGCGTCTTGAGGAATCGCACGAAGCCAGCGTCGGCGTGTGCAAGATCTCTCTGAGAGGGCTTGTTAGGCCGACGAGCAGGGCCATGGGAGCGAGAGCCAATGCTTGACGCAACACCCTCGCTTCTCCTCGAGGCATTCGAGATGACTCTTGGTTTGTTGGTCGACTGTTCAGACAAGACACCGGGATCATGGTCTCGCAACAGGTTGTCTGATACCATCGAGCGTTCATGGTCAGCACAATGCCACATACCATACTGTCTATAGGAGGGAATGCGTACTGTCTCGTGCCTCGTCACTGAATCGGCTGGGGTCTATGTGGCCATTCTGTCTCATGCGCATCAACGTCTGGATATCGTATTTAGCCATGCTTGCGCCTGAGAGGAAAACAAGGAAATGTGTATGGATAGTCAGGGATGAATGAAACAGGGACTTGAGTGAACTGTACGTGAAGAAAAGGTAGGGGGGTCCATAGGAGATCAAGGAAGCCACGCACGTAGATTTGACACTTTCCTCCACAGGGCACATTATCCTGTCGTGGATCAGCCCGCGTCACGTCCAGCTTGGGAAGGCGCACACCAAAGAACCAGTCGAGCGCATTTTTATTGTCATTTGATGGTTGAGGAGCATAGAATACGTGGACCGCATTGAGTAAACAGTGGGTCTTTCACTGGTTATGTTGATCTGTTTGACATAGACTTGAAAGTGTAAGGACGGAATGGTTGATTAAGACTATACTATAGATTAACTATTATAATTAAAAGAGGCAATCCAATCAAACGCTCTCACGAGCAACAACAGGCTTCGACACACTATGGTTCTGCCACTCCTCCCTGAACTCATCATCAAACGGCGACAGCGATACTTGATCCTCCGGACGACTCGGTGCATTGCCAGTCTTGGGCTGCCCCATCTCCCAGCTTCCCACACGTTCATGACCCTGGACAATCGTACCACCATTGAGGTGGTAAGGGTTATTACTGCCCAGCTCCTGAGGGTTCTCCGTCTTCACGTTATCCACATCCGGGGAATTGAAGACGACGTCCGAGTCACTGGCCATCTTGCTATTGCCCTTGAAGCCTCCGAGGTTCGATCTGCGCGTGCGATTCTTCCGGAACCCATGGATCAGGAACCCGATGAGAAAGAACACGCCCAGGCCAACAAGAGTGATGACTCCGCCGATCACACCAGCAACGGCAGGCTGCAATCCGCCACATCGGTCCCCGTCCCTTCCGCCGCGATGGGACTTAGCGGAGCAGAAGACGGCCTCTGCATTGCACTGCAGACACCACTCCTCGGTTGAGCCCAGCGAGAAGCTGCTCATCTCCTGTCGGAACTCGCTATAAGGGATGGCGTCGTTGCTGGGACCGTTTCCAAAGAGAGGGTAAGACTGGAACGCCGAGTCGGTCCCGTTACGCAAATAGAACCGGACATAAAGGTCCGAGGGGTTCGGGTACGTGGGGTAGTCGTTACCCTCCAGGCTGTAAAGCTCAAACACAATCGACGCGCCACGGACAGGGCGAGAGTAGAAGTTCTCATGCTGCGGCGACGCTAGCTGCAGGAGAGACGTGAGGGCGACAACGGGCTCGTACCCCCCGAAGACGAGATGCATCATGCCATCAGTGCCACGGAAATGGATATTCGAATCGAAGGTGGCCAAAACGCGCGATGCCAGAGTGCGGCCAGCAATACTGCGTACCTTCGCGGTCCCAATAGCGTTCGAGGTGGATATATTGCCATTGGTCTCGTAAACGTAACGGTCCGCGAAGGCCCGCGCATGGCCAATGCTGTCGGCGCCCAGGTGGTGCAGCAAAGTCTTATTATGCACGGATTGATAGTCCAAAAATTCCGAAATCTCGCGCGCATTGACGTAGCTGGCGGAGGATTCCTCGAATGCACCAGACAGCGCAGAGCCCCAAAGCGTGTCGTAGAATGCCGCAGACTCTTGTATGAGTTCCTGGGTCTCCGGGCTGGACAGGTACTCGGAATTGGCGGCCTGGTGCATCGGACACGAGGCCTGACCGTCCACCGTGATCGATCGGGGGTCCATCGAGTTTACAGTGGTGATGCGAGGGTACTGGTATCCGTTTAGAGGGAAGGTCTCCACGGAGCCGTTTGCCAGGTCGAAAGACGGATCGTAGTATTTCCCGCTGTATGAAGAGTTGAGAGGCGGGTAGAGGCCCTGCATGAATGCTTGCGCGGACGCAACGGCCGCTTGGTCATCGGTGGCGACGACGTCGATGTCTTCGCTTTTGAGGAGGTAAGGCGAGAGGCCCTCAATCCGCGTGCTTGGATGACCCGCACTCGAATGGAGGGCAACGTATCGATCACGGAAGGCAGACCCTGCCGCATACAGGTCATTGGCCCCATATGGGGTCAGCATCTGGGGACGAGGCAAGGCTTGCGGCACACTGTCGCCATGAACGGTATAGGCAAAGACTCCCCATGTTTGCTCACGAAGCGACTGAGCGGAGGCCAGGGCCGCATGCGAAGCCGCCAATATGGCGACTGAATAGGAATAACTCAGCGCAGGCATTGTCGTGGATGGCTCAAAAATAAAAAAGAAAAAAGAAAAGAAAAGCTACTATTAGAAAGATCTCAATGCCGCTGCTAACATGATATAATTCAACCTCGAGGGCGAAGAATCACAAGAGCCAGGTTATCACGCACGAATGACAACAGCTTACAGCAAACCCCGGCAGGCCCAAGCTTTAAAAGAACAGGAACCCAAGCCAGACTTATGTACTGGAGCTTATCCCATGGTTCGGAAAAGCATCGAGGGGAAAGTCAGGCACCGCGATAGACTTTTGCAACGTCTTGCCCAATTACTAGGAAGCCGTGACGACATCAACATCTTGCCTCCACCCGACAGGAACTGGTCGAGGGTATCCATGGACTCGATGGCGGGTTGGTTCGGCATGGAATCATGAGATGCAATGTTTGGTAGATGGAACATTAACCCTTGGGGGACATGCGCTGGTATTTCATACCTTCCTACGGCTGTTGGTGGTCGACACTATTGAAGAGGAGTTATGAGTCTTTAGCTGACATCCATCCGGATCCTTCTTGTAGGTCAAAGCATGCTGATATGATTATCCCTAGTCCATGCCATGTGCCATTCGACTGAGAGCAGACCTAGATGGTTCGATTTGTCTTAATTGTATGTCAATCGGTGGTAACTCGCGGGCTCCCGATCCCGCTCCATCTATGACGTGTAGACTGGCGACAGTGGTAGTAGCACTCCACCAAAAGCAACCCTATAAGCCGAACGAGATACATAGAAATAAAATGTCTAGACAAGAGTTCCTAGCAAGAATGACACTCGATTACTGCATAGAGTGATATTGGAAAGAAGAGATATGGACGAGAGAGTATTCGAGACTGGCGTTCAAGCTGGATACGAGTTAGGGTTGCAATGCCTGCTATATCGGATTCTTGGCGGGTGTCGACTCGAAGCATCAGCCTAGTCTTGTACATTTTCTAGACCGGTAAAAACATCTACAAGATATGAAAGCTATAGAGATGTTCTTAACGGTCGTGATCAGACGTTATATCATGATTTCGTGGTGCAGTATACACTAGACGTCCTGTTCCTGACCCTGATACTCGCTCTGACTTCAGACATGGACCCCACTTCGCCCATACTAAGCACTATAGGTCTTGAAGCTATAGAATTGAGAGGACTCTTGTAGCAAGACTCTGTAAATCTCTAGGAAGAGCCTTGATGTGCCCATAGCAAGTAATCCGCAGTTCTGGAGATCTACTATAAGATCTGGTTTATGTCTTTCCCCACTCGTCTTGCTCCTCTTAGTTCCCCCTTGCTTTCCTTTTGAGTCGTACTACAGATCAAACAAATTCTATAGAGCACATTGGCTTGAATTGTCTTGCCCATATACGATCGATCTTGAACCGTGGTCGGTTTTGTGGCAGCTAGTCGTGAAAACCGCGCCAACTGGCAAACTTACCCATAGTTGGACAGGCGGGACGACATTCACTCACCATATTGCATACCACAAATCATTAAATTATAAAATTAGAGAATTCATGTCCTGAGTTCTCTGGCCTTCACAACTCTAGATCAATATAATTTGAATCGATCCAGTGTTCAACGATCCAAGTAAAGTATTCGGGCCGAACGCGGGCAGATTTAGTTCTCCGCCTCGATCGTCACTTCAGCCACCCAGTCAGTCACTCTTGAACTTACTCTTCAGCTCCCTCTCGGCCTCTCATTCTCTCATTCTGACTGACCTCCCCCCCATGTCAACATCTTTCAATTGATCTACTGTCAAGCAGTGAATTCTAACGATTTATTCACCCTCTACCAGAATTGTCTTTGTGTTCTCGGGCCGTTCTGGCCTCTTTGTCTGAAAGAAAATTATAATTGATCACGACCGCAACCCTGCTACACAACATGTCCAACCAATCGCCATCACAACCTTCTTCCATCCCGCCCTCCTCCCAACCTCCACCTGCATCACAAGAGCCTCAGCCACCTTCCTCGTCCTCCGCACCGACCGGAGACCCAACGGCAGCACCAGCTCCGTCGTCCGAGACCCCTGTCGTGCCCAAGCAAGAGCCCGATACCCAAGATACTACCCTAGACCCCTCGATCGAGCAGGATATCGATCTGGATCCCGCAAAAAAGATGGCGAACAACGGGAATGGTGATGACGCTGGTCCCTTAAATCCTGCCCAAGCGGCCGCCTCCGTTGATGCGCTAGCGGCCGCAGCTGCGCCGTCGAAGAAAGAGACCAGTCTTCGCGAATTCCTGGGGAAGATGGACGAGTATGCGCCGATCGTAAGTCTACATCTTTTCCCTTTTCCCTTCCTTTTCTTGCCATCTTCTTTTCTGTTTCCCCCCACCCTTATCTCCGCACCCCAGGTTCGTTCTAGGAGATCATATCTCTAACCGCAGCAGATCCCCGACGCCGTAACAGCCCACTACCTGACCCTCGCCGGCCTCCCACCACCAGGAAACGGTCCCAACCAAACCCCCCCTCACCTCGCCCGACTCCTCGCCCTCGCCACCCAGAAATTCGTCGCCGACATCGCCGCCGATTCATACCAGTACGCGCGCATCCGCGCGTCGAACAGCTCGTCCGCGAGCAACCCCATGGGCAGCCTGAACGCCGCCTCGGGTCTCAACATGCCCGCGGGCGCCGCGGGCGCTGCAGCAGGC
This sequence comes from Aspergillus neotritici, assembly GCA_023619815.1. Classification (NCBI taxonomy): domain Eukaryota; kingdom Fungi; phylum Ascomycota; class Eurotiomycetes; order Eurotiales; family Aspergillaceae; genus Aspergillus; species Aspergillus neotritici. The sequence goes on along the minus strand of JALZYL010000032.1, from coordinate 275,047 downwards.
GCCGCAGCAGGTCCCTCGGGGGCAGACGCCAAAGGCAAGGCGGGCGCCCATCTCGGTATCCAGCGCCCTGGTTTCGGCGGCGGCGGGTCTGGCGGGTCTGGACAGGGACGGACGGTGCTCACCATGGAAGATCTGGGGATGGCAGTTTCCGAATACGGCGTCAGCGTGAAGAGAGGCGAGTTCTATCGGTAGAGGATATGCTATGCGCCACGTTGTGTGGTTCATACTTTCTTCTTTTTTCTTTTTACTTTTTGTTCTTCTCCCTTGGCGAGTAGCTGAGATGAAGATGGAGATACCCCGTCTTGGAGGATGATATATTTTATTTGACTCTGCGATTGCTGCTGCTGCGGATTGATGACTGACTGACTGATTGATTGGTTGATTGATCGGTGTGTGGGTGTGGGTTTGGCTTGGGTTTTTCTCACTGGCGTAAATTTGCAGTCAAGAACAATGTCCTACAGCGAGCGCTCTGGGGCTGCAAGACTGCAATGTGGTTTTTGCATAGGCGTTCCTGGAAGGGAAGAATCGTGGGTGATTCTCTGCTGCTGCTGCTGCTGCTGTCCAAAAAGCAAGACAAGGCAAGGCAAATAGAAATTGATGATTTGAATACCTGCCGATGCGCATACTTCCAACGTTTCCAATTTACATAGGCTGATCAAATCCATGAATGGCGGTGATGATGATGATGATAATGATACTACATTCCACATTCGACACAGCTAATTTACATGCAACACATTGTAGATAGATTTACATCGGACAGAACATAAAGCCCGGGAGGGCAAGAAAAGGAAATAAGTATGAAAACGCCAGTAAAACAAGACGATGCGAGTTCCAAGCCGATGGCCAGCTTGCTGCCACAGCCCTGACCCAAGATAACAGGGCGGAACCAAGTATAGTATCCTGCCCAAAACAAGAAACGGGAAAAAGGGAAAAAAAAAGAACTCCACCAACAGCACAAACAGAGGAATGCAATAGCACGCGATACACCCGATGGAATGACCGAGTCTATTTGTTCTTGGACTGCTTGTAGGTGAAACGCTTGCGAGTCCTACAACCCAACCGACAACGTTGAGAGTTAGCCATCTGTCACTTCTTATCCCATTCCTTCCTACCACACGCTTTTCAAAAAACGAACAGTGCCGTTCTTCACAATTGGAACGGGGAAAAAAACCGGAGAGGGAGGGAACATACGGCACATATTCACCCAATTTCCGACCGACCATCTCCTCCGTGATTATAACATCCTGATAGTTCTTCCCATTGTGCACCGAGAACCGCAGGCCCACAAAGTTAGGCAGGATCGTAGCGGCGCGCTTCTGCGTCTTGATCGGCGGAGTTCCGGGCGGAGGGGGCAATTTGCGCGGAAGGGGAAGACTGTATTTATCGGTTGTAAGCATTAGCATTCACAATGCTGAAAGCAGATTCCTGAAATCGATATCTCTGAAACCAAGCGTGTGGTTTCTTTTGCCCGGGGAGGGAGGGGAACGGGGACTGGAGAAGAATTTCAAAGATGGGGTCGGGAGGGCGGCACATACGGGACGATATTCGGCCCTGTCGGTGATGATTGTTAGTGGTTGCTTTCCCTTCGTGAAATCAGTGGGAGGTATAGAACTCACCCTTCCAGACGGAGCGCGATAGCAATGCGCGAGTGGGAAACATCTTGTCGGTTGCTGGTGGATGGAGGTGCCTGCAATTGCGATTCTGATGCCGATGCGGGTTCCAGTTTGATTCCGCGGTGTTGGGCTTAGTCAGCGGGTCTCCACCGTCGCTGACATCCCCGTGGATTCCTCTCGACTTCATCCATTCCCGAGGAACACTTTCCTAGTGGATCTCACGGTTTATGAATACACTGTGGCGTGTTTTGAACATGTTCTGTTTGGAGAAATTGAAAGTTTGAATTCTGTATGACTTCAAGATACTACATGACCATGGTTATTAGAATGACCATTAACACAAGCCTTGAACTAAAAACCATCAAATCTAGTCGAGTTACAGCATGGTGTGGCATAGTATATGCCATAACTAATATACTATGTCTTTTAGCCTGGGGAGAAACAGCCCTTTAACTAAGACCAAGCTGTTTAACTATACTCTTTTGGAGAAGAGTAGTAAAAAGTATCTCAATAAAGCACTTTCCTACCGATAGAGAAGCAGTTAAAGCTGATATCATCCTCCTAAATAACTGTGCTTAGCTACAAGCAAGCTCCACGCAGCGTCATGACAGTACTATAGCCCTTGAGAAGTGAATTTCATGCCCATGGCCCATGCAATTTAAAGACCATCAGATTTCTCCTTTCCGGAACCAATTGCCCTAACATGATGAGAAGCAACAAGAAAACAGTGATAGGATTGTTGAAAAGCCAGCACATAATTGCAATGCAACATAATGCTCTTCAATTGCCTCGATACCTTTCAATCAGATCCCCAGTCAGCCTCTTTGTAGTGTAATTCAGAGTAATGCTGTTACTGGTGCATGCAACCACATTATCTCACGGGCTTACTTACCAGTCCCAGCCAGGGAACAGAGTTTCAGCATTGGCTTCATCTTCGACATCACGTTTCCACAATCCGCTAATATACCACTCGTCGGCGTTGGCTTCATTTTGATTGTCGTGTATCTGCAAGGGAATTTAGCCATGAAGCATGAAGTGTTCGATATAGACATTTTCCCATGTCTTTTGAAACTGCGTGTTTTTGAAAGAAAGAAAGAAAGAAGGTTCAAGAGAATACTACCTCCATGGCTGGGGCACACAGGCCAAGCGTGATGAAAAGAGAAATTGCAACTAAAAGCTTCATTTTTGTTAGGATGATGGGTTGACAACAATGCTTGTTAAGGGTTTTAGATGTTGAATTTTTTTGGGGATTGTAGCGTAGTAAAAGTCTGTATCTAGTCTTCGATGTGGATAGACGGCCCAGGGGGAAACTGTGTTTTTATAGTATTGTCTTGCTCGTGCCCAAAGAAGTCACCATGATCTATGAGCTGATACAGACTGCTAAATACTGAGATATACCCCAGGATTCCTTGATCTCACTCTTCCCCGAAGAAGACCAGTAGATAGCAACCTTTGGCATCCAAGCCACAAGACGACCCAGGTAGTTATGACTACGAGTTACGTACGTCTAGGGCCCCTTACTCTAAAAATGCAGGGGAGTCTAAACCAGCTCATATAGATAGCACCACAGCATTCCTCTCGCTCGTTGCCGACACTGCGATACTGGAACATGACCAAGGACTTAGTTCTACCAATGTCGCTGCCAAGTTGTGCTGCCGTGGTATCGCTAAAAGCGCTCAATGGACACTGCTGTGAACAGGTATTATAAGAAACAGTTATATCAGTCCTAAAGACAAGTCGCAATAATCTATCACTAGATAGATATATCAGTAAGGCAACTTACGGGTAGACCTTCAAGGCAGAAAGGGCACATTCCGACAAGTGCCCCCCTACCTATGCTTCCCCTCCAGAGATGCTGTCAATATGGTATCTACCTACCAGCAGGGGATGCGGGGTAAATCCTCATTACCATTTCCCTTGCAGGCTCTAGAGTTGACGCAGGTATACCAGTGTGCCTAGCGGATCTCAGGAATGCAAGTCAAGTGTCTCTGCCGACAGCGTTTTCGGTCGAAGTGTAAGGGTGGATAATAGCAGGACACATAGAGCCTCGTATCACGAACATGTAAATCTATACATTTAGTGGATAGTAGTAGAGTCCAACATCACCTAGGTACAGGATATATTCAGACAATAATGTGCTGACTATATAGTTGGAATCAGCAAAATCCTCAAATTAGGCGCTTCAGAATTAGTACAAGAAGACGGTACAGTACCTATACCAGAGCACCGGAGATACTACGCCGTTGGGCTCAATGTCTTCCGTCAGTTGGATATTTGTAATTTCATTGTTGGGTGTATATACACTACTTATATTTATCCAAATACATTAGAATGCCACACAATCGATGATCGCGCGGAATATCAAAAGCAGATACATGGGTTCTGAATCCCCAACAAGTCGCCAGCGACTTGGTCACGAGCAGATATCCAATATACAACGTCGCGATTAATCCGAAGCAAGCGCCTCAAAGATCTTCGCCAGGTTCCGAATGCCCATGAGCACGTTCTCATCGGGCCCTTGCCCCGGTGTCCAGTTGGCATGAGCAAAGTCGATTAACCGGAGGTCGTGGACCTTGGGGGTTTCCTCCTCATCCTCATCCTCGAGGTCTCCGATTGGGCCCATCTGGGCTGCTGTCTCAGGGTCGACGGTGATATTGATTGCCTGCTGAGGAGCGCCAGATTGGCCACCTGGGAGGTCCACCACTTGAAAAGACCCGTCTTGTTGCAGTTCCAGCTCAAAGTCGTCGTCCTCCGCATCGGACTCATCTGGGGAGGCCTCCTTTGGTTTGCTCTCCTCCACGAGCGCATGCTCCATGGCCTCTGGGTCCCCTTCGTAGACTACCAAAATGCTGGCAGAGTACATCCGGCTTTCCTCCGACTCGATGACCTTCTGCACGCGCCTTAGATTTTCAGCCAGTCGCGCTGCGAGCAGCTTGGAGCGATCAGTTGATCCCGCTTTCGCGCCGGCAAGGAAGGTCGCAAAGCCATCCTTGACATTGCTGTCATTGAGGTACCGCCCATACCACTTGTCATAGCGGCGGTAGCCATCCTTCTCCACCACCTCCCCTTTCTCGCCTTCCTTGCCTTCGTATTTGGTAGCGTAGGGGTCGGTCTTGGATCCCTCATCATTTTCTCCGTTCTCCCCAGTCCACACCTTCATCCCCGCTATGCGGAACCCCAGACTGCCACTCGTTGTTTCCCGGGCCACCGCATCGAGTTTTTCCCGTTTCGACAGAGACGCATCCTCCGCCCACAGTCTCGCTCCCAGCTTAACATCGATCACGTTGGGTCGCTTGAACCCGGACGCGACGTTTTCCAGCACGATCGACAACCCTGTCTCGAGTTTCTTGCCACCCGAAGGTATCCATTCTTCTTGTCCAGTCGCATTGGAATCGGATCCCGTCGGCGCGTTAGCTGGGGCAACTCCAGCAGCCGGCGGCGTGTTGGAGGCCGACGAGTAATCCGAGCCCGGGAGAACGATGGCGCCGCTTTGCTGGGCCGCAAGCGCAAGCGGTTGTTGCTGATCGCCGGACGCTAGCGTTCCGATGAAGGTGGGCATGAATGCCCTGAAGGCGGGATGGAGGGCGCTGGTCTCGTAGAAGGCAATTTCCTGTGCGGTGCAAGGTTTCGCGATAAAGGAGCCGGACTCGGTGCAGCGGACACCTTCACTGGACAGCGAGACAAGTCAGTACTGAGCAATGACAGGATTGAGGAGGAATGGATCGTCCAGCTGATCTGGAAAGTCGCGGTGATTTCCGGTCCAGTCCCCCGTCCGAACAGCGATCAGGACTTACTGTCCAGCAGCGGCATGGTCAAACGCAACAAAGCTATCGCCGTCTAGCTTTGGGGTTTTTGAACCAGTTGATCTCGGTGGAGAGGGCATTGTGGTTGTCGAAGGGTTGATGAAAATAAATAAATAAAAAATAAAAATTAGTTATAGGGGACAAGGATTTGTTTCAAAGTAGCATTCCGATCGACCAGGGGTCTAGACTTTTAGGAGAAAAGGATAGGCTGAAAACCAAACACCTCAAGAAAGACACAGGTCAGGGAAAGAGAAAACACAAGAGGTGAAAAATAACTGCAGAAGTGTAAGCGCATAAATCGCTCAGAAGACACTGGTGTTTCAGCGATTCGTTTGAAGAGAAAAGAGAGTGAAACAAGATGGGTGGGCAGATTTGCGACAAAGCTCAGTGTTCCGGAAGTGGCTCCTGGTAAATAGCACTAACAAATCACGCCCACCCCACATGGTTTGATGTCATCTCGCCGATAACCACCACTTCTATCCCTTTTTGCTATACTCTCTATACTTACTATACTGCTATGATATGCTTGCCTGATAAAAAAAATTGTTGATATTTATTCTATTTGCATGAAGGTGTAGTATGATGATTTCTATGACATAAGGGACGTGGATCTGTTTGTTATATTTTATATATCATGCCACCCCTCTTCTTGTTGGACCTTCTTTCGCATGGTGCAGTATTAGCAAAACATACATTTCATGGCCTCTCAATATAGGTACCATAACTGGCTGAATCAGTGTCTCTATGTTATATGTAGTCAGTCATACCTGACAGCTCCTGATTACTGCCCTATTGGGTTCTCATAATCAAACATGGATCAAGAAGGGGAACAGTTGGGAAACCATGTGTTTGTAGAAGAACAAACAATACCAAGGAGGTCAACAAGAAAGTGAAACAAAAGTGATAGGAATAAAAAGAGTGATTGTATCCAGACAGTCCCATGTTTGTCCACGGACAGAGTGTGATGCCTTGATTGTTAACAGCAGCTCCTTCTCAGTCAATAACTCAGTACTTGTAGTATATGGAGGTTGCCCAACCCAACCCCCTTCGTCACCCATTTATGTTGACCTTGCCTCCCCATCTCTCTTTCTGACCAGACATCCTATCTTTAAAAACATTGAGTCATCTGGATATTCTATCAATAACACAGATACAGTCTTGCTATAGCTTTACGGAGCATGTCTTGCGCAACCGAACCAGCCCCAAGCCCCCAGGAAGATCAAGCGGAAGCAGAAACAAGTCGTCCTGCCGATCAAAGCTCACGGCCTGCGGGTGCAGGGAATGAAGACAGAGTAGCTGTTGAATGGGTTGAACCAGAGAAGAAAAAGAAGAAGAAGAAGAAGAAGAAAAAGCCCAAAAGCAAGCGGGGGTTGGTAGGTTGTCCCGGTCTGATACTTAATTTCCCATAAACCCTCGTCCTGACTGCCTGCAGAACAAGCCAACTGGGTTTGAGGAATACTACGTCGATGCTCCTATTACTCCGGAAGAATTCGAAAAAGAAAAGGAGCTGTACCATGTGTGAGTCAAAAGAACCCGTGTCATGAGTTGGGCTAACGTGCCATATGCAGCTCGCGACCGATTGTCCAGTTAGTCCCATGTCGACACGTACACGTCCTTGAAGTTCTAACACCAGTCTAGCCGGATAGAGGATGCCATACTACGCTACCAGAACAGCCGTCGCTTACTGAACGAAAGACGCGCCGTGTTCATGAGGTACTTGACGTATGGTGGTGTGAACACCGCACAGAAGATGTTTCAGGGAGTGGAAGATCGTGACATGAAGAATATGGATTCCGAGGACGTCCTTGTGGCCAGGGGTCAAGCTACGGTTGACCACGATCATTGGCACCTCGAGGTTGATTTTGATGCGGTGGTGAAAGGTTTTCTGTACGACATCTGAAATAAGAAGTACTGTCATCAACGTGGCTGACTGTTGACAGAACCTCGGTCTTTCCGTTCTTCTTCAACCCCGAAACCGAAGCTGAAGTCAAGTTAGCCACGGATACCATCCGCAACTTTTTGTCGTACCTGCTTTACCACGACGTCTGTCCGGAACACAAGCAGAGCATTGACGATGCCAGAGGATCATGCGATATCGCGGCCAAAGAGCTCTGGAAAAACGCACAGTTCACGGCTAAAGGGCCAGGTGATTTCAACACTGCAGCTTCGACGCTATTTGGTGGAATCTTCTACGACAACTACGTGGAAGACAACCAGTGGAAAAACAAGATGGACGAGTCGGTTATCATGACTGTTCTAATGGCTAGCAAAGTCGTGAAGTTTGCGCTAGCCGCAGTTGGATCCGACATGCAGGTCAAACGCTACGAGGAGCTAGCTAATAACAATAGCCTGCATGCAGTATGCATGGAAGACATTCACGGGTTCGAAATTACGGAGGTTCATCCGCCTGACGCCCAAGTACATGAGTTCTACAAGGAGCACGCTCCCGACCTGCACCCCGTCGGCAGGATACTTGGGAAAGCATACCGAGACCCAGGGAAGCCTAAATATGACCTCGGGCCCGACGAACGTCTGAAGTGGGAACAAGAGGGTGCCCCCACAGGAGAATTTGAGTTCTTCGTCGAAGCGAACTTACTTGAATACTGCTACCCCGGGATGAAGGTGATGACAACGGTGTGGAAGTTGAACTGCGGGTTTCATTTCTACGAGGAAGTCTTCGCGGCCTACTGCTCTATCTACACCGTGCTCGCTAACGACCTTATGGTGGGATGGAAGAAGCCGAGGGACCTGACTGGGGGGGACCCGGTTGATAGCAGCGATGAAGGCGATGGCGACGAGGTCTCCCAAGATAAGGAGTCCTAGAGCATGCTATTGAAGACCTTGGACTGTTTCCTATGATCGGCGACCGAATGGGCACTTAGGAGCACATATTAATACGGAGTTGAATCAATCACATGAAATAGGTTACAAAATCGCATTGAATCATTATACTAAAAATGCCACCGTCGTGTTTACGGCTTGAGAAGTAGTTTCCCGGTAGTCTTCCTACCCTCCAGATCCAAATGGGCCTGAACCGCCTGCTCCAGGGGATAGACCTTGTGGATTTTGACCTTGAGCTCGCCGGACTGGAGCAGCCGGAACAGCTCATTGACGTAGAACTCGAACTCCTCGCGAGTATCGATGTACCCGAACAGGGCAGGACGGGCGACCTTGACACATTTAGGGGTGAGCTTCCTGCAGAGCAAGTTAGTTCAGGACAATGATATAGCTGGAAACATCATGAAGACTTACGCAAGAGGCAGAGGCGGCACCGGACCACTAGCGTTTCCAAACCAGACAATGGTACCCTTCTTCTTGACAGCCTCCAGACTCCCCTCCCAAGTGTCCTTCCCAACAGAGTCATACACCACATCGACACCGCGTCCGTTAGTGATCTCCTTGACCCTACTCACCCAATCCTTGCCCTCCTCGCTGCGATAATCAATCACATAGTCCGCACCCAGACTCTTCACAAGAGCGACCTTCTCCGCCCCACCAGCCGTCCCAATAACCGTAGCACCCATAGACTTCAAAATCTGCGTCATGAGGAACCCAGCACCACCCGCCGCAGCATGCAGCAAGACCCAGTCACCCTTCTGCACCGCATACGTCTCCTTCGCCAGCGTAAGCACAGTCAGACCGCTCAAAAACGACGCGATGATATCCTCATCAGTGACGCCGTCAGGGATCTTCACCGTCTTCTCCGCCGGAACCGCCGTGTACTCGGCGTAGCCCCCCGTGCTCAGCCACGCGACGCGGTCGCCGGTCTTGAAGTTCCACGGGTTCGGACCGGGGCCGACGGCGACGACGGTGCCGGCGCCTTCGCGGCCGAGAATCTCCGGCTTGGGAGACGGGTACAGGCCCGTGCGGAAGTAGGTGTCGATGTAGTTGACGCCGGAGATGTTGTTCTTGACCAGCAGTTGGCCCTCCCCCGCGGTGGGGACGGGCTGGTCCGTCTTGGCTTCGAGGACCTCGGGACCGCCGAGCTTCTCGACCACGATGGCTTTCATGGTGGATGGGAGGGACATCTTGCGTGTCTGGTGGATGGGGATACTGGGGGAGGGGTGTAATTGAGTGCGGATTGCGGAGAGACGCCGGATGGCGGGGATGGAAGTGGTGGTGGTGGTGGTGGTGGTTGCTGTGCGGAGAAGGGAGGCAGCTGCGCGATTGGAGAGCATTCGTGTGGAAGACAATGGAGAGTTTGGTCGTCCACGGTCCTTGAGATGTCCACCCAGGTAGAAGAGGGTGTAGGATCCTGGTATTTATAGACTAGAGAATGATGTTCATTCCGTCCTTTCTGGTGGATTTGTCATCGCGGTATAGGATTGCGGAGTGGGATGGATGGATCCCCGCATTTTCTCTCCCGGTTTGGCGTTCGATGACCTTCCACTATGATCATGGCGCGTCTTCTCGTCCATTAGGAACGAGATATGAGGATCAAAGAGGAGAGTATGTTCTCATCACCGTAAGCATTAAGCAGAACAAAATAAAGCCTCGCTGATCCGAGTCTACTCGGACATACGCTTTCGGCAATCTTTCCGAGTCCGTCGGATATACGCCGATTTACCTCCGACCGCGCATTGGTGAGTCATCTATACATGCATCAGATTTGTGCACGGCAACTGGTCAATATTGGGAAATCTAGATCTCACCTTCTCGGCCTCAACCTCCACTCCTCTTCCTCATCCCCGGCAACTCCAAGTTCCAGACTGTTCTGCTCCTCCAAATGTCGACTAGGCAGCAGCGAGGATGCATTGATATCCACACGGCCAGCATATTTACCCCACAACTCCAGTGGGCTTGTGCTGTTCATGATCGAGTCTCGACCGGACAACTCAGCATCCAACCCATCCTCTGCTCTGGTTGATCTGTTCAACGCGGGATGTGCCCCACAGGATAACTAACACAGGAATTGTATGATCCCAATGGGTCACTGTTTACAGCTGGGCATACCCAATGATCTGATCCTGGTTTGGATGACGTGAACGCCCTTGGGGGCTCTCTCAGCCTTGTCCGACGATCCTATCGCAAACAATTATCCCGGAGTGGCCCGGCGCATGTGGCGCTCTCTCTCAGCCCTGTGCATCCCTTCGTTTGTTTTCGTTTTGCGGATTTCGATGTGGGCTGCTTCCGAGATGGTGGCGATGCTGGTGGGGAGGAAACCAGATCAGCGTATTGGGCCCGGAGGTGAGGGCGCGTCGAGGCTGTGATGCTGCTTGCTGGTTACCAGTCCTCCAGAGCCATGCAGCTGGTGCCCACCCGTCAAAGATGATCCTGTTTCAATATTCATGTGCCTGTGTGTTGGCGCCTGGATGTCCATTCATTCCCAATGCTGACCATACGGCTGCGATCGTCGTGTTTCATACTCCAAGGATTGATTCGTCCGCGTTCCCGCCCAATCTGGGGACGTTGGCCCTGATAGGGCCACTACAAGGATTGAGGCGCTGCCCGACCAGGCTTCCATTGGCATATATACTGCGCCCTCCTGCACTCCTCCTTTTGTCCTTCCTTTTCTCTTCTGGCTCTCCAACACAACCCTCGGGTTTCGCGCCTAATATAAATCCTTTCTTTCTTCTCTTTCCTATATCTTGTTCGAGAACTCCTGGAGAATTCTCGTTCAATTCCTGTTGACACTTACACCACAATCAGAGCGCTAGATCCCTTTCCCCTTTATCTGTATTGACCCTTCAACGCTCCCTGTGAGTTTGGACACGGCTGTATACCATGCCAAAGGCAGCTTCGGATGTGACTCTGATGTTTTACCCTGCCACCGCAACAGGACTGCTGTGGCTGAACAAGGAACCTTAACCTTTTGACCGGGACCGGCCGGTTGTACTTTACGCTTTCTTCATTTCCTTTGTCGTTTTCTTATCATTCATACTCCGCACACCATGCCATTCTGGCGCAAGCGGTCTCGATGGCCCCCCGCACCGTCGGTGGAGGATGAAGTCGAATCTCTCTCCCGGGAATTATACGGACTGTCCATGCTTGGAGAAAAGCCTGGAGTGGAGGGCGTCTGCGCCAGGGGAACACTCGACCAATACCCGGTCCTATTGGAGGTGCCGTCCTTCGCCTCAATCACCCAGTCCTTTCCCTGGGAGGACCTTGCCCGGTGCGGATCCTCGGATGACAGTGCAGGGCCTCCTACGCCGCCCTTGGTTGCCAAGCAGGATCCAATGGTTAATGTCGCCGGGGCCACCGAAATTCCTGGATATACGTTGGATTCTGCGCCCGTGTCGGCTCCGCTGAAGCCTGGAAACAACGCTCCCCAAAACAGACCACGGGAATCGTCCTGGCCCCCGTCCATTCGGAACCCCAAGCGCACTACTGATCCCCAGACACCAGTCGCACGCCCACAGCCCTCAAAAACTAAGTCACGAAAGGAAGACAGGGGGAACGCACCGACAACACGCCGAGCAGAGTCCCGCACGAGACTACCAACCACGCCAGCAACCAATATTGGCCTACGTAAACCAGAGGATATTCGACCAGCACCTGTCCAATCCACCGCTCCTCGGCGATCAGCAAACGTGAAGCAGGAGAAGCCCCGACTGACCACGGCCAAACGCACTACCTCAACATCTGGGTATCAATCTGACACGGCCACGATGAAACACAAGGAGGACAAGCTCAGCCAAAAGGACAAGCTCAGCCAAAAGGACAAGCCTACCCAGAAGGACAAGTTCATCCAGAAGGACGAGCCCACCCAGAAGGATAAGCCCATCCAGAAGGACGAGCCCATTCAGAAGGACAGGCTCATCCAGAAAGACAAGCTCATCCAGAAGGACGAGCCCACTCAGAAGGATAAGCCCACCCAGAAACCTCTAGTCGCCGAGAAGCCCTCCGGAGGGGCATCCAACATGCCTAGTTTAGCAGAAAGACTGGAAGAGAAAATCCGGCGCCGACAAGAGGAACGCAACTCGCCCAAGTCACCGGAGGATACCCAGGTCGACCGTGACCAGCCCGCCAATCCACCGCCAGCTCCGGTGGACAATCGCGTCGAACGCAAAGCCGAGCCTGTTGATTACTCTTCTGATACGGCGGTCCGCCCAGCGGCTGCTAAGAAATCTCGCCGTCTGAAGCCGGCACTCAAGACTTCCGGGTCATCGTCCGACAGGGAATCGCCCGCTTCGGTTATCTTTACCGACAATGGCACGTCTCAGACGTCACTGTCGTCGGACGAAGCGCCACCCAAGCGGCCACCAACCAGACGGACGGTGTCATTCCTCGACGAGTCATCCAAGCCTGCGCCCCCACCCATCCAACAAGCGCTAGAAAGTGACCAGCAACGGCCCCTGTCTCGGCAGACCAGCTCACCGCGCGAGAGCCCACGCTCCCCGCCGAACAGCCACCCGGGAGGATTCAGCCTCCAGCCGTGTTCCAGAGCCGTCCCCAAGGCCGGGTACAAGGACTGGTTTACCATCAAGGGGCTGACACACCTGAACATCTGCCCCGGGTGCACAGCACAGATGCGCAAGTCGCGATTCCGGGACCAGTTCATACTGGCCAACCCGCGGCCGCGGGGCGACAAAGTGCGATGCTCGATGAGCCTCCCATGGGCCCGACTAGCCTGGACACAGACGCTGAAGAAACAGCTCGACCACCTCGAAATGCTGTACGACGTCACCTGGACCTCAGCAGGCACCAAGCCCTGCACCGGACGCATCATCAGCGACCAGTACTGGTACCGGGTCGTGGACCCAGACACAGGCGACTTCCTCCCGAAATTTAACATCTGCTCCACCTGCATCCGGAACCTACGGATCGTGATCCCGGCCCACCGCAGCACCTTCAAGCGAAGCAGCACGAAACAAGAACGCGTCTGCGACCTCGTACCCGACAGCCCGCGCTTCATCCGCTACATCGACCTGCTCGACATCTCCGCGACGCGCGCCGAGCTAGACAACACGCCCGAGGTAGACCTCACCGAATTCATGGCCTACGCGCGCCGCAAGGTCGTCTTCAACGACTGCCGCCGGGACCGGCTCGCCTTCAGCACCTGGCACTACATGCCACAGCTCCCAACATTCACAGTCTGCGAAGACTGCTACGACGACGTGGTGTGGCCGCTCGTGCGCGCGAACCAGTCCCTCGCGCGCCGCTTCTCCACCTCCCCGCGGCTGCTCCCGGGGACCGGGCCCGCGCAGTGCTGCCGCGAGGCCAGCTGCCAGCTTTACTCGCCGCGCATCCGGGCCAAGTTCCAGGATGCAGTGCAGCGTAACGATCTGGGGTATCTGGCGTCGATTGCGACGCGGCGGTTTGAGGCTGAGAGACGGTACCGCGCGCGGAAAGAGCTGCTCCATGATAAGGAGAGTATCGGGTATGATTGTGATGCGGAGCTGCGGGAGAATTTGGAGGAGTGGAAGCGGTGGGAGTGAGTGAGTGAGTGAGTGAGTGAGTGAGTGAGTGAATGAATGGATGAGTTGCTGGCGACTCTGACTCTTGCTCTGATGTATTCCTTTCGGATTGGATTGCTGTCTGCTTGATGTATTACCCTTTCTTTCTGTTATCATTTCTTTCTGATTACCCTTTCTTTCTGTCTGGATGTATCACTGTATCACTTTTGTATGCATGGATGGGGGGATGGACGGACGGATTACGGTATGGCAGGGTTTGTGGTTCATGTATGACTTGTTATGTACAGCTATTAGACATGATTAGGACACAAGGGGTGATAAAAAATAAAAAATAGAAAATAAACAATAAAAAAAAGAAAAAGAGAAAATAAATCTAAACCCAAAAACAACGATAACTCATAACTCCTAGCACCCAGCTATAAAAAAAAAGTAAAGAAGAAAAAAAGGAAAAAGAAAAAAGAACAATCAAACCCCATCCAACCTCTCCTTCTCCCTCAACAGTCCCGAAACAGTAACAACAGCATACCCCCTCCTCCTCAACTCCGGCAAAACCACCCTCAACATCGGCGCCGTCCACTCCCTCCGATCATGACAAACAACAATACTCCCAGGCCTGACCTTCCCCAAAATATGCCTCGCATTCAGCCACGGGAACTGCACCTGCGCATCATGGGGGTAGACACTTCCCAGCACGATGCGAAAGCCAAGCACACGGACGAGCGCGCGCATCCTAGCAGAGAAGAACCCCGAGCCGGGCCGAAAAAACCTCCGCGGCTGGTCCCTATCGAGGACGTCTTCCGGCACGCCGGCAGCGCGGTACGCGTCGCGAATGCGGTTGTTAACTGATACTAGCTGGCGGGAGAGGACGTCGTTGGGGAGGGATTTGGAGGGCTCGTCGTGCATGGCGTGGTTGGCTAGCTCGTGGCCTGCGGATACGAGGTCGGAGAGGGTGGATTCACGAGTGGGGATCTGCGAACCGATGAGGAAGAAGGTGGCGTGGGCGTCGTTTTCGGCGAGGATGGATTGGATTTCGGGGGTGTGCGGGGAGGGCGCGTCGTCTATTGTTAGGGCGATGATTTTGGGTCCGGTCGATGGGAGGGGGACGTGGAAGAGCACGTCGGGCCAGCGGTGTTGGAAGTAGCGGATTAGGAGGTGGGGTGGTTTGTAGATTATGTAGAGCGGGGTGAGGAGGAGGAGGGTGAGGAGGAGCGGGAGGAGCATTGTTAGGCGGCGGCGGAGGACGCGGCGGCGGTAGCAGCGGAAGAAGAGCATTCCTTTTTTTTTTTTTCTCCTTTCTTTCTTTCTTTCTTTTTCTTCTTTATTTTGAGGCCGGTTTATAGTGCGCTTTATAGATCGAGTGTCGTAGGTCTCACTGTCGGGATATCCGCGTGCGTGCAACACGGGGCAGACAGGCCAATTCAACAAGTCAAACGTATGCGAATGCGAATGCGTATATAAGTTGTATATCCACCCATCATACCCCCAGAAAAAGCAGGATAAAATCACCAAGCACCAGAAGTCCCACCAACAGGACTGAAAAAAAAACCCGGCTTGCCTTGTCGCTTCGAGCGCAGTTCTCGTTCGCGAGCGCGGATTTGCTTACTGCGGCGTTGTTGGGCTTTCTTCCGACGGCGGGATTGGGCCGCCTCGGGCGATCTGCTGAAGAGTTCGGCGAGGGATTTGAACCAGGTGGAGAGGAGGGATTGTTTCTTGTTTGTGGGGTTGGTTCTGGTGGTGTTGGCAGGAGAGGAAGTGGTGGAGGTGTCGCCGGGTTGGGCGGAGGTGGAGGTGGAGGTGGAGCGGAGTGGAGTCGCCGTAGCAGGAGCAGTGGTGGTAGCGGAGGGCGGAGGAGGGTCGTCCCGGGGTACCGATTTCTCTGGGTAGTTGACCATTTTATTTTCTATTTTTTTTAAAAACTTTTGATTTTTTTAATTTTTTTATTATTTTTATGGATTGGATGGGATAATGAGAAGGTGTAGTAAGATTAAGAATGGAAAGATGGTCTTATAAGGGGGAAGCTGATACCTAAATAGGGCGGTGCTAAGGTCGGCTGTCAGCAATGAAGTCATTGGCAGGGATATCGGCTATAAGCACTAACGACACGAGATACATAATCTTAAGCAATCGAATCGCATCAGGTACCGGTCTGACATGACCCGTTTAGACTACTTTCTAGCTGAGGTACGCTCCGGAGCACTCTATACCGACTCAGCCACTACACCGCCACTGATAAACCGAACATATAGCTTTGTATAATTCTCCCCAACTCCATCATAAAAGACATGAATAAAACTACCCAACCAGCCCAACAACCTCACCCGGCCAATGCTTCGCCCAAACGACCGCCCTGGGGGGAACGCGTCCCCCGATCGGGGCCAACACGCGGATCTTGCCCTTCTCGCCGTCCACATCCGCTACATACAAGAACCCCATGATGCTGGAGTCGCGCACCTGGGCGACCGTCGAAGTCGGCGACACGTGTGTAACAGCGAGCAGGGAGTTAGCGAGAGCGGACGGCGCGGGGGGTAACACTTTCTTCAGGGGGACACCACCAGCGGAGTTGGAAGGAGAATTCGCAGCGTCGCCCGACGAGCCGGTCACGCCGGGGAGAGGCGGTGCGGAGGAGCCCTCTTCCTTGGTCGTTTCGGCGTCACCCGGGAGGAAGGCATCACCTGTACCGAGCTGCGCCGGGTCGTACTCGTCTTCGTCTTCTTCGAGCGAGGGGATGGTGTAGTTGTAGAGACAGAGGGTGTTGAAATCGAGCTGTTGCGCGTGCGGGGACAGAGTGACGTTTGTGGTGGAGGAAGCGGAGAGCGAGAGCGCGGCGGACGCTGTGGACGGGATGGGGTTCCCGAAAAAGTATGTCCGGATCTGAGACTCGCGCAGGCCCTTCATGAATGTGGCGTCGCGGTCGACGCACCCGCCTGATTTGGGTAACTTCACTACCGAGATGCACTCGTCTGATGCGGCGGCCGACGCGCTCGACGAGGGCTTGTTGTCGTAGCTCTTCAGCATGGTGCTGTACAGGCGCTCCGAGCCGAGCACCAAGATCGTAGTGACTGTGTCGTCAGAAACATTCTCGGGGGTTCACCCTCAAAAAATGACGGTGAAAAAGAGAAAAAGAAGACTTACTGGAAAACTCCGTCACAATATGGTTAATCATCTCCAAACTCCCCGGCTTCCCCGACCCCAAAACCCCCGGCGTATCAACAATAACGCCCGTCTCCCTCGAATCCTCATCCTCCGCCATCCGCCCCATAACCGACAGCGCCAGCCTCGACACAATCGGCCGAAACACCGACCCCTCGGCCTCCAGCGGATTCTGCATCGGATAGAAGTACACCAGCGGCAACTTCACAGGGACAGCGCTCGGCCCGGACATAGGACTACTGCCCCATCCCTCCTCGACATCCATCATCGTGCGGAAAGCCGTAGCCGTAAGCGTACCCGGGACACTCAACATGCCCTCATTCGGATCCAAGTTGACGACAATCGGCTGGCGCCCGACCTTCGTCGCATAGGCCGTCAGGATCTTCGACAAGCTGGTCTTGCCGGCATTGTCAGGGCCGACGATGAGCACGCGCGGGCCGTCCTTCCCCGTGGCTTTGGCCTCCTGCCGGAGCGTCTCCAGCGCGAAGTGCACGTTCGCGTATTCCACCATGGGCGTCTCCTCCGCGACGTACTCGCTTTGACAGCCTCCTGCGCCGAACCCGCGGCCGCCAGCGGTTGTCGTATTCGTCGTCGTTGTTGTCGGAGTCCCGTTCGATGTCACCCCTCCCGGAGCGAAGCCCTCAATGGCGGAGACTTTCTCCCCGGCGCTGACTTCCAGCGTGCAGCCATGCCAGGTGTAGATGGCGCCTTTGGAGCCGGAGAAGGTGTAGGTCTGGGAGGGGGCGAGCTCGGTGCCGAAGAGTTCTGCGTTGCCGGCGAGGAGCTGTTAAACACAATAAAGGTGTCAGTCCTTATAATTTCTCTACGGTTAAATAGACGGGAATAGTCCAAAGCGAGAGGCATATCTGACCTTTACCCGCACCGTCGTCCCAAATGCGACTTCAAATCTCCATTCCGAGCCTTTGCTCAGGCTGATCTGCGTTGGCGGGGCGGGGACGAATTCCCTTTCCTCCGTGGCTTGCGTGAGATCTAGACCTGGGAGAGACATCGATTGTTTGAATTAGGAGCTGACGGACAGAATATATTTCTGTTTTGAGGGAACGTGTGGTCGCTTTGTTCTGGAGGGATCTTCCAAGGTGGATGACGGTGTTTTGGTTGTTTGCACTGCGGAACTGGTCCCGCCGAGCTTACATCGCTTGGCGCGACTCTTATCGTTGATATCGTTACATGGATTGATATACACTTTCTAGCTTCATCATCTCCATCTCACCAATACGACTGGCTACTAATCCTAATATATATATAAAAAAGAAAGGCAGACCTGTCATTCTGCGTATTTACTCCCTCCCACGAATCCACCTAGATCACGATAATAGGGAAATGTGGATTATAAGTGTATACCAGGTATCCAGGAAATAATAGGAAATGTCACACAGGAAAGGAGCACAAAGAAGAAATGAACGGCTCCGGACAACCTATCTCAACCTCCAATCCACAGCGACCAACCCCGAGACACCGACACCCGTTCCTCCTCCGTTCTCTGCCGGCAGGGAAAGGGTGCTTCAATCAATGATAATAAACAGCGATATGAGTCAATACGGTACAGGAAGAATGATGGGATCGAACGAAAAAGTAAGGGTCAAAGGGTGGGAAGTGGCTGGAGTAAGGGCATGGGCATAATTCAGAACAATGGGGGCTGTTTGGTGGGAATCGTCGGCCACGGCCTGACGCAGTAGATCGCCTCTGTAGGGCAACCCAGTCCGCAGATGTATACCGCTGCCGAATTCGTCGTTTCGCATCTAGAAAAAGTAGGGGATCGAAGCGCTGGGAGTCTGGTTAGCGGGGTGAAATCCACAGAGGCAGAGAGAACGTACGCAAGAGCAAAGGCCGCCGTGACCCCGACAAGGGCACGATTCCTGACGCGTTCGCGCTTGAGCTTATCTTCCAACACCCTCGCCCGCTTGGTCCGTAAGGTCTTGGTTTCCTCGTCTTCCTCATCGTCACTCAACTCTTCGGGCTTGCGCTTCTTCACGGCCTTGGCCGCCTTGGCCGACGACGGTTCACCGGTCGCCTTCTCCTCGGCGCGGGCTTCAACGGCCTCTTGTACCATCTGCTTGGCCTCGGCGATCATCTTCTCCGTTTCCGCCGCCGACGGTGCCTCCGGAAGGGTGATGGGCATATCGATCGGGACCGTCGTCTGAGTGGTCCGAGCAGGGATCTCGGCATCGGCCGACTTCTTCACTTCCACCTGGACACTCTCGGATGTCTTCTCACTTTCGCCCCGGTCTTCCGTGTCCACGGTTTCCGGTTCGGTGCGAGTAGACTTGCTCTTCTTGGATTTCGACCGGCTCGACTTCTTGGGGCTCGGGGCCGGCTTGTCTTCGGCCTCCTCCACGCTGGGGAGAATGCCGTTCAGCGATTCAGAATCCGCGGTCGACGCAGTCATATCCAACGACGATTGAAGGTTGGCGTTGGCTTCACTCGTTGCCGCCGCACTGGCCTCCTTCATGGCCTTGGTCTGACGGGACTTGCGGGGGGTTCCCACGTACTTGCTGGGCGAGGCAGAGCGGCGGGTCCGCGAACGGGCCACGGAGAACTGTACGGGGGCATCAATCGGGGGCAGGTCGAATCGCGGCGGGGGCGTGATCAGCTTCTTCTGGCTGGATGGGCTCTGGACGATTTCCGTTGGGTCCAGGAGCGCGCGGACCCAGTCGTACATTTTATATTCCTTTGCCAGCTCCAGGGCTAGGTCGCGTTAGTATCACCGCGCTCATGAAACACGGGCATCACACCACGTACCAAGCATGGGCGAGATCCACACATTGCCAGCGACCTCGTCTTCGCTGGTTCCCTCCTGCGCTTTCAGGTATTCGCGCTCGGAGCGCTCTTCGTCCAACTTGGCCCAGGGGAAGGCGATCTTGAACATCCCGGTCGCGCTGACAAACCCGTCCTTACTACGTCGCTATTGGAGAGGTCCTGCGTTAACGGGGATTCGGAAGCCGGCGGAAGAAAGCGACTCACCATCAGGAAGTAGGTTTCGGGATGCTGTTGGGGGGCATGGGACGGAAAGATCTCGGAGCCCTTGAGATCTTTGGGTAACGGGGCGCGCAGATGGGCATATTCGAACGGACCCAGGTTTTCGGGTCTGGTCGCATTCGAGGTGCCGATCTGGGTGGCCTTGACCGCGAGATTGGTCTTTCCCAGACGGCGGCGCATCAGAAGTTCTTCATCTATCAACCCCCGACGGCGAGCTCAGTCAGAACGGCGCACGATCAACCGACGAAGGCGATGCATCCCCATGCGACAGGATGAAAAACCAGGCGAACACTTACAGGCCGGGCCACCCTCCGTCTGGATGAGGGGGTTATTTTTCTTGGGCAGGGATCGCACCATTATGAAAATTCACCTCAGCAGGCGATGGTTCGCTCGATAGTGGAAGAGGGGCAGGAGAGATGGGGGGTGGACAGGAGCAAGTCCAGTCGAGGAAGATGCGGCGCCACGTTGCAGGCGCGTCTGGCCGCTCTCGAAACGTCGAGGGATAAGACGTCACCACAAGTCGGTAGTGTGGGCGCACACCACAACAAAGCGCGATGGGGGGGAAGGAAGCTAATGAGAAGCACTCGGCAAGAGCACAGACAAACCGTGATCGACCCAGGGGGGGAAACCTTGAATCAGATTGAAAGAAAACACCCTCGATTGCAAATGCGCGTCAAGGTTTGATCAGTTCAAAGTGAAGGAAAGGAAAATATGGAAAATAATAAGAGAAACGGGATGGGGGAGAATTGCTTGACCTCTCCCGTTACCATACCATTACCATGATCATACCGGATCCAACAGTCCACGGTGTCACACTAGGCGATTCAGTGGCTCCATCGGGCCAATCATCGCTCACCACCGGCTCTCAACCGGCCATCCCCCGGTATTGAATGCGCCCAGGACTGGTAACGGGACGGTATGGCGACCTGGTAATGGACACCTCAGAAATGTGGTGGCCAGCTCCGTTGTCCCCGTGACGAGCCCGCCAAATAAGATTTCCTTTTTGGGTCAACAGATCTCATCACTCAAGAATCTCCAAAATAACTCTAATATAATATTAAAGTTGATAACTTGATGGTTTAATTGTCAACACGGTAACACTCCGCAAGGGATACCACTGTTTGATGTGGACACCGTACATAAGAACCATGCACCAATGCAGGAGTGACATCTCAAACTGTCCAGCATGGACTCCCGCTCGAGAAAAGGTGAAACTAAACCACCTTGACACAAATTATGCCTCTATAAACATCATGACTAATAATCCGTGATGGCGGTGAGTCCCCCCACCAGTTGGCGCTGGTTCACCCAAGCCAAATGGATTGGATGGAACGATCGACCCCTGACGAATCAGGCCTCCTCTCCCCCCAACACTCCCTCCTATCTTACCCCTCCCCTCACTGACCGCATTTATAGTAAGTCTTTCTGCTACTAAACAATTCATCCCACCAACACACCACCTCCCTCCCTCTCCCTCGATCATACCGTGGATTAATCATTCGAATTGAAATCCTCCTAGTAAACAACAAATCAGACTAATAAACAAACCCGATAATCAATCCCCACCACCAACCACACACCATGCCTGACCACCACGACGACGATCTCACCGCTAGCAAGACCGAGGGGTTCAAGGTCGGAGAGAAGAAGTCCCTGGCGGAGTATGCGGAGCTTGGTAAGGATTTCTGTTATTTATCTGATTTGATTTGATTTGACTTTATTTTCCTTCCCCCGTGCATTCCTGGCTGCATGGAATTCCACAGGCCAAGCTGGCCTCGTGGGGGAGATTGGAATTCGAGCTCCTTGTTTGCCCCCCCCGCTCGCGGGCTCATGCAGGGCCATCCGGACCTGACAGCCTCCGTCTCGGGAACTACAGAATAAACCTACTTGTTTCCCTGGCTTCACTAGATAATACTAACACGGGTGTTTCCGCAGACAAGAACGACGAATCCCTCAACCGCTGGAAGGCCTCCCTCGGCCTGAACACCGGCGAACCCACCGGTGACCCCAACGACCCCAGAAAGTGCATCATCAAGTCCCTGGCCCTGGAGGTTGAGGGACGCCCCGACGTGGTCATCGACGTGTCCGCTCCCGGAGCCGTCGACTCCCTCAAGGATAAGCCTTTCACGATCAAGGAGGGCGCCACCTTCCGCATCAAGGTTGTCTTCACCGTACACCACGAGGTCCTGAGTGGCCTGAAATACCTGCAGGTGGTCAAGCGCAAGGGTGTCCGGGTCAGCAAGGACGAGGAGATGCTGGTAAGGTTACCGATTTGGTGTGGGGGTGGTCATCCGTCATTAACTCAGGACTGTAGGGAAGCTTTGCCCCCAGCACGACGGGCAAGCCGACATACGAGAAGAAGTGTGAGTTGCCTCGCTTCTTTTTCTCTCTCTTTCCAATAGACGAAATGCTAACCGGTCTTCCACAGTCAACCCCGAAGAAGCCCCCTCCGGCATGCTGGCCCGCGGCCACTACAACGCCGTGTCCAAGTTCCTCGACGACGACAACAACACCCACCTCCTGTTCGAGTGGTCGTTCGACATTGCCAAAGACTGGTAAATCTCAATCTCAATCTAAATTTAAATTTCAAATTTCTGGACGGGGTGGGGGTGTCGCGGTTGAAGCCTTGACGGCCGGTAATCGTATCATGAACAGCATGTTTGTTTTCGACATTTACAAGCGTTGGGCGAGTTTCACTGCTGAAAATTCAATATTTCCTTTCCTTTTCTTTTCCTTTTTCCTTTTCACAAACTTCAACCTTGAATAACCTACCTACCTACCTAAACCCACCTTTGTATACTTCATTGGTCACCTCTAGATCAGTGATCGTAACCCTTGCGTCTACAGAATCAAAAATAAAATAACAAAATAACAATACAAAGAGCGAGTGAGAAAAAAGTGGAGAATGAACACAATCTCTATTAACCAGACATAGTAACAGAATCGGATCGAGATCTCGTCCTCATCGCTGATAATATAGTAAAGTAAGGTAGGTAGGTAAGTAGCAGTAACTTCCTTAACTCGGAAATCTTTTCTTTCGTATCGACCACGCTGTCTATAAATGCTTTATGTACCAAACTCAAACTCCAAGATTGCAGTGGGATGATCGCACAAGGAAAAAAGAAAAAGAGAGAGAAAAAAAAAAAAAAAAAAAAAAAAAAAAAAGGAAGATCGTATAAAATGGAAATAGGACAAGATAAGATATAACAGATGAAGAAAATAAAGCTAAATAATCGGGTATCACAAAAAATAGTCAATCACAGGGCTCTGGCCGTCCTTGTTCTGCTGCGCCTGCTGCTCCGAGCGATGGATATCGTTCTCCGGGGCAGCGTCGAAGATATTGAAGAAGCGTTCGCCGGTATCGCTCACTTCGAGCACGCTGGCGAGGTTTCCGCAGCGGTAGCAATAGTTGGGGGCGCTCCAGACGGTGCTGAGGCGGTCGTCGTAGAGAACCTGGTATCCCTCCTGGCAGAGCTGGTGGGCGCGCAGAATGTGCGACATGCTGTTGACCTCGAGGAACTTGCGGACGACCTGGGCGCCGAAGGTGTAGCCGGCGCCGCGGGGGGAGAGGGAGAACTCGTCGTGTTCGGTGTCTGGGTCGGACCAGACGAGGTCGGCCATGGGGCCCTCGTGGGGGATTTCGCGGAAGCGGTCGATGATCTTGATCTGGTCGATGGAGTGGATGGAGGGGGAGAGGCCGCCGTGGACGCAGAAGATCTGGTCGTTGATGACGACGCTGAGCGTCAGGAAGTCGAACATGTCGGTGAAGTAGTGCCACACGTTGGCGTTGCCGTATTTGCGTGCGCACTCGGTGTAGAACCCGTATGACTGCGTCACGCCGCGGGATTCGTGGTTACCGCGGATGAGATGGACGCGCTGTGGGTATCGCAGCTTGAGGCAGACGAGGAGGGAGATGGTCTCGACGCTGAATAGACCCCGGTCTACGTAGTCTCCTGTTTCAGGCACACCGTTAGCCCGCACCGTTGGTGAGATCCAAGCTTGGAGAACGTACCCAGAAACAGATAATTCGTGTTCGGACAGAACCCCCCGATCTTAAAGATCTCAATCATATCGAAGAACTGCCCGTGGATATCACCGACGACCGTCACGGGAGCCGCAATGTGAACGACATTGCTCTCCTTCATCAACAGTTCTTTCGCCTTGGCGCATATCGCCTCCACGACCGAGTCTGCCAGCAGCTCTTTCTTATACAACCGTTCGATGCACTCGTCCAGGTCGATACTCGCTGTACACCACCCAATTAGATCCCTTGTTGGGTAAAATTTCGCGCGGTCCACTCCGCTCTGCAGAGATCAGGGAGCCGCAGGTGGGCGAGACTTACCCGGTAAACCAGGCATTGCGGGCTCAGGGGACTGACTCCTGGATCCAACTTTATAACGTGATAATCAATGTGAAAATGGGCCAGTGAGACAGAAATCCAGTATCCTCTAGACGGTCGAAAAATAAAAATCGACTTTGTTTCGAAATCGCCGGGTGCCTGGGAGTTTAGAGGAAACGGTAGACGCGCGCGCTGAGCGAGGGGAACGGAAACACTAGGTGGTGGTTGGGTTCGAGGGTTCTGACTGTCTGCAAAAGTCCTGCAGCTGCTCGCATCATGACCGAGAAAACAGCAAGGGAGAGAAGAACGGGGACGGGCGCTGACAGAGGCCCGGGAGGCCTTGATATTGTTTTTATTTTTCCTTGGGAGAGGGAGGAGGAGAAGACGGGTAATGGAGGAGCCTGGGAAAGGCTCGGGAAGCACGAGGCGAGCTTAGCGGTGGAGTTACGGGGAAGAAATAATGCTGGGCAGAATATCCGATTAAGCTCGCCGTGTCTAGAGTGAAGCTCGGTCCTCTCTCGGACCTGGCCTCTATCTATAGCCTGTTTTTAAAAAAGCTTGGATTTTTCGATTTAGTAGAATAGTTGTAGAATAACAGATAGTATCTTCAGTTTCTCCAGATTCAGAGGATTGTCATGTTCATCTAATTGTCTATTATGCTACCCAGAAGCACCCATACAGGACCACTCATCGCACATTCTTCGAGCTCGATGCATATCCACTACTCCGTTGTAAAAGCTGTGCACCTTCTTCATTCCCCTCAGAATCCGTCTCTTCTTCAGATTCGTCCTCGTCGTCTGTCTCCTCTTCCTCATCATCCGTCTCTTCCTCCGAGTCCGTCACTTCTTCCTCCGTCTCCGTTTCCTCTTCGGTCTCCGATTCATCTTCGAGCCACTCGTCAAGGGTCTTCTTCCCCCTCGATGCAGACGCCACCGCTTGTCCATGTCCATGTCCATGTCTTCGTTGTTGCTCGATAGCAGCGACGCTACTTTGATGCTCCCGGAGCGCCCGGTCGAGTTTCTCCGCCGCAGTAGCAGGCAGTCTCTCGGTTAACTCGGGTTTGGCTTCCTGTTCTCGAAGGCTCGGATCAGGCTCCTGGCCCGCTGCGACCCAGGGAGGAAGATCCTCGTAGCCACGCAGCCCGTGGATTCCAGCGTCCGAGCCGACAATGAGCGTGGCTGAGCCGATGAGTAGATCCTTACGCGTTTCAGACGGACTTGGCGTGTGTGGAACGGGCTTCGGGGCCAGCAGGAGCAGGTTGGCCAGGTCGGTGGACGAAGGGTCCGCGAGAAG
The DNA here is from genome assembly GCA_023619815.1 of Aspergillus neotritici. NCBI lineage: Eukaryota > Fungi > Ascomycota > Eurotiomycetes > Eurotiales > Aspergillaceae > Aspergillus > Aspergillus neotritici. Next base: position 249,492 of record JALZYL010000032.1, on the reverse strand, counting down.
TGCCTTGTATAGTCGAGCACGGTCGCGGAGATCGTAGGAGGTGTCATATCTCGTGAGAAGCAAAAGGTACTGCCACAGGAGGGTGATTCTGTCGGGTTCCGGTTCGGCAGGCGGTTCTGCCACTTGGTTCTCCGGGGTCTTGTTCTCGTCCTGATCGTCAGCCCACTCGTTCGGCGGGACCGGTTCAAGCTTCTGGCTCGGTGCAGGCGCTTCTTTCCGCTCTGGGGGCGGGTTTCGCAGGAGATGATGCAGATAGACTTTAGCGCCGAGTAACACGATCTGCTGTTTCGCAGCCTCCGACTCATCCGCAAATCCTTTGACTAGAATTCTGAGAACGTCAGGCGCGATATTCCGCTCCGGCTCCACTCCAGCAAATTCACCCACGAGCCACACGATTGTTGCCCGAGCATCCGGGTTGTTCGTCGATCCCAGATGTTTCACCAACTCGATGACCGTTTGTTCGTGAGAAGCTGGATCTTGTTGGATAAGGTGTCGGATCACAGTCAAAGTCTCCGACACCAAGTTGTCGTCCAAGCTTGCGATCTGACCGAGGAGTAGATCTAAGCAGTAATCGGCAGTGTCCGGGTCGGCCTGTGCACAACGCCCTATCGCGCGGACACTCTCGCGCACCAATTCCGGATCGGTTCCTTGGGCAAAATGACGAAGCTCACTCAAGATTATACCTTTCAGATGCATACCACAGTGCGGGAACAGGAGGGTAAGGACCTCGAGTTTAAGCCGCCAAATATGAGGCGGGTCCACGCTATGGACGAGGAAATGCGAGACGTATTTCGTAAATAGCTTCGGATAGCGCAGGGCAACGACAACGATGTTGCAGAGAGCAACGTGCTGTATATCCTGTGGGCTCCGCAGAAGCGCCACCAAAGGACCGACTGCTGCATCGAGATACTCGGGTGGGGCGAGATAGAGAAAAGAACGAACAACGCTCACAATGACGGCGGAGTTGCGGTTCTGCAAAAGTATTTTGCACGTTCGCAGGAAGAATTCAAGATCCGGGTCCAGAGCCGGTACTTCATGCTCTTCTCCTTCTTCAGCACCATCACGAGTGCTTTCCTCGTCATCGTAAAAGTCCTTCTTGGCTACCTTTTGCTTAACCTTCTGCGTCTTCTGAGGGAAGCACTGTCGCGCATAGGACGTCAAAAGCCGCAGCGTAGCAATCTGACTCCATTCATCCATATCCACCAATTTCCTCACCAAACTCCGGTAGCACTTATGTATAAGGTCGATCCTATCCGGACAAATCTCCAAGAAAGCAGCCACCGCGGGACCAGCGACAAAGTATTGATTATCACTCAAAAGAGTAGCCAGATATCCAATCAGCTGCGGCAACGTATTAGGATCCAAGCGATAGCATTTGGGAATCGCCAATGCTGCAGTCTTGCGCACATGCGGGCTCATGTCGGCGCAACCGCGCTTGATCGCAAGAGACACGATCTGGCTGATGACCGGGACTCGGATGCCGGACATTGTACGCAGCGCCATCGCTCGAACCTGGGGGTTCTGATCCGTGAGCGACTTCTGGATTGCATTGATGGACAGCAGGGCGAGATCGGGCTCCGCTTCGGCGTAGTGGACCAGATATATGTAGACCAATTTCTTCACTTCCAGGCTCGTATTCGCGACATTCTTGACGACCGCAGAAAAGAAAGGGAGGGCGGATTCCGTGCCATACATTAACTGCTCGACGGGGAGAAACCAAACATTAGCACAGACGTCGAGGCAACCGTTACTCACGGCTATCGACTCACCGAGATCACCCTGCGCATCCCGTCCAGAACCTCTCGTTCATGGCGACTATCCAAAAGCTTCTTGATATGGGAAGCGCTCGTATTCCGCGACGAAGAAACCCCTGTACCAGGTCCTTTACCGATAGCTGCCGACTGAGCAGCTTCGAGTGTAAGCTCCCGAGCTATTTGAACCATACAGTCAGTCGGTGACTCGGTGGGGAGCTCGAATCAGCAAGACATCCACTTACCTGTTTCCAGCATCGAGGAGATCCTTGATATGGTCTCCATTTTAGGCGTCTGACACCTTAAATATGGCGAGCTGGCAGCGGTGCTCAGAGGGGAAAAGGACCGGAGGGTGGAATGGAGCGAATGTGGGGAGGATCGAGAGTTCCGCGGTCAAACGCCGGGCCTGGCAGTTTAGCCCGTGCTTACTTAGTGCGCCTCACCAACAAGTCCATCTGGACTTTGCTCACCTCGCCGTTGTCTACAATAATGCTCGCACGGTTCGGTGATTGAATTGGCTGCTCATCTTGAAAAGGCGCTATGGATGATTCACTCCTCAATTCTTAGAAATGCTCTGGCTCCTAAATTCGCTGAGCGCAGCCCACAGAATCAGCAACGATGGAGCCAATCCGCAAAATATATTGCTGTGACTGGATTACAGAATTCCTCCAGCATATCCTCGACACCACTACAGAACCAGTATCTTTGATCATATGCTCTACAAGAGATTCATTTCTCCTAAACCTAGCGACTACCATCCAAAAACAGCCAAAACACACAGCCAGCGGCCAAGAACTACTCAAAGACACCATCGGACTACTTGCAAACTCAAGCAGAGTCAAAGTGGTCTTCTGTCCCACCCTGGAACATCTACGCGCCTACATCGGCGTCCTGCGCCCGACCAGCGACGACGATGCCCGACATGGCACAGCAGCCGGGCAGACCACACGACGACACCTGGTGGCCATCCTGAACTGCCTAGCTTTGCATCTCCCCACGTCGGAGTTTTCGGCCCAAGGCCTATCCAGGACGCTGGCGGCTGCGGTGGAGGTGACGTCTCGGAATGGGATGGACCTTGTGCTCTGCGAATGCCGTGACGCTGCGAACCCGGTGGATCCTATGCGTGGAGAGGCACTGTGGTATGCGCAGGTTCCGTTACTCAACAGTGCGGTACGTACGGGAGGCGACGATGCCGTTGGGGGTGGGCTAAGTGTGCCCGTCAAGAGAATTGCACAGCGGTGGTTTGAGTTCAGTGGGACGAACCGTCCTTAAGCAGATACCGGGATCCTTGGAAGACTTCCGTGTTATTTGTAGAATATCACGAAGCAAACGTAACGACTACCGACTCCAATAGTATAATCGATATACGAATAAATAAATAAATGTACTAAGAAATGAACGTGAACCTCAACCAACCGGGTATCCTGTAGCCGACCCTGTAACGCCAGAACGATGACCGAGATAAGCTAATCCCGCGGCTCAGAGACATTTCTCCATATCCGTGATGTAAAGCTTAATGTGCGATTCCAGCTTGAGATACTCGTCGTGGGAGCTCTGGATCTCCTCCTCGATGTTTTCCTTGAGATCGACCATCTGGACGATTGTCAGCCACATTCGCAGACCTAGACGGCTTCTGCGGGACTCACCTTCTTCTCGATCTGTTCGATCTTGATCCGCCTGACTTCCATATCTCGCTGTTTCTCTGCGCGCTCCTCCCGCAGCTGTTTCTGGACTTCCCTGAGCTCCTCCATCCGAGCCTGCGTGGCGTCCGCCTTTTCTTTGGCGTTCTTGCGCAGGGCTTCGATCCTTTCGCTCCATCGCGCGAGTTGTCGCTGGAGGAGCTTCTCCGTCTGCTCGACCTCGCGGACATTGTTTCCTCGTTCTGAGATTGCTTCCCTGTTTCTGGAAGCCCGGGATTCTTCGTCCTCTTCCTTCTGTAATTCCACGGAGATGTCCTCCAACAGCTTGACGCAGGCCTGCACGTCGTTCTTCACCACGGTGAACGTATCCGATGAAGTCTGGAGCGCTCGCGCCCTCTTCTCCATCGCGTCGATCTGGGCCTTTTCGCGCATCAGATTGTCGGAAAGGTCCGCCAGAGATGACTGAAGTGCGGCAGGACTCTGCATCGCATACGGACGTAGCTTCTCAACCTCGTGTCGGGTGCGGATGACTTTCTCCGTCTTCTCCTCTAGATTCGTCTGCTGCTTAGCCTTCTCGACCTTGACCCGTTCAAGTGTCTCCGCTATCCGTTCCTGATCAGCCTTCAACTCGCGTAGTCGGGCCTTCAGTTCGTTGTTCCTCTTGACTTTCTCCTGCACCTGGCCTTCATTCGCCCGCAAATTACGACGCATCTCGTCCAATCGGAGCTCCATCTCCTGGTTCTCGGCGTACAGCGTTTCGATGCGGGACTTGGTCTTTTCAGATTTGTTGAAGTGCTCGTCGATCACCGCCGTTTGGGATTCGCGGAACCGGACAAAGTTAATCAGATAGGAGAATATTTTGACCAGTCGATCGTGCGTGGGTTTGGTCAAATCTGTAAAGGTAAAATCGTTGACACCGCACTATTCATGCGACCGATATACGTTAGCTGCTGCATAGTCAATCTCGCGCAAAGCCCGCCTACCTCCATCATCAGCCTCCTCAAGCTAACAAAAAACCCCATGAGATTGCGGGTATCGGTAGGCACAATGTCCGGATAATCGCCGCCAATATCGTCTGCAGCCGCTCGCATTGCAGGCTCTACCGTATCACGCGTAACGTTCATCAGGAGCTCGCCAAACCATTCCATCACCATCTGGATCTGTTGCGGATTCGGTTTGATCAGATCGGCCGAAGTGAACGGTATGCCGATATCGTTGATACATCCTGCAATTTCCTTATCGGGCTGTGGGTTGCATTAGAGAACTGTCGTAGCATGCGACTGGGGAAAGAGACGAACCAAGCGCATCATGGCATCGTTTTCATCTTCCTTCTTGCGGCCCCGGTGTTGCTGCTGCTGGGTGCCGCGGAACTGCTGGCTCATCCGATGATTATACGACATTTCGTCATACAGTCGATGTAGTAGCGAGTCTGGGAATGCACTGGAGAAAAGAGGAGGAAGCACAAGCTGACCGCAGACTCCGCTGTTGTTGTTATGATTGTTTACCGCAACGGCTTTGACATGGCAACCAGAAGCGGATTAGCGCCTACCGGGGAGGGGTACGGTATGCAAACTATGCAAACAAGGTGCCCGCCTGTTTTCGATGACTCTTCCGCCGCATGGAAGATTACGATGCATGAAATCTACGACAGCCAACACTGAACTCCAAGTCATTGTTCAACAGATCTCACACTGTCATCGGACAACATGGCAGGAACTACTGAATCTGCGAAGCCATTCGAGTGAGATTCACCCCCTCATCTTGCACTCCGCCTGGCCAGAGCTAACATTTGACCCAGCATTGTCGCAACGTACAATGATTTGCTTCGCACAGATCCAGACCTGACGATGCCAATTGCGGCTATCGAATCCCTCGTTTTATTACTCACACACTCGCCCTCCTCCACAATCTCCGAGACCCTTGATCTGCTTGAAAAATCCACCGCACACCTGAAGAAGTCGATCCCGAACCCCATCGGTCTCTCCGCGGGGACCGATCTCTTCCAACGGTACCTGATCACGACGCTGCAAAGACCCGGCCAACTCGGCCCTGCAGGAGATTTCAACGCGATCAGAGCGCACCTCCTGTCAAACGGACGTCTATTCGTCCGACGTGCCAAGGAAAGCCGGGACAAGATCGCCACGTTCGGGCGGGGCTTCGTCCGAGACGGCAGCACGATCTTGACGAACGGCGGGTCACGAGTGGTCGCGTCGCTGCTGCAAAAGGCAGCCGCGGAGAAGGGCGGTCTGTCCGCCGTCCGATTCCGCGTGATCTACGTTCTGTCGTCCCCCAAGGGTGACGTCGAGAGCCCATCCGCAGAGCCAGAGGGCATGGAGACTGTGCGGCTGTTGCGGGAGAGCGGCGTCCCGGTGGCTACAATCCCGCCGTCGGCCGTGGCGTACTCCATCGGGAAGGCAGACGTGGTCATCGTGGGCGCGGAGGGCGTTGTCGAGAACGGAGGCATTGTGTCGCGGATGGGGACCTACCAGATCGGCTTGCTTGCCAAGGCCATGGGGAAGCCCTTCTACGTGGTGGCGGAAAGCCACAAATTCGTCCGTCTGTACCCGCTGGGCCAATACGATCTGCCCATTGAACAGCGGGTGATTGAATTCCGGACGCAGGAAGATATCGCCGAGGCGGAGAAGCAACGGATCGAGGCTAAATCATCTGATGTGCCTCAAAAGCTGAGCTCGGAATACGACTGCGAGGTGGTCGACTACACCCCACCGCACTTGATATCCGCACTGATCACGGATAGCGGCGTCCTCACGCCAAGTGCAGTCAGTGAGGAGTTGATCAAGATATGGTTTTAGTTGGTTATCTGGCAGGAGAAAAATTCGACGGCACGTTTGAAGTTACAGTGGATAGGCGTTTAAGCTCACTGAGATATCCCGCAGTAAAGGCGTTTTCGGCTTAGAAAAAATGTTTATAAATGTCAGAAACACATTTGGGGCTTTATCTCTCCATTGAACTGCACCCGGGACTGAAGTCCAGCTCTGTCTGGGGTGTTGAGTCCATGCCATGAGCCGAGTGGATAGCAGGATCACATACTATAAACGGATAGACGGTGCAAATTACGTACATACTTCCTGGCCTACCACGAGACCAGACCCCATTGATAGGTAGGTAGACAACGAGACAAATCGATCAACCTGGTCAGAGGGAGACAAACAGCACGGCTTACCCGTGGCACCACACTTAATGGAAGAAAACCAAAGGCAATAATAGGGTCGGCACTAAACGATTGACACCACGCAAATTGACATTGATACTTTTACGCGCCATACCCTAGATCCCATCATGACAAGTCCGTAGTTCACACATTTTCAGCACCGTCCGACATAATGTAAACACATAAACAAACCCTCCAAAGTCGTAAAGTCATGATCATAATCCATAGCGAGAAGACCTTCTAAACCCGCTCAGAGCCTTCATTCAGGTCCGTCGCAGGGGAAGGAAGAGGAATACACTCCTGTAGCACACTCTGCTGATCAACAGACAGACAGATGACTGGAATATCTCTCTCGCCCTCCCTCTATTCCCATCCCAACCCAACCCACCGTACCTCAAACTTGAATTCGAATGTAACGAGCGGGGACGACGGTATAGTGTAACACCAGTCAATACTGGACTGAGATCAACCCAATCCAACCCAACCAAAAACGAGAGACATCTATCTGCAAGACCAGCACCGCAGACTCGGAAATTCCCACCGACCGTCCATCGTTTCGGACCTGCATATCGGTCGTTCGTTCGTTCGTTTTAAGAGGTGGGGTAAGGGGGACTAGATCGTCCTAGTACTACCGGGGGGTAGGTGACGCATAGCGTCCGTCCCCCAGACCCCAGACGCAAACCCAAACCCCAGTCCCAACCACAGCCAACAGCAACATCCGGTCAGTTTGCAATGCGTCTCATAGGGGAATTCTGCAAGTCGAGCGCCTGGAGCGAGGCGAAGGCGTAAAGGAGGAGGTAACCAAAGGCGACGAAGAGCCACAGCGCAGCCATAGTTTCAAGGATTAAGGGCGGTGGTTGTAAATTGGACGGAGTTGGATAATGAAACGGTGGATGGATGGATGGATGGGTTTCGAAGGCGACTTGGGCAGGTAAATAACGTCTGTCTGTCTGTCGGTCCGCCTGTCTGCCTGCTTGACGCAAGCGATTGTCGTTCCTGCAACGTTCCGAGGATAGTAGATTCAATGATTTAACTCGTATTTATTTCTTCCCACTTGACTGACGTGCGATGTGTCTTGACAGATGGGATCGATGGATAGATGAGAGAGAAGGCTCTTCCATGGAGTTTGACCTCAGGTAGTCCGTCAATGCTAGTCCAAAATCCGGGGAAACGACTTCTTTTGTTCCTGTGAGGAATTCTCTTTTTCTATTCTCTTTCAAATCCCTGTCCGTCGGAAATGGATGGGATGAAAAGGCGGGGTTGTCATTAGTCTCTTTGGGCAGTTGTCCTGCAATCGGAGTCCGCTGGTCGTTTAACCCAAACATGCAGGCGAGGTCGTATTTCATCCACTAATCACAGCCCTACTGCAGTCTTCAGACTGGATGTTCTCCGCAACGATGCAGCAGGTCGGTGGGAGACGAAAGAGCGGTAGGGGAGTTTTCGGTGTGCTAGGGCTTATAGAATTCTCATAGTGGTGTTCGTTCCGAATGATCTGCGGCTTGTGCCCCAGTTTTGACGCTTGACTTGAGTGCGAGCATCTTTTGTCCTTTTCTTGGCTGCCGGATGGAGAAGTCGGAAGGATTATCTGGTTTATGTGGTATACCTACGATCTTACCTAGTCGTAGAGTGGTTTGGTTTGCATCGTGAGTATCATGTCATTCTTATCAGATCCGGAGAATGCGGTGAAAGCCCACAGGAATCAAATCGGATGAACTAGAGTAGCGTAGGAGCATTGCCACCTTCTCCATTGCTCTCTCATCGGAGGTCCGCGTAATCTGGCCCCAGTGCTAAACGCACTGCCACTGATGGATGGGTAATGGTGTTGAGATAGACTCGAATTACATCATCTGAGTAGAAATTCCCTCTCTCTATACTTGGTAATATATTGACCATAACAGTCATAATAACATCGATGCCATAGTACCTAGGTAGGAAATAGTTTCTATTATTATTATTCTAGAACTTACAAGCCAAACATCACACGACTCCACCGAATCCAGTGGATCTCGTGTCCTTTCAGTCTTTCAGAGGATCTCGCCAGACTCCATTCACGCAACTACCACCACTGTGATTGGATTGTCCTGTTTTCCAATCTCCGCTGCCCCTCAACTGACCCAAGCTTTGTCGCGTCGAGAAAATAATATTATGACTGAGATTGGAGGGTTCAGAACCTGGAACGACGTCGGGAGGAGTAGGGGCGGAGGACTCGGAACCAAATAGTGCAATAATCACAATACTGTGAGCACATCTTTCTTTCTCTTACTGACTCTACTTGATACCTCCAATCTTCTCCTATCATCCAATACTAAACCCCGCCCAGCATCACGGTTGCTGCCTTGAAACATACTTACTACCTTGTTGAAAGACCTGGGATTCTTTGTTACAACTGACAAGACCCTGGACGTATATCGAATCCATCTTCAGATTGTAAATATCTCTGGATGTTCCCGGGAACCCCTCCTCATCCATCCATCCATCCATTCATCCCTCCAACCACTCATCCATCATCCCCATTCGATCCACCAGTAGCGTACTGGAACAAATCCTGAAACAACTCCCTCCCAATCCCTCCTAGACGCATCCGAAATCACCCACCAAAATAAAAGAAAGAAATAAGGAAATAAAAAGAAAGAAAGAAAGAAAGAAAGAGGATGGGCGCAGAGTCTCTAACGACCGCCCTCCACCCTCGACCGAACGAGCATTACTACCCGGAAACCCACCACCAAGGACGACGCCCAGCATGCGGGTCGCCCTTCCGCCGGACAACAACCACGCCAACACCACCACCACCACCAACAACAGACAAAGAGAACAAGGACAAAACCAAGAATAAACCCACTAGCGGCGAAACCACCTGGTCCATCAAAAGATTCCTGGGTCGACACGTCTCCTCCCGTCGGTATCGAGTTCTAGAACGAGAGCCGAACCGTCTCCGAAAGCGGTTCACCCAATAACCACGGAGCCTTTTCCCCTCCGTCAAGGTTCCATTCTCCTCCCGCCACAACATTGATTAAACAATCAATCAATCAATCATGGAGCCGAGATATTCGATTCCATGATCCTTGTTATTCGCAGCGACCCGCGTCTCTGGTTTCATTTCATTTATTTTCATTTATTGGTTTCCTTTTTGAGGAACACCCCTGGGAATCCGTGGGCGGGAGAAATTTAAGATTATCCACGGGATGGCTGGCCACGTGTGGATGGATGTGGATGTGGATGTTCCCGGGGATTCGTTGCAATTAGGTAGACAGGGGTACGAGATACCTGGGTATTGTTTCATCTCTTTATGTACAGAGTCTGGGGATATACATTGGTGTGTTTATTGGTTTATCACCTTTCTATATTCTTGTATTGTTGGACTGGCGACTCTGGTATTGCCCAAGTAACTCCTGTACTCTGCAAGCTAGAACCACAACACGATATCTATATAGAGTGCCAAGGGAATACCAATTTACACAACCAAGGACAGAAACCAGGGCGGCAAAGTAGGTTGGTTCCAAGTAACCAAACATACAAACACAGACTACAAAACACACAGAAAAAACACCCAAATGAAACCAAGACAGACAGCAACATCTATAAGCAGTGGAACATCAACATCAACATCAACATCATAAAATGTGGCATGTGGCTTATACAAACCAAGGTACCTACCTACCTACGTAAGGTACTGTACCGTAGTTACTAGATAGTTACTAGGAATTGCCAACAAACCCCAACCCCAACGTGGTACCTTACAACCCCTTCAAAGAGCGAAAGCTGCATACAGAAACAACTCTAATGCGGTGGCACCTGCACGTTCGAGACGCATACTGTCATAATAATACAGGCTCGATACGACATTCTTGCAAGTAAGTACCTACAGTAGCCAAGGACGAGTCTCGGTTTTATATTGACAATCCTGGGCTATTTGCAGAATCCAGGTAGGTAGGTTTGTGGAACATGGAGTCACCCGTTGAGATCTTTAAAATTAACCTTGATGTATACAGTAGTATATCTGTCGCGTGACAGCCGAGGTCAGCACGGTATTGTTACTACCTACCTAGGTTACCTACGTAGGTAGGAACCAATGTCAGATTGCTGCAGTACGCTTATTCCTTGCGAGAATAGGCATTATACAGTGTAACTACATGTAGAAGTTTGTAATTAGATAAGATGACATTATCAGCGGCAGTGTGTAAACCTAATATACACTAACTCCATGTATTAATCTATTCATCTGATGTGTGTATATTATATTCAAGGCAGAAAATAAAAACAAAAACCCAACTAATTACCTCGATTACATCCCTCGATATATGTAGATAAAATTTCCTCAGTTCAATCGAAGGGAAAAAAAGGAAGAAAAAAAAAAAAAAAACTAATAAACAAGGCAAGGTCGCAAATGACAGACCCACAATTACCCAGTGACGGGAAATTGCAATCGCCGTTAAATAGAGGATAGCGCGCACTAATTTGCTTGCAGGAGATAACTAGCTAGTCGAATCTGGGTCGGTCGGGTCCCCCATCAACAATCAATCACCATGGTTAGGCAAGTATCTGCCGGCAAGGTGTCATGCATTGGCGGGGGTCTAGGCTTTTTTAAACATATGAATCTTCCTAAATGAACACGAGGAGTAGACAATCTTTTATCCTTGATCGCTTTATTTCAACCTTAGGGTATTAGATATAATATAAAATAATATACAGTAATATATAATAATAATATAAACATAGTAAAAAAAAACACTACTGCCTATCAGATCACGCTGATTACACTCCTCTGGTCGTCAATTTATCGGCACCCATGTAAGGCGTCACACCATGGTCGTTTGCCCCTGCTAGCTGATAGCCTAGTATGTCTCAGTGGTTTAATTATCGGGCCCTCCTCCCCCCCGGCTAGATTCAGATCTGGCCGGGTCTTTAAATAAATTAGATGCAGGAACAGAAAGACGATCAGACCAATCCGGACTCGGACCGTCGCCGGCTCGTGTTTACATTGTCTGGGTAGACCTACCTTTGCTGATAAATACGAGGGACAGACATTAATATGCACCTTGCTGAGCAGAGCGGAGGACTGACTAACTGGTTAGGGCTGTAACAATGTGCATTGAAATGACAACTGAGATGTAACGGGCGCTAATCCATTGTCATAGTAGTTATGAGCTGAGGCAATTACTTAATGACGAGATATGGATTCGCCAGGGGAATATTCACCTGTCGTTAATAGCCAGAGGTAGGTAAGGCACCTACCTACCTACTAGTAAATACCTACTTCGCTCCCCTCCATACGGAGGGAAATATTGTAGCCAGTAAACACCAATGACACATTCCTTGCCTTAAGAAGAATGTCGACAATAGCCGGGCCCAAGATCTGCATCGAAACTTGAATATGGAAGGTGGAGGGTCCAACTGCTCGTGGGCCACACGTATTCTGTATTCATCACGTACGGAAAGATCATCATCATCATCTCTCCTTCTTCTTCTCTCTCACATTATATGGTTGTGTTTTCTTCACAAGACTTCCCCTCATTGTCACCTGCAAGGATCCAAGCAGGCCAATGCGTAGCTAACGGCGACCGTCGAACGGGAATTTATCTCCGGCCCGGCTGGCTGGCTGGCTGCCCCTTACCTGGAGAGGTCAGTGTTATCGGAGGTTGTTAGTTAGTATACTCAAATAGACTGTACTCTGTAAAGCCGGAAAGTGATTATCCCCTCCCTCCAAAAACAATATCCACTTTCTGCGTGTGGGAATGGATGGGGCACGGTAGCTAGCTAACTAACTACTGGACACCCACACTTTGCAGAGGAGGGGGGATGTCCACTTTTCTGGGTGGGCAGTGGACCGCGAAATGATCGACCGACCGACAGGTTGGCGAGACCTGTATGTGTTACTATTACAAAGTTGAACCATGAACTCTAAACCGGTCTAGTACGATGGTAGTGTACGTATGTATGTATATCATACCCCTCAAACAGGTTGAGAGTTGAATTGGATGATGGAAAGGGATTTATTTGGTTGTTACCGCGGTAGCGCCAGTTTATCGTACAGTTTATAATGTAATATACCTAATTGTACATGAACTAGACAGTATCCTCCGAAACGACATTTAGTATAAGCAAGGTTTGGACCATCCCACGCACCAGTCAATACCTGTCAGGGCAAAACGAGGGGGTGGGCCCACGTTATGGATGGGTTCTCGTTACTGCTTTGCTTGAACGCATAGAGGGTGGTATAAGTTTGTATCTACCGTCAATAGTTCGTTCTACTAGGTTGGCATAGCGTTGTGTAGATTATAAGACGACGGGCAATGATTACCATGATAATCATGGGAATCAACTCCTGGGGGCCCATCAGGATCAAACCGGGCCATTCCATTCGCAGGATCCATGGATAACGATGCAAGCCACTAGCCCCCTCGGTCTTTCGAATGTCGAACTACATGATCATGACACCTTGGATCCTGTCTATCTTGCCTATTGGGGGGGTGTTTGGGCCCTGCGCTGCGGGCAGGGCCTGGCACTTGCCTGGGGTGATATGGCTTAGCCAAGCAAACTATATAATCACGTACCTATCTATCTGCCTGGTTACAGTCGTGCTCCTGTCTACTCTAGCGCCGACACATATGTGGTTTAACCTACGGTACTAGTACCGCAGCGTCCCCCTTGACGCATTTGCTTGATGGAATAATAAGTGGTTCGTCCAGTACGACTGGTACTAACTAGTTGGAGTGGCGTCATTGCAATTGGCGTGACCTGGATGGCCACTTACCTTGTTCCTTGCGGAGGAGTTCCCGTCTACGTCGAGGACCGAGCTTAGTGTTGGAGGTGGCGTGGTTGTTTTTTTATCGCTTGCGGTACGATGTAAAATATATCAGAGGATTTAGGAAAGATGATAACATGATGGATATGGAGAGAACAACAGCTGAAGGGTGTACACTAATCACGAGCTCTACATAGGAGGATAATGTAGGTACTATGATCATGTCTTGCGATGAATCCGTTCGAATATCGAGTCTGACAGGAAGCTACAGTCGCATTGATGTCATGAGCGGTGCCCTGCCGGTGAACGAACTCTTTTCGAGGACGATTAGTGGTTGCTACTATTGACAGAAATACACTAGGTCGGCAGGCGCTGTAGGAAGTACGACGATGTGGCCGTGTAATTTCAATCATCCCTACCGCTCGCTGCCTCTGTATGTAGGGAGAGGAGAGGATCAGTCCAGGAGCGTGTACGGTATCTGGTATTGATCAATACCAACTTGGAACTAACTGCGGGACGGTTAGGTTAGGCTGCTTCTAAAGATGGAGACGAGTGGAGCCCCCGACGATTGGAGGAGTCGTCGGGTCCCTCAGGCACCCAGGTACCAAATGATGCCTTGTTCGTGACCGACAATCGCCATGGGATTTAATCATTAAGGTATTTGATCATCTGTTGGGGTTTCAACCTGATCATTCCCCCCACTGGTGTAGGTTTGTAGAATTTTCCTGACCTGCTATTTCTCTTGGTGTCTTTTTCCACAGACAATTCTTTCCCTTCTCCTGAAGAAAGGGGAGGATTTTCACAAGGACGGTCTTGTCTTAGGTAGGTTCGAAGGGAGGTGGAGGTGGAGAGGTGAGCAGCTGCAGGTATTTATAATGCTCGGTCTTATTTGATATGTTCGAGTCTTGTACAAAAAGAGATGAAAATAAAAAAATAAAAAAAGAAAGGGAAAAAAAAGATGAAAGAAAATACCCGGAGAGATATCGGGGCGATGCATGAAAAATAGGTGCATTCCTCATCACCTGCCAACCTGGGCCTTTTCATAACTAACCTCGGGGCTGACCTGTAATAACGGGTTGACTCGACTAGTGAGGGCGATCCGTCAGAAGAATGGAACAAAGAACAATAGGCGTAAATCGGTGTATGGGAAATAAATAGATGGGGAAAAAAAAAGGAATATTAATATCAATTAATGGCCAAGAAGAGAATGAATATGATTGTAATGCTTAGTCTTCTTTCCTCTCTCATCAATCGACCTAATAATCACCTACTATTACTATTTAATACCGATACCCAGTCAATACGGGTCAAAGTGTCTACTGTGGCTCCTGTCTGTCTGTGACGGCCGGCCCCGGAGGAGCCAGTGTAACCAACCGACGAGATCCCCTGGTTAGGCAGGGACCAAAGAAGAAAAAATACTAAAGAAAGGAAATAAATAAATACTAAGACGAACGCTAAATTATAATAAACATATTAAAAAATAATATTCACAAAATAAAATAAAATAAATAAAATACAATATCATCAATACCAAAAAATAAAAATAAAAAAAGGGCGGTTTGTTTGTCTCGGCCCTCTAGAAGTTCCAGTCCCTCACTCGACCTAAAACTTGCCTCCTTTGGGCTGTGTGTCTCTCTCTTCTGACCTTCCTGGAGGCGACTCTAAATCTCTTCTTCTTTTTCCCTTTCTTCTCCTCTTGTCCCCCTCCTCTCCTTCTTTTCTTCTTCTTCTCCTTCTCCTCCTTCTCTCCCTCTCGTTTTTCTCCCTTCTTCCCTTTTGTCCCTGACCTTCGCTCTCCCCCACCCCTTGACTTTAAACCATCGTGATATTGGTGAGGATTTTCTTGTTCGGCCACTCCCATGTGGCGTGAGCTTGGAGTCTCACCCCAAATCTTATTGTATTGAGTGAACCACCGGATCGATACTATTACACCTCCAACCCGTTCGCCCTAAATCGATAGTGACTAGTAACTACTACTACTACTCCTGACCTGGGGCTCCTTTTTCTTTTTCCTTGGACTTTATTTTCGATTATTCTTTTCTTTCTTTTTCTTTCTTTTTCCTTTTATTTTTTTATTCTTTTTTTATTTCCAACCCTTCTTGTTACTCTCTATATTCCTCCCCCTCAATCGCCTTTTCGTAACGGCGACTGTCTCAGATCATCTCCCCGTACGAGTAAAACCGGTTCGAGTCGACCTAAATTTTTCCTCCCTTGACATCCATCGGGAAACTCGGGTTCTTTCTGTGGCTCACGCATCTGGCACGGCACTATTCTCCATGATTCTCGTCATCCAGTCCCCAGGTGCACCCTACATCGAGACCGTACACGCGTGACAGGTCCCCGACCCAGAGGAAAGGGTATATGACCGGTGACCATGGCGATATGGCCATTTGGTCGCAAGAATAAGCGGCACACCATCCAGGTCGACGCCCCGGCAGCGGGCGAGACCCCGGCGCCGCAGGAATCTCGCTTGAGCCTCGATGGCCGGAAACCCTCTCGCAAGAACTCCAAGCGTCAAAAGAACCGCCACTTCCAACCCGTCGACGAGTTCTCCACCCCTCTCCATGATGCTCTGCCACCCCCCCGTCCAGTCCAATCCCCGCCCCCTACCTCCAATAGCGAGCAGCTGCACCGGAAGGAGGCATTGGGGCACCCAACCTCGCAGATCGGTCATATCTCGGACGGTTACACGTCACGTTCGACCGTCAACCATGACCAACCCCGGGAGGCGAGGAATTCCTCCGCGCGAAGATCGAAGCGGGCTGACGGCAGCCCAGCGGTGTTGAAGAAACGGCTGAGCAAGCGGAAGGCCTATGAAATCGCTCGGGAGCGGGAAATTCGGATGATGGCATCCACGCCGATCGATATTCCCCGTCGCTCGGCGTTACCGGGCGAGGACTTCTCCATGGAGACCCCCCGGGGACGACTGTATAACCGCCGTTCGGATCGCGAACTCTCCGAGACCAACCTCTCACTCCGCGACTCGACGGCCTCGTCATTGTCCGAGTTCTCCGAGTCGTATAAGTTCAAGGTCAATGCTTTCTCGGCCTGGACCCCGCGTCCGGTCATCCGCTACGTGGAAGCACCCCGAATCCAAACGGCAAGGAGCCAAAAAACGATAGATTCGGGTCGGAAGGAGAAGATGCCTGTTGTTTCTGCCTCCGAGGAGAATCTCTACACGAAGAAAAGGATTAACCGGCTGGCCGATGGTCTCGATGCAGGGGCCCTGAGGGAACTCCTGGAAAGAGATCGCCGTCGGACCGAGAGACAGAAGATTGAAGACCAGGAACGACTCCATCGCAAATTACAGCGCGCAGCGGATCGACAAAGAGCAGAAGCAGAACTCAATGGTAATCAGACAGTATCGGAAGTGCCACGAGGCCAGGTGCACATCCAAAACCAGGACGACGCCGATGAGACAGGCCAAGATGCCTCGAAAGAGAACAAGAATCATGAAACGGGCACACAGGGTCCGTCCGAATCATGGCTGCACGATTCCTCCAAGGACCAAGCACGGAGTCGATATGAATCCATGGAGAGCGTCCATGTTATCGGAAACATTGACGACAGCTCCATCCGGGAGCCCAAGCTGGGCCAGCGGCGGAGCTTCGCCCCGTCTCAAGAGATGGGGATGTCCCGAAGTACCCTATCTCCCTCGCATTCCCCGTCCCGACGTGGTTTCCACAGCCCCACTCCATCGCAAGTATATGGACTGGGACGAGAGTCTACATCCGACGTCTCGAGGACGGTTGACTCGGAGCGACGCCTATCCGACAACGGCAGCGGCCGTATCAACACGATCTCCTCCATCTTCCGCCGTGGTAGCTCCCGTCTGAAGCGGAGATACCGGGAGCGTTTCCAAGACCGCAGCCCTGAACCGTCGAACGCATCTCACGAGTCCTTCTTCAAAGTTCCCACCCCAACCTCCGCACCCCCTCAGACCGTTCCCGCCAAACCTTACATGCGCACTGGCACCATCAAGCGCTCGCAGTCGAAATTCACAGAACATCTGGGCGATGAGCCCCTTTCTCCCCCCGATTCCCGTATCCAATCCCCCGACATACCCGAGGAGCCCGCGGATGCTTCTGAGGCTGGGAAGGGGCGAACCGATTTTGCCGGAAGCAGTCAGTATCCTATCCTGGGATCGGAGTCTGATCTTCAGGATTCGAGCAAAGACCGTCACCGTTCTTGGGCCGGCGAGATCCTGGAGGACGACATGGATAACGACAACGTCCCGTTGTCCCAGTCCTTAGCGTCCATCGATTCGGAAGGGTCCTGGATGTCTGGGCAATTCCTTCGTCGTATCTCGCAGAGGAAGAGCAACCAGGCTCGTGCCAGCGTGAATTCCTCCCGCAACGTCCTGGTCGAAGGGATGCCGAGTGATGCAGTCTCGGGCAAGGAAAATATCGACCGATCCGACTCACGCCAGGAAGGGTCATGCCCTCGGGCGGATGCCACGGGCGCGCAAGACCCGGATTTTGAGATGATTCACCCGGCGGAGGCGGAGGAAGCGGAAGAGACCTGGCACGACCATATCGCCAAGCGACCGATCCTCGTGAACCCCGTGGTTCGCCCCAAATCGAATTCGGGGATGCTCAAGGATGTCCAGTCCTTATCCCCCATTTCGACCAACGACGAGTTCAGCCCGATCGAAGAGCATTCGGCTGAGATCTTTGAAGCGACCCACGAGGAGAACGAGACCGGTCTGGCTCGTTGAGAGCAACCAACGTGGCATCGTCTATCTACGTTGACTTTGCGGATCCATGCAGTGGTCTCGTTTCAACCCACTTTTTCATTCTGACCCAGACCCTTTATCTTACAATGTTTAATACCTTCATCTCGTATATACCCCAGTCACTCTTTTGACACTGAGCCTCTCTTTTGTCTTTTCCTTTTCTCTCTTTCTTTGCATCTTTTCTTTTCTTTTTCTTCCCCCTACCCTACCTTTACCCCTTTCTGTCCACTGTCGTCTCCCTTGCTTCCTCCCCCCTTCTCCCGTGTGGGTTCCGATGTATCCCTTTCTATTTCTCGATGGCACTTGATGTTGCCATGATGATCTTTTCGGGCACACGAGAACCGGTTGTCATTTGTGGTCCCGGCCTGGTTGATAGGCTTTGTTCTTGTATTTGTTGATACCCCACATCAGTGAAAATTCGGATGATTTTGCTTCGATCATAAAATGATTGTTCGGTTTAGTCCCATATGGGTTCCGTTTTGATTCGATAGACCTGAAGCATCTTGTTTCATTCGATGCATATATTGTGAATCGATGTCTGTTTATGGACTAATATTGTTTAATCTGGTATCTGGTGCTACGTGTCCGAGGGTGGATTGGATTTGGCTCTTGATATTGGTTTTCTAAGGGACTCGTCCATTAACCACTGGAGTCCATTCCCCCTCGGGGCGACGAGTTCGCTAGATAGCTCCATGTGTAAATAGAATAGGATAATCAACTTCCGCCATTTGGATTAATAAGGTATAATTCATAATTCATCAGGTCGTTAACTAGCCACTTGGTATAAGCTCTGGTGGATTACCAAGTACCATTGATGCCTGAGGTATCTACCGATCTAGACCCGAGCAGCTTGGTAAGCGCACGAGAGCACGCCATATACGTGCCGCCGCTTTAAGGGCGGCGCGACGGGGACCGACACGCCCCGACAGCGCTAGAAGCGTCTTCACCCCATCACACATCCCCAGCTGCAGCCAGTCAAGTTCTCCCTCCACTTGCTTTGAAATTCATACCCATCCCTACTTATATAAAAAGAGGAAAAGCAAGATGAACCCAATCCTGACCAATCAAGCCACCCACCTTCTGCGCCGCTCCGGTGCCCATTGGTAAGCTACCCCCTTGAACACATGCATCCCTTCCAGCAGCGGCGCGAACTCTCGGTGAACCAGTCATGGCTGAGTAAGCAGCCTGACTGGTCGGGTCGGCCAAAACGTCATTGCAATTCACTGGAAAATTGCGCGCCCCTCCTTGTGTGCCCCTCCCGCCCTCTGCCCCTCATTCGGAGCTAACCATCGATACCGTAACCACCACTCAGTTTTAAAACATCGGCCGCTGCCTCTCTCCGTCTTTCTTCCTCCCTCTCGTCATCCACCGCCCGAACTTCTACACTCCAAACTTCTTTCCGCCGCTCTCCAGTCCAGCCGCGCGTTGTTGCAGGCAGACACGCTTTCTCCAGCACTTCGACCGTTTTATTTTCCTCTACATCAGCAGTCATGGGTGGCAACGTTCAACTGATCACGACGTAAGTCATCGTCTCTCACCTACCTCTGTCGATCGATTCTTTCCGCAATATATCCTAACCACAATCCACAAACAGGAAGGGCGACTTCGAGGCCAAGGTCCTTAATGGGGAGGGCGTCGTCATCGTCGACGCCTTCGCCGAGTGGTGCGGTCCCTGCAAGGCGATCGCGCCCAAGGTCGACGCCTTCAGCGAGCAGTACCCCAATGCCAAGTTCTACAAGATCGACGTCGACGAGCTCTCCGATGTCGCCGCTGAGCTCGGCATCCGCGCTATGCCTACCTTCCTGATCTTCAAGGACGGCGAGAAGGTCCAGGAGGTTGTCGGTGCTAACCCGCCTGCGCTGGAGGCTGGTATTAAGCAGCATCTATAGATTTTTATGTGAAATAGGGTTACATGTGGGGAGGACGGTGTTAATTATGGAATGTGATGTATACCGAATGAAGAAGGAATACATTCAGATATTGTCATCTCTTACTTGCATTGAGGCGAGATTGGCTTCGTTGAAACGGTAGGGGCAGACCATAGTAAGGTAGTCACTCCAGTCAGGATGTGTACTACAAGCACGATTTATCGTAGGAATCGATCGTGATAGATACCATGATATTCATATCCTCAGTATTGTTTCCCGACTGGTCATCATCATTTCAAACTGAAGGAGCATACCATTTAGTAAGGTAGGTATCTAGTCCTTCAAATTCGAAGAACAACATGATATATGATATTGCAGTAGATGATGATCGCGATAGTTAGGACGGAACTATATCCAAAATAAAATAAACTAAACTAGCGGTTCTCCAACGGTTCTTCGTGTATGTATGTATGTATGTACTTGCAGCGCACATCTCTAGTGTATGCAAATCGTACTTTACTTTTATTTCCTCGAACACTATCGTACAATATTTATATATTGTTTTCAACTATCGTGTATGTTTTGTCGACGGTTACCTTACCTAGCAAGCAAGCAATCAATCAATCAATCAATCATACCTATGGAGAGAATCTAACTGTGTACGATGTCTATATTTGTATGGACTTTAGTTCGGGGCGTTATTCAAGAATCAACTGTTTTAAGCAATGCAAACCAGTTAGTTAGGGCTTGTTCTGTGTTGGATTTGAACGAGGGTGAAGTGTCCATCTTCATCCGATGACATCCATCTCCTGTGCTAGATTATTTTGGCCCCGTATTTATTTGGTCGGGCTCGATATGACTGATAGTTATCCCAACATTAGGTAGACGGTCGATGCAATGTGTTGTACCAGTCAGCCAGCCAGTCAGTCAGCCATTCCGGAAATGACTCCATCGGCGACTCGGTCGTTGGAGGCTGTCTATAATAATAATTGTTATTGATTTGCGGAATATAGACGGACGCTATTAATGTGTGCCCAGGCTATTGATAGCAGGACAGTTCTTTGTCGGAGAGAGAATTGATCTGTCGTCTTAACGGTTGATGGATGAATTCCATGGGGTCAACTCGAGTGTACGAAGTGAATTCATTGCCTTCGTTAGCGTTAGGAGTTAGGGTAGGTTGTGTAACGAGGCATAGGTAGTTATCCTATCCTGTCCTTAACCTCCCTCTCGTAGCGAGTCGTCTGGATGGGCCCCTGAGTACGAGTCTTCTGGATAGGCCCCTGAGTACGATGTCGACTATAATGCAACTGATATAGGACAAGAGGGTTAGTAACATACTGAAATCGGAGAATACAAAAGGAGTCACAAAGAAAGAGATAAAGAAAGGAAACGGTGTGACGGAAATAGATATCGAGGAAGTGGAAGTCCAGTCCATGTCATGTGCCGTGGCTGCAGATCATATTAGTCGAGTTGACATGTCGAATGTTACTATTTGGCCGTTCGTGGAGTTTGTTAGAATCGGACGTCCTGTGCAGGAGGCTGGAGATTTTCCATGGTTTGGTAGGTATGTTGGTCGTTTTCTGTCATTGAGTTTCTTGGCTTGTTTGAGCCTACTGAGGACCTTGATGTGAGTCAGTAGTGTTCTCCGAACCATGGACAAGATGCACGAGGATCTGATAGTGAGGAACGTGCTGCTCACTTCAGGGTGTTATCCACCATATTAAGAAGAGACTGACCCTGACCCCTGACCCTAATACCCTAATTCTCAGGATATTCGCAAATGAAAGATGGGACATAATAGAACGTTGTGTGACTTCACGAAGTTATCACGGGCAGCCTGAATCTGGTGGCATCTCGCTAATCCGGTTCAGGCCAAGACAGGAGATCGCCTACCAGGGATCGGATCTGGCCAGGATCGCATCCTCCATCCTCCCCACCCAACAAACAAACAAAAATTATTGAACTCTATGGTCCACGCGAACTCGATCCTCTCAGGTACTGGCTATCTCCTGCCTAGGATGGACTAACATGTCTCACTTGAGGTCGCCTCAGATTGAATTCGATGTGGCGTGGTTCGCAATCCCACCAACTGTATAGACACTAACGAGTCAGGGTCCAATCTAACCGAAGCTGACTGGCTGCGCTCGCAGCCCACAGGTTTTGAATATGTCAACCCAATATCCCCCGTTCCAATCATCTGTGGAGGTTTGAATCATTTTGTGGAGGACGCTGCGAACTCCCCACGGTGCCTGTCATGGGTATATAACCAGGGTCCGGGATAGCATCGAGATAACTCCGATCTCTCCCGGACGGATCTCGACCGAAGCTGGCTCCTGTGAGCCGCGCACAGACCGGTAATTCGTGTTAAGCAACGACAAAATGGAGCAGATACCAAATGGAACGCGTCCCATTCGCAAAGAACAATCTCGGCAACCCCAGAGACGAAGATGGCTGTCCGTGTGGCGGATATAACCCCATTTGGACGCTTTGGACAAGGCCGGATCGCGACTCGCTAACGCCCCACCCCATCGCGAGCTAGCTAGGGTTGATCGATCCGTAGATCCAATCCTGTCAGCCATGGGCTCTGGTGCGCTCCTTTATATATGGACTTATGGGGCTTCTGATGGGGCGTCTTAGTATATTTCTGGAACCCTCGTGTTAACTCTCTCAAGAGCGGGACCGAGCGTGGGTTAGGGCTCCTGATGGCGCGCATTCCTGGCGCTGAAGGGCTGAATGGCCAGGAACAGCAAGAGGATCCATGGTTAATGATCTGAGACCAAATGGAAATTCAGCTTTTGTTCGTACATGCGCCACTGCCGAGCGGTTGGGGAGTTATAATACCCAAGTCTCCCCTATGGCTACCGGTCATCAGATCCATTCAGATTCCAGATTGACCTTGACCCTTGACACGCTCCTCTGGTGAAGACTTCCCTTTTTCGTTCTTCATGCGCTGTGCGTCATAGCTGCCCTGTAACCAGCTGGGCATTCAGTCTCGCCATCGATCAATGCCTTGGTCAGTAAGGTCAGGTGCCTTGTAGCGCTCTTGTATGCAGCATGCTGCTCACTGGACCCCCGGATGGGGGCAAAGCCGTTGCGGTATCATACATGATGCGTCACATTATACTCTCATGCGCAACCAGCGTGATGGGATGCACAACTACTCTTGAGCTTCTTCACAGACGTACATCTACTTCCGGGCTCTATAATTGGTATATTTCACTGAGTCAAGACTTTATGACCAGCTACTGACATGAGGATAGGTATTTGCTGCTCACATCCTCCATCGCAATGGGGGGAGTTGGAATCTGGAGCATGCATTTTATAGGAAACCGGGCAGTTATCCTCGGCAACGGGGACAATAATGTCCAAATCTTATACAGCATGCCCTTCACAGGCCTATCGTTCGCATGTCCGGTGATCATCTTGTTCACGGCGTTCTACGCCAGTGGGGGCAGTGAAAAGGCTGGATACCTTCGCATCGTCACAGGTGGTATTTTGACGGGCACTGCGATCTTCGGCATGCATTACATTGGCCAGATGGGAATTTCCAACTACAACCTCGACTACCAAGTCGGTAATTTCTTCGGCTCATTCGTTATTGCCATCATTGCAAGCACTGTGGCTCTGGCGATCTTTTTCCGGTGGAAGGCCACCTGGACAGACAGCTGGTGGAGGCGTGTGATCTGTGGGATCTTCCTCGCTGGCGCCGTCTCGGGTATGCACTGGACCGCTACTGTCGGCACCTCATACCGAGATTACGACAAGACTGTCAAGCGGAAGGGTCAGATCTCTCGGAATGAAACGGCCATAATATGTTTTGTCTTTGTAAGTTGGTCGAGGAAATGCAATGCTACGTGCTTGAATAATAACCTCATGGGATAGTCCGCAGTTACCTGCGCTGTGTTAATAGGGTGTGCGGTAGTTGCCGGTGGCCACCGCAGACGACAGCGGACCCAGGCACAGCAGGTGGTGCTTACATGCGCTTTCTTCGACCAATCGGGGCGTATCATGGTCACGCCGCATGCGCTTCTTCCCAGTCGGAAAGTGGTGGATCGGTATGTGGGCAAGGTATGTAGTATGAGAGCCTCGCGATGGTCTGCATGTTGACACCTCTCTGCAGACATTCAACGACGACGACCTTACACGGACGCATCCTGCTTTCTTGTGGGCGTTCCGCGCGAGCAGGAACTGGGGGTCGGTGAAAGATGTGGTACCTTTTATGAGAAGCCGGATTGAATCGGAGGAGACTCTCACGGAACACTACATCTCCAAAGGGATGGCCGCAGAGGAAGATACCGAGATGCAGCCGGACTTCGATGGCCTTTTTAAGAGACATTTCTGCGTGGCCGCACAAGATCTCGCCGACGAGGTTCGCCAGCCACTACAGGACCTGGGGATGCTGTACGACGATGTTTTGGCGACGACCACTCCGCACTCCCACTTGTCTCGCATGATGGGTTACTCCCGGCTCCGTACCAGCAAAGGACAGTTGATGTTTACCGTGCGTAAACTGACCAAGCAGGAAGCATCACGGCTCGCAGGATATGGCTTCCGCTTTACGACGATCGAGAACGTCACGGGGGTCCTCTCACGCCGAATCCATGTTCCATCCGCGACGTTGGGCCTCCACCTGAAGGACATGCGCGACTTCGCCGCCACAAGCCGAGCTTTCGAGCCAGGTATTCATCTCGTCTCGTTTGTTTTGCGGCCGACTGTCCGCGACCGCTTCCAGGTATTAACAGCGAAGGGCACGGGCAACCCCTTACCGTCGTCAACACTGCAAATCAAGCGCCTTCAGACGCAGCACCTGGCTCTGCTCGCGCACATGGAAGGCTGGACCATGACAGACTGCTTGGGGTGGCTCAAGTCCGGCAGCGCCAGGGCCTACAAAGACGTAGGCAACTTCCCAGAGCAGCTAATCGACGCCATGTCCGCACTCTACGCGTCTCTCCCACGCGACGTCAACACACTCTCCAAATTCTCCGCGCGGCCTCTCATCGCCCCCTGCAGAGGCCTCCGAGACTCCGACAGCCAAACCTGCACCGTCCTTCCCTTCTGCACCGTCGCATCCCTCGACACACGAGTCTCCAACCCCAACCTCATCTTCACCCCCCTCCGCCTCTTCCGCGTGCAACAACAAGTCAACGAAGTCGTCCCCGACAGCGACGACTTCACCAAAGAGCTCGGCCAAGACCTCTTCTACTCAAACATCCACTCGAACTTCCCCCCAGACTCTCCTATCCCTCCCTCCTCCCCCTCGACCTCCCCCTCCGCCCTACGCTTCTGGCCGACAAAGAAGACCAAAAACCGGAACACCAAACATCTCCGCATAGAGCACAAGCTCCTATCACGCGGCTCGTCAATCTCCACCGAACCGCCCCCCACCCCCCTGGGCGACATCATCGTCCGCAGGGAAATCAAAGTCGACATCGCGCGACCACCGCCGTCACCAGCAGCGGAGTCCGAGCCGGAGCAGCAGATCCTGGAGACGACCGTCGTGGCGGGGAGAATGGCGTCTAGTAATTATGTTGATGAGCTTTATAATCTGTGTTATGCGCCTGGGGTGCGGCTGCGGCCGGAGTCGGGACTGCAGCATGTTCCTGGGCCTCGGTTTGAGTAGTTGTTGTGTATATAGTGGTTTGTTCTTTGGCTTGGGCGGTGTTCGTCTTTTGGTCTTTCTAACGCGGCTGGGATTAAGGTGTTTCAGGCATAGCTGTACATAGCTATAGAGGTTATTGAGGTATATACATACATACATACATACATACCATGGATTTAGTCCAGACAGGCAGGGAACAGAACAGGCTTAGTATTGCAAGTAGCGGCAGTATCACATTACATTCACATCCACAGATCAACCAGTTCCTTGCCCATCTATGCACTACATCTCTGATATTACCCTCTCTTGAATTAGACATTTATATGTCCAGAGTGTGAGTAGTTGGGTGGATGGCTTCGACATGGAGTGTGTGTATACTTCCCTCCTTGTTTTTATACAGCGGGTAGGGTACTCTAGGTATGCTTTACGTAGGATAATAGTTGTTGCAATATAAGATGAGCATAAAAGGGTAGGTATCCACAGAGCCTAAAAGTGTCTAGATTCTAGATATCTTTTGTGGCCAGTGGTATTCGTTGCGACAATGGTAGATAGTCAGAAACCAATAAATCAATCAATCAATAAATAAATAGAAATATAATCCTACACAGCATGTAAATAACTAGCTAATACTGGTAGAATATCACATCTGTATTTTACTGGAATGAAATGCAAGGATCCAAAAGAGCAAAACAATATCCAGAGTAGGAGATGACGAATTCTCAAGTAACCATTATTGGTAATTAGATCTGAATAGATTCTACCAAACCGCCTATTTTCAAATAGAGATAGATAGATAGACTGACAGTCATTCCTAGCCAAGACTGTGGTCTTTCTTGTCGCTGGTGAGCATTGCATTAAAGCCACCCAACTCTATCAGAGGTGAGCCAGTGGAGTGGGTACTCAACTCCCCCAGATCCACGCGCGACTGGAAGATCCGGGTGATCAGCCGCGGCGCAGCTCATTCGTCGCTGAGGCACTGCAGTTCATTTCAATAATATTAATGTAAAGAAGATTTATCTTCCCAAGTTCCGCAAAGCGAGGTATGATACCTAGGCAATAATAACAAGTCTCAGACACGTGATTCAACAGGATGCTTTGGATATCGCCATTTCCCCCGGAACATCAGTAATCCCGAGTTTGCTTTCAAGAATATTCAACTTCTCGCTTTCAGCTCAAGACGAGCGAGCGAGCTTGTTCTTTCCAACCACCGCTCTCTTCCCATCTTCCACCGAGACCATGGCGTCCGCCTTTCGCGAAGAGCTGCTAGAGGAGTACACGGACTCGAAGCTAGCTGACCACATTGCATCCTCACCGCGGTGCCCGTCTACATGTCGTGTATCCTACCTTTCCTCGAACCTCATATCAAAGTACTACAGGCCTTCCGAACTCAAGGACGTCTTAAAGGCCACCAAAGTAGCCAGCCAGCTTGGAATCCGCGTCCCTTTTGTACGGAAGATAATCCATGACTCAGGGGATACTTGGACTATCATGGATCGGATAGAAGGAACCACATTAGACATCGCCTGGAAAGACCTAAGCTGGTTCACGACCGTCAAACTGGGTCTACAGCTTCGGCGTTTCGTAAAACTGCTCCGATCAATCACTTCCCCCACGGCGGGATCACTCGCAACAGGCGAAATCAGATCCTTCTACCTCGAAGACCGCTTTGGACTCCCCACGCACTCCGGCGACGCAGAGGTAGCTCATTTCGTGCGCTTCTGGGGCAATTTCAGGGGTATGCGGAGTGCTATTCAAGCGGCGAAGGAGCAGCAGCCGCAAGTGCCCTACTCGGCTGATTCTTCTGTCGGGACGCTGCCGCTGACGATTGAACCGTTCGTCCTAACGCATCATGACCTCGCGCCGCGCAATCTGCTCGTTTCGCCGTGTGGGCGGCAGCTCTCGGTTCTTGACTGGGACTTGTGTGGGTTCTACCCCGTGTCGTTTGAGTACGCTGGTATGTATAATTTTAATGTTCCGCCGGAGTGGGGGGTGATGGCGCGGTGGAGGTGGAATGTGTTTGTTTGGGTTGCGGTGGGGTATTATGAGGGGGGGAGGAGGTTGTTGGAGGGGATGCGGTCTAGATTTACGCGGTTTGCTGCTGGGAGGAGATTCGAACTTTTGGCGAGGGGTGGTCCGACGAGATATCCTGTTCGTTAATAAGAAGCGTGGTTGGTTGGCTGGTTGATTGATTGATTGAGCGATGGGCCTTTTAAAGTGAAGGGGCGGTGGCTAGAGGAAGAGATGTTCTCAAGTGTAGTTTGATTGGTTGATTGATTGATTGGTAGATAGATAGATCTACCTAGGTGCCTAGGTAGGATAGGATAGTACTAGATAGGTAGTAGGCAGAGAGGTAGTAGGCAGATAGGTAGTAGTAGGACAGTGACCCTCCAACATTGTAATAAGCAAGCGTAGGGCTAGCTAACCCACACTAACTAATACAAGCTGATCATCGCGGAATCTATCCGTCAACAAGAAAGAAGAACAAAGTAAAGTAAAATAAAACCAGCAATGCTCAAATCAATCGTCCGACCCAACCGTGCGTATTGTGTGCACCCAAATGCAAAAACATAGTAATTATTGAATTCAATTCAGTCAGTCAGTCCATCGACGGAAAGTCCAACACCTAACGCCTACCTCGCCGGGAGAATCGAAATAGAAAAGAATAGGACGTCTGTCGTGCTCTCGGAGCGGCAGAGAAAGGAATTGTGTCGTGGATTGAAAGGGTCGGAATAGCGGAGGTGACGAGAAGGCGAAACGGATACGGAAATAAAGAAATAAAGAAAGAAGGAAAGAAACGCTCACAAGGATGCTGTTAGACGGGGACCGGAAGCAAGGATCGTCCCCAACGCCGTGCAATGCGAACCCCATAAATTGTATCGTAACTTCGTATGAGACTCGAGATAGCAGTGCGAGAGCAGGAGTAGAGTAGGGTAGGTAGGTAGGGAGAGGCAAGGGGAGGTAAGACGGAAAAGAGGAAGATAAGGAATGCCAAGTGGCTTAGGTGGCAGGGGAATTGCGGCTCCGGCTGATGCGCTTGCTGCGCCGTGGCTTTTGCTTTTGCTCATCAGAGGGAGACGAGGTAGACTCACGAGGGGCCGTCTCCACAGCCTCCCCACCCTTCCCGTTCGGCTGGTCCGGAGCAACAGCGCTGGTCCGGGAGACCGACTCGCTGTCTGTCCGGGGAGCCGCCTCCACAGGGGAGGAATTCTGCACCGTGGCGTCCGGGCTGACCCGCAGACGGAGCGAGACGAGGTCATTCCGGTCGTCGCGGAAGGCGATCCCCACGGTCACGTCCGGGAGGATGCGTCGCTTCTGGTCGCGGGTGCGCAGGCGGCGGGTGGCGGGCCGGGGGTCTTCCTCGTCACTGTCGTCCGCGGACCGTTTACTGCCGGTGCTGAAGGGCGATGAGGACCGCGACGACGGCTGCAGACGGTTTTTCATGATCGCCCGAGGTGCCGGGGCCTCGATGGCGGGACCGTCCTCACTGATGAGGTTGCCAAAGGCACTGTCAATGTTACCACGGCACTGCTGGAGCATATCCACGATGACGGCCCGGTCATACTTGCCACCGAGACCCTCCTGGATCGCGGAGATCTTCCACGGCGTGGCCACATCGACGACCGTGTTGGCCGCCGTGGTCGCCTTCTTTTCGGCCTCTTTGCTGATCTTGGGGATACAGGGCAGGCCGGTGTGGGGGCCATTGAGGTGGCGCACCGAGGAATAGTGATGGAAGTCCTTGAAATCAAGTTAGACCTGTTTGAACCTTGAAATGGGTAAGATACATACGTGAAAAGCAATGTGGACGACGTCCCGCTCCTCCGATGCCGGGGCGTGGACGTCCCGGAAGTTCTGCACACCATACTCGGTGTACACGTTGACATCCATCTTGAATGACTGACAGAAGGCTTGTATCTCCTCCGCCCCTCCCCAGACGCCCGCTTTCCTCGACTCGGCCACTTTGGTGTCGAAGCTTCGCTCCTTATCTTTGGTGGAGGGTGGGGCGGGGCTGGCCGAGGCGGACGACCGATGGGACGCGTACTTGGCGGCCGAGGCGGCGGCGCGCCGCGGGGCGCGACGCTCGCCCCCGACGGCGGCAATGAAGCTCATAAAGTATTCTTTGTGGGCACCGATGTGATCGGCGAGACGGAGACGGATCTCCTCGGCATGGGTGAAGTCACCGAAGACCTGGTCGGAGAGGGCGTAGTAGAGGCAGTTCCCTATTGTGCGGGTTCTAGTCAGAAACAGCTACCACCCCGGAGACCGGGGGACCCCATTGGCGCGAGAGAGAAGCATTACCGTCACCCTCGGTGGGAAGCGCGTAGAGATCCAGCTCCTTGAGACACGACAGCTCGAGACATTCGGGCTCCACGGTCATGGTACGCGTCTTGCGGGCGGGTTTGGACGGACGGGCGGAGCGGTGTTTGTGATGTTTTTTCCGGAGGGGCGGGAGATCGACGAAGGCATCGTCCGAGGAGGTCGACGACGCGGCGGAGGTAAAGGAGGAGTCGGAGGGGGTGGTGGAATTGGTGGAGGATTGAGGCGTATCAACTATGGGGACGATACGCCCACCGTGAGGAATATCGGCCATGATTGTAGCAGCTCTGCCCGACGAAAGACCCTCATTTGGGAGGAAGCACGAAAGAGGGAGAGAGAAGAAGAAGAAGAGAAGAGGAGAGCTTCGTCGAGCAGAGGTCAAGGAAGAAAAGCCAAGGGGGAGGGTTTGGTCCAGCAGACAATAGGTAAGAAAGACGCCAGAATGAGTGAATGAAGACGTCGGAGAGGCAGCAATGAGTGAATCGAATCTCCGGGTTGCCGGAATAGTTTGGTTTGTGGTCGCTACCAGACTCACGATTGGACCGGAATGAGGATTCAGTGACGCGTGATGAGCCAAAGCCGAGTCAATCACTCCTCACCATGACTTGTTGAGTGAGTCAGAGGAAGATAGGATTGTCTTTTCTGTTCAGTACTTCTTTTGGCTGATATTTGTACCATTCACTGTCTACTGTCTGCCCACGACGTTTTTTTTTTCTTTCGGTCGGAGAACTGCGGAGGTCGGTAACTTTGGTACGGTCAGTTTGGTCCCGTACGGTATGGAACAGCAGGCGGTGAGCTCAGTTTCTCCTCCTCATTGGATGAGGTCGCGACAGGATCTCCACCGGATGACGAAACGCGTTCATTACCTTGGGTATACAGACAGGTATACAACAGGTATACAGACAGGTATACAGATGGTCCATGCAGAGTGACTTGTTCTGTGCGGTGTGAAGAGATGGCTGAAGAATGCATGTGGCAGATCAATAGGTGCATTGTATCCTAGGATGTAGTTTTGGAGAGTATAGACTGACAGGAATAGCTTCAGACCGTCGTGTATGGTACTATATAATGAATACCCTAGGGCACTGACAGCACATGACGCGAGCACAGGTCCAGCTCAATCAGATCCTAATAAAGGATGATCGGATGGAGCTTCTGATCATACTCGGTATCAAGTCGATAGGCATGTACGCGACCTCGGATAACGGCAAGAGATGGCTGGACTCGTCTCCAATCGGGCTAGTCTAGACTCATTCCACTCCGCGATCTCGTGGGGAAATAGACAGCTGGGTTTCATCAGACAGAGACCACTCCTCCACCAGCAAACATGGCACCCAACAATATCGTAGTTCTGGGGTAGGAGCCTAGCCCATTCTCCTCTGGGGTCGACCCTCTTTATCCAGAGTCCTATACTAAAGCTGAATAGGGCCGGCGTCTCCGGTCTCACCACGGCCTACCTCCTCTCCAAAGATGCCTCCAACTGCATCACCGTGGTCGCCAAACACATGCCCGGGGACTACGACATCGAGTATGCGTCTCCCTGGGCCGGCGCCAACTACATTCCCTACGTGCTTCAAGGGTAATCTTCCCCTTGACAATTGCGTCCCACTCATTCAAGGCTAATCCGAACAGAGTGGGCCAAAGCAACCCCGTCCATGAGACCTGGGAACGGAATACATGGCCCATCTTGAAAGAGCTGGCCGAGAAGCACCCCGAAGCGGGCATCCACTTTCAAGGTACGCACCTATGCTCCATCCACCCCATTATAGAAAGAAGCTGAAGCTAAGCTGACACCCCCAGACGCAATCGGCTACAAACGCAAGACCGACGAGGATTCCTCAAACGGCCCCTCCGCAGCGGCAATCACCCAGCCATGGTTCAAGGACGTTGTCCCAGACGTACGCAACACCACCGTCTACGCTCATGGCCTATCTACTTACGCAAGTTCTTCTAGTTCCGCCAACTGCCCCCCTCGCAACTCCCCCCCGGAATCACCAGCGGCAGCCAATTCACCTCCGTCTGCATCAACACGGCAATCTACCTCCCCTGGCTAGTCAGCCAATGTCTCCGCAACGGCGTCATCTTCCACCGGGGCGTAATCACGCACGTCGCAGACGCCGCAAACGCACACCACACCGGCCAGCGCGCAGCAATCGTCCTCAACTGCACGGGGCTCTCATCCAAAACCCTAGCCGGCGTCAACGACAACAGCCTCTACCCAGCCCGAGGCCAAATCGTCATCGTTCGCAACGACTCGGGCGCAATGGCCGCCATATCAGGCGGGACGGAAGACGGCCCCGACGAGCTGAGCTACATGATGACGCGGGCGGCAGGCGGCGGCACCGTGCTAGGCGGCTGCTACCAGAAGGACCGGTGGGAGTCGCAGCCGGATCCGAACCTTGCGGTCCGCATCATGAAGCGTGCGGTGGCGCTGCGGCCGCAGTTGGTTGGGGAGGGGCAAGGCATTGAGGGGCTGGATGTTATCCGCCATGGGGTGGGGTTGAGGCCTGTTAGGGAGGGCGGGCCGCGGATTGAGGCGGAGAGCGTCGATGGCGTGGCTGTTGTGCATAATTATGGGCATGGCGGGTTTGGGTATCAGGCTTCTTATGGGTGTGCGGGGGAGGCGGTCGCGTTGGTGAGGTCTGTTTTGCGGGGGGCTAAATTGTAGATATTGTAGGTACTTCGTAGCATTCCTTCAGTAGATAGCAATATTACGTAGCTGATTAGCGCCATTAACAATGACGTTCTAGAAATATTCATATTCAAATCAGCAGTGCAGTGCCGAGCATCATCGTCATCATCATACCGACGTCACCACCACCATCTCGAATATAACTAACCCCATCAATCTCCGCACGCATTCTACACCCCATCGACAATCAATCATAATACTATTCATCGGAACCCACGAAAGAAAATAAGAAAAAAAGAGCCAAAATACGAATCAAAATGAAATACAAACCCCCCGTCGTCGAAGAAGAAACGTCCGACACGGACAACATGGAGCCTCCGAAGCGGAAGCGGCCCGACAAGCCAGACGGACAGACGCCCTCCGGGCTGGAACCTGGTTTTGAAGAGGGTGGGGGAGCGGACGAAGGCGAACAGCAGGAGGAGCCGCCTGCGAAGGTGTCCAAGTCTGCTCCGGCGGGTGATGCGGAGGGGGAGAAGGAAGAGGGGAAGTGGCCGCATAAGGTCCCTGTTGATGTGGAGGAGGAGCTGGGCGATCAGGAAGATGAGGTTGATGAAGAGGAAGCTGGGGAGCCTGGGGAGGACTACGTTGAAGGTGGAGATGTAGGAGGAGAAGAGGAAGAGGAGGAGGAGGAGGAGGAAGAAGAGGAAGGCGACAACGCAGACGAGGTGGAACTCCTCGACGAAGAAAAAGGCGGCACCAACGACGCCGACGAGAAAGACCTCGAGGACCAACTAGAGCGGGAACTCGGCAAAGACACCGAAGACGACATGCGCGACGATGACGAGGGCAACGAGGAGACGCCCCTCGGCGACGAGCAGGACCAGCCCGATGAGACGACGACCAACGGGCCCAAGGTGCAGCGGACGGTTGAGCAGTTCGGTCGGACGCCGCTCCATGGCACCTCTCTGGCTGAGAAGCCCCTGACCGCGTCGCCGGAGACGCTGCTGGCGATGCTGCTGGACGCGATGCTGAAGTCGCGGCCCATCTCGCACGATCTGTCGCAGCGCGCGGTCAACAAGTTGCTGGAGGCGGGGTACCACGATATTCGGAAGCTAGGGGATAGCAGCTGGGAGGACCGCACGGATGTGTTGCGCGAGGGAGGGTATAATCGGTATCGGGAGCAGGGGGCGACCAACTTGGGGGAGGTGGCACAGTTGATTGGGGAGAAGTATGGTATGTCCAGCATGACTGGGACCGGTCGATTGTCCATGCCGAGACGTCAGCTAACGGATGTAGATGGTGATCTGAACAACCTCCTGGAATCCGCGCATCATGACCGCAGCGAGGTGCGGGACCTTGTCAAGGAGTTCAAAGGACTCGGAGATCTGGGCGTCGACCTCTTCTTTAACAACGTGCAGAGCGTCTGGCCGGAGATCGCTCCGTTTGTCGATCGACGGAGTCTGCAGACCGCTGAACAGGTGGGCCTTGGCCGAGACCTCGATAGCATCTTTGAAGAGCTCGAGGGAGACGCCGTGCGGATGAGCCGGTTGGCGAATGGGCTGTCGACGGTGCGGTTGGAGAAGAGACAGGATGCATTGATGGGACTGTGATCTGTATTTCGTTTAGTACCTTATGTCAATATCATCATCTCCACCGGATACTTCATTATAATTGTGGACCACTTCGCGATCAATTGTGGACGGATACTTGATGCTATTCCGATGACCGTTGGGGCTTTTAGTCTATCTATAGTGGATAGATAATGTCAGCCCTATCGATAACGTACGGACGGGGTAAGAAACGGTACGGTATGGAAAGAGGCTAGTCAGCATCCTGGTAAAGGAATCATGCCGATCCGTATCTCTTCCAAGCCCCATGTCCAAGCCCAAGCCCCAGTACCCCCCGGTCCAACATCCTGGAAGTAACCCTGACTGGCTTTATTTTCACTATTCTAGACCGTTAGGGTACATCAATAGCAGGACCCAGCGATTCCTGAATGGACGGTATTCCCCAAAACCATTTATCGACCATTTATCGACCCCCACGTGAAGGCGGACTCGGAGCTGACTCAGCGCTTGGCAGACCCACCGCCAACGACGGCGCAAAACGACGACTGGCAGCGCTGGGGAGCCTTGTTGTCTCCTTGATTTCTCCGTCCGCATCTTTCCTCCTGCAATCGTGCTGTTGTATGCTTTTCTTGAACCACAGACGGTCCTTTCTCTTCTCTCTGTAAGTATCTGATTGATCTGATCGAGGAACCAGTTAGTGGTTATCCCGTTCCTACGCTCTCCGCTCCTCTTCTCCGCTTCCTCCGCTTCCTCCGTCACGCGACAGTTGGTCTACCGGAGCAGTTAGGCGACCGGATTTCAGGCCGGTTTGCGCCTGGCGACGAGACGCCGTCTCCTGAAGATTCAAACTGAGGCTAACAGTTTCGCGGGATAGAATTTAGAACAGACGTCTGTCGTACCGTCGCCGCCTGTCGAATCGATTCATTAAGCTGCATCGGCCGATTCTATAAATAGAAGGATCCTTCGAACAACACCGCCGATATGGATTTCTCTAACATCTTGTATGTCGACTGAGGCCTGGTGGTGGGTAATGTGTGGACGGGCTGACACCGTGTAGTCGGATTGTGAACATCGCCGTGGGCGTGATCATGGTTCTGGGCGGTATCGCCCAGTTCTTCCCTCCGTCCATGGGCTCCATCATTGTCGGAGCTTATGTGATTGTTTTCGGTCTCCGTATGTTTCCCGCTCGAACCATACCAAATCATAAATACTGATTATGGACTAGTCGTCGGTGGCCTAGAATTCCTGCCCACGGTCCCTGACTACGTTTACCGTTACGCTTCGTTCCTCTTCTCTTTCCTCGGCCGGGGAGCTTGTAAGTCGCTAACATCCCCATTACCCACCCCCCCATCTTCTAACCATCGCAGTCTACATCTTCGTCGGATCGATCATGCTGCACGGCCACGTCCTGCGCTACATCGCCGGTTCGCTGGTCGGTTTCGTCGGTGTCGGCTACCTGGCTCTGGAGTTCGTTCCCTCGATCGAGCCCCCTTCGAACATGCGCGAGTCCGACCAGGGCTGGGGCGCTGAGCAGGTTTAATCGACCTATCCGTGGAAGGTGGACAATCAATGCGGTGACCTCTCGTCACGACGCATGATTCTTAGTCGTTGGGCTGGAAGGAAGTAGTGACGGGCAGTGGAGCGTGTTTCCTACGCTATCATGTACGACGTACGACAAGTGCGATGATACGATAATTCTCTTTCCTTCATGGCGATGATCACCGGTGATGTTTGGCTCTGACGTGGCATGATCTGGACTTGGACTAGCATTGTCATCTTCGGATGGACTTATACCGATATCTATTGTACTTTGGGTTCTCTGTATCAGTAGTAGATAATTTGCATTCAGACGTCTGGGCGCACATCCATCAGACTGGCTAACACATTTCCTGGTGGCATGTTGGCAGACTGAACAAGAGCCTGTAGCTGTAATACTCATCTGCGTCAACTCCAACCGATCATTCGGATACTTTCTCCCTTTTCATACATCCATCTAACATACACAGCAACAAAAGGAACCTTTTTATCTTCTATTCCTTATCCTACTCTCCTAGCAAGCATCTACACTTACTCTCGAAATACGAGGAAAGTGATTATCCTCCCAACGGAGGGAACCCAATAACATACTCCTACATATCGTACCCCTAGTCGTTAATGTCCACGCTTGCCATATAGCTGATAGAAAAAACAAGCTGGATACGGTAGAGAGCTGTCATAAATGGCAGGCTGCCGTCTCGGTTCGGCCCGTGGATGACTTGAACACTGGCAGTCGGATGGATATACTCTATAAGGAAGAGTGACGTATATCAGTTCCAAATACTGGACATATACTACCTCTCCCAAACAACTTCACAATCACTCCTCACCCACCCACCTCATTCAAAAAGAAAAAGAAAAAGAAAAAGAAAAAAACCATCCCAAAATGAACAAAGGCAAACCCAAAATCCTAACCCTAACCGGCGACGTCATGCTCGGCCGCCTCATCGACCAACTCCTCCCCCACCCCGTCCCAAACGCTCCCTCCAGCGAACGCAGCATCATCCCCTACCTCCGCCTCCAACACCCACACCTAAAGCACTACACGCCGTCCACCCCCTGGGGCACAGCCCTTCCCCTCCTCCGCGACGAGTCCGACCTCACACTCATCAACCTCGAAACAGCAGTGACGAACACGTCGACGCCCTGGCCAGACAAGGTCTTCAATTACCGCGTGTCGCCGGAGAATGCGATCCCCGTGCTGCGCGCAGCCTGCATCGACTACGCCGGGCTGGCGAATAACCACGCTGCTGATTTCGGGGAGAGGGGGTTGGACGATTCGGTGCGGGCGGTTAGGGAGGGGGCGGGCGTTGCGAGTGCTGGGGCGGGGAAGGAGTGTGCACGCCCGGCTGTGTTGAGGTTTCCTAGATCTGCATCTGCATCTACCGCTGCTGCTGCTAGTGGGGAGGGAATGCTGCAGCGCGGGAGGACAGGAGGAGAAGAAGAAGAAGAAGGAGAGGGAGAGAGAAGCCTGACTATCCACGTCTACGCCGCCTCAGATCACCCCACAGCGTGGGCGAGCCTCCCCACCTTCCACTTCATAGATTACAGCGCGGAGACGCGCGCGCGGCTCAAATCTCTCTTGACGGCGTCGTCATCCTCCGCTACTGCAGCAGCAGCAGCGCAGCAGCAGCCGGACCTCAAAATCTTCTCCATCCACTGGGGCCCGAACTACACGTGGCAACCGGCGGCTGAAATCCAGCACCTAGCGCACTTCCTGATCGACGAATGCGGCGTGGACATTGTGCACGGACACTCCGCGCACCATGTGCAGGGCGTGGAGGTGTATAACAGGAAGCCCATCATCTACGGGTGTGGGGACTTTGTGGACGATTATGCGGTTGATGGGCGGTTTCGGAATGATTTGGGGGGAGTGTGGAGGGTGGTGTTTCGGGAGGATGAGGAGGGGAAGAAAGGGCTGGTGATGGATCGGGTGGAGGTGTTTCCGACGAGGTGTGAGCTGTTTCGTGTGGATGTTCTTGATCCTGGGGATGAGGATCATGGGTGGGTTGTTGAGACTATCACTAGGTTGAGTGGGGAGTTGGGGACGAGGAATGTGAGGAGGGGGGAGAGGGGGGAGCTTGTTGTTGATTTATAACTAGTTCTTCTTCTTCTTCTTCTTTCTTTCTTTCTGTTGATCCTGTTTAGCCCTAAATTGATAATGAATTAGTGATTCTATAGCCTGGTGGTATATGGTATATGTGTATGTACATCATCATTAATTCATTACAGAGACAAAACTATACTAAACATGGTATCAACATAACCCCAACAGCCAAACCGACCCTGGGCAAATAAACGAAAGTAAAGAAAAGAAAAAAGAAAGAAAGACAGCTCCATAAAACGAAAGAAAGAAAGAAGAGCTAAACCCCCAACACCAACCTCCTCTGACTCGAATCCTCTCGCCCAGACGACTCCTGCACCATCGTAGTCGTAACCTCTATCCCACCAGCCTGGTTAGAGCCGGCTTCACCGGGCTTAACATCCACGTCAATCGTGCACATGCCGAAGTCGCGGTCTTGAGAGAACAGCTCCATGCGTGGACGGGAGCGGCTGCGGCTGACGCCCGTCCTGTTGCGGGTGGTGGTGCTGTTGTAGCGGTTGTAGCTGCGGGTGGAGAGCAGCTTCGGGAAGAAGCGGCTGATGAGGGGTCTGAGGAAGGGGAGACAGGCGCAGATGATGGCGACGTTGCATTCAGCTGCTGTCCAGTATGCGGCGCCGACGTTGCTCTCTGTGTTTGATATGTGTTAGTGTATTGGTTTGGTTTGGGGGGAAGGACTAGATTGTGGTGTGTGGTACTGACTGGATGTATCGGTGGCGCGGGCTACCTCTTGGAGACTTTTGAGGCGGAGGATACTGGTGATTACTACCCTGTGCGAAGGTCAGTATTATTACAGAGAATGAGTACTAGAGGGCAATGCAGTGCAGCACATACAGAATACCGATGGCGAAAACACCCATAAGAGCAATCTTCTGCATCCGCGGCAGCTGCAGCCGCGAAAGGAGCGGCATCGGCAAGAGAAACAGCGCGACATCGGTAGCGATATTCATCGCCGCGTTGAAAAACCACACGACCTCAAAGTTGAGGCACCCGCCGGGGATGTCGCGGTCCCAGAACTTAGCCACGGGCACGCAGTTGACGTAGCCGCTCAGGACGGCCCAGGTAGTATACAAGGCGACGATGGCGAACACGATCCAGCAGGCGAGGCGGAATCGCTTTTCGGGGAAGATGCGTAGGTATTGGAAGAGGATCGAGAATTTGGTGCAGCCCAGACTGGCGTTGTATAAGGGGATTGAAGCCCAGAGGCTCTATTCTATGGTTAGTATATCCTGATAATGGGTAGGTATATTGAGAAGTGGACGAGGTGGCTGACCTTCAGTTGCAGCTTCAATTGCCCCGCGGGCAGGGTGGCGTCCGGTCGTCCCAGGCCATAATGTACTTCTATCCAACTGTCAAAACGATCCAGGCCCATTGGGAATACAAGGAGACGGACCAGCGCAAACGAGACCAAAGTAGCAGATGGCCAGGGCCAAAGACAGCAGGATGGTATAATCTTCTCGACCCATCAGCTTCATCACGCCGGCGCGGGCGAACATGCGCATGCCGACGATGAGAACCGACAGCGCTGTTAGCACGCCTGCGACCACCACTGCTCGATGTCCCCGGGCTCCATCGTCTGCTCCTCGCGGAATGAATGTGTGCAGTATATGTTCGTCCATGGTGCTCCGCTAAAAGAGTGAATTCGGTACGAAAGTCGTGTCAAAGGAGTGTGATTCGGCTTCGAGTCGGATAAATGAGTGTGTTCGGCTTCGATTAGGGCATGCGGAGCGGAGCGTGCGTCGGTTTTGTCCGTAGGTGCACACCTACGTCCTCAAGATCAAGACCAGGGGGTTGAAATGCTGAACATGGGGATGACGGGAGTCAAGCCAGCAAGGAGTGTATGTATCCATCATCTTTCTACGCCGGCCGAACTTAGGACGGCCACTCTTATTTACTGGGAGCTGTCCCCGCCGAAATCCTTGATAGTACATCAATAGCGTACCATGGTCAATTCAAACAGCTGGGGTAATGTTAGTCCCAACCCACACCTTGGCCATAGATTTCTACTGCCCGTACCGCAATGGGTTCATGATGTACGGAGTACTCGGTGCTGAACATGTCGAAACGACTCCACATGTGTCTGGATAGCCGGGTACCCATCCATGGAACGCCACTGTCGGCCTTGGATACTTCGAGCATAGCTTGGAGGAATGGCGCCGCCAGCAGGCGGGCTTCCTCTGCAAGAAAGCTGCTGATTCGATTGCGCGGCTCCACCCGCCAGCCAGCGCTATGCCATTGCGGGTTTACAAACTCATATCCTCGTGTGTTCTGGACGACCTTCCCTTTTCAACAGAGTCCCCGCGAAGAAGTTCGCGTAAGGGATACAACGTGGCGAGGCGAGCTTACCACATTCGGCGGACCTGCCCAGTCACCCACGCCGAGCACTATGCCCCTTTCTATTTCCATGGATGGGATTTGATAGGAGATCTCGGAGAATTGTCGTGTGGCTGGCCAGAGATGAACTTTCTGCTGTGGATCGAGCGTGCTCATTGCTGCTCGATCACCCGAGTGGGCCTACCTTCTGGTTGGGACTTGGGAGGCTGTCACCGAGATACTCCGTCGACATGCCTACAGACTCATACCAGACGTGCTATTGTTCTCGCTCCTACCAGCCAATTGTTCACGATACCGCGCCACATATTATGACCACACGAAGATCGAAACTTTCCTTTGTTCCTGACACCTGCCAGACTTCGAACCCGGCATGCCGGGTCTCTCTCAAGTGCGGTGGGGCCGGTTCGCCAAAAAGATCTCCATCTGGCGGCGCTAACCCGGAACAGGCGGATTATTGACGGGCTAAATGCCATTATTTGCAGTGGGACTCCTTTCTGTGGGATTGGCGAACAAAAAGCAACATGACGGGAGATAATAATTTCAACTTCGGAGTTGTTGACAGGTTGGCGAAAGTTTGAGCTCGGGGACCACAGCTGTCCGGGAAGTCCGAGCGTTGATATCTTGGTCCTACCGCGCAGGGTTTGGTCAGTCCTGCGCGATTCATGAATTGCCAGATTTCAAGGACAGTCAACCATTCATCTCCCACGTGAGTAGTTATTATTACGTTTGGTTTGCCGGTCTTGGACTCTTCGATCTGACCAAGTTGGTCAAGTCACCTCCTCCAGCCAAGATCTCAGGATCAATAAAAATTCGACAGGGTCCCCTGAGGTCTTGGCACCTTTGCACATTGAAATAATGATGTGCGCAAGAGATCAGCCTTCGGGCTAGTTCGAATCTGTGCAGTGTGTAGCTGAGATGGGGTTAATGCAACATGGCAGAATTTTCCATTTGACCCATCCACAGCAGTGCCCACTCAGCACGTGTCGATCTCCGCGGGATACGTGGAGAGGCTGAGAGCGCCTGGGATGTTCAATTCATCACGTTCCGTCTTGGACGTGTCGAGCCTCTGGTATTTTAGATCTATGTCGGTAACAAGGACAACGAGAGCGAGTCAGCGAGTGTAGGAGGGCTAACAATGGAAGGAAAATAGGTTGTCCTCACCGGTGACTG
Source organism: Aspergillus neotritici (assembly GCA_023619815.1). Classification (NCBI taxonomy): domain Eukaryota; kingdom Fungi; phylum Ascomycota; class Eurotiomycetes; order Eurotiales; family Aspergillaceae; genus Aspergillus; species Aspergillus neotritici. The sequence continues at coordinate 208,330 of JALZYL010000032.1, read as the reverse complement.
ACCCGAAAAGGTCAAGTTCAGCTCACCTGGGGAAAGGCGGCTGAACGTCGGAAGATCTCATCTCAGTCCAGTTAGTCCAGTAGCCGATTAAACCCCGAGTCTCTCCATATACTCCGTCATTCAAATGGGGAAGAGCTCCCACACGGCAGGAAACCACCAGTAACCATGGGGCAAAAGGTGGCTATTCCGCAAGCAGGTGGAAATCCACACCCCGACTGATCGGCTGCCAGAGAGCCCCATGCGCTACTGCATTGGGGAAATGGCTGCTCACTCAGTAACTTCTTGATTTCTCAATTGAGCCGTCATGCTGTGGTGAATTCCCGGGACCTGGGGAGGGATGGTTCGAATGATTGCAGGAGAGGAAACTGATAAGCTAAATGACTGTGCAGAGATGCTATCCACCCTAATAACAAACGTGGGGAATGACAAGTCACATGTTCATGTTCATTAGACTTGCTAACATTAATTCTTTTACCTGATAATACAGGTAGCCATTAACTGACATAGTAGAAGGTTCAGTGACAGATTTGGATCCATGTGCACCTCTTGGTTTTCAGATGGGAATACACAGTAGGATACTGCTATACGCCTGTTTGGCTTGACATGCAATAATATCTATAAAACGATCAGCCTAAGGAACCTAATCTTTATCCGAGGGACCTTAGGTTAGAAGGCATGGAAAAATAAAGCACTATACATTGCTCACTAGGGTTTATATATATTATATCAATGCTAGAATCGCATTGAAATCCTAGAAGACAGCATGGTTTAAGACATCCGTTTGGCTTTATTAATCAATGACAGTGATCTTTATACTACCCACAGTAATTAAATTGATTTGGTGACTATTACATCCCGACTACTGAAAAGACTAACAGAGTCAATGATTTGATAAAATATGGTTCGTTAAACCCTTAGTCCGTTCCTATAATCCAAGTCTATATATTTGATTACATTCTCCACAGATTGAAGTCTACTTTATTACATCTATCAGCTTTGACTTTATTCTCTGTCAAGCTCCAAGACATGCAATATATACCCATTAGACTGGTCTAATTTACAATCCATCCCTAACTGAATCCACCACATCTTGCCACTATACCTATTACGACTCAACAATTCTCGCCATGATAAGCAAAGAATCCCTAACCTAGTGAGTCACCTTTCCAATCTATCATGGATAGTAAAGTGCATTCGTGTCGGATAGAAGTCCGATCGGCCAAATATTCAACCGGACATCCGCCGAATCACGAAATCCGCTTCCCCGCAGCCGCTATGATATAATCCCGAGGCCTTCATCAACCCCTCCATCTTTCCCCGATCGTCCTGACCCCTGGTTTCTTTGCGACTTCCTGCATCAACCATATATGAAGCATCTCCAGGCGTATTATCGCAGCTCAATCGGTTTCCTGCGACACATCACCTCTCCCGCATTCCATTCCGGCTCCTTCCCCGCACTTCGGAACAACCCCTTCGTGTCCACCGCCCACCCGAGGTTCACCACACGCACAATGGCAACGGCAATGGCAAAGCGCCTGGAAGGCAAGACGATCGTCGTCACGGGTGCATCGTCCGGTATTGGCCGCAGCACGGCCAAGGAGTTTGCTCGCACGGCGCCCAAGAACCTGAAGCTCATTGTGACGGCGCGCCGTCTCGAGTCGCTGCAGCAGCTGGCGCAGGAGATCAAGGAGGAGGTCGGCGACGGCGTCCAGACCCTGCCTGTGAAGCTGGACGTGAGCAATCCCGAAGAGGTCAAGAACTTTGTGTCGTCTTTGCCGGCGGAGTTCCAGGATATCGACGTCTTGGTCAATAATGCGTACGTGGCTCGACTTCCAACCCGTCGCTATCGTATATACTGACTCCCTGCCTAGCGGTCTCGTCAAGGGTGTCGCCAAGTCTCCGGAGATCGCTCAGGAGGACATCGATACCATGTTCTCGACCAATGTCAACGGTCTGATCGGGATGACCCAGGCGATTCTCCCCATCTTCAAGAAGAGGAGCGACGGTGGCCGTGGGGATATCATCAACATTGGGAGCATTGCGGGCCGCGAGGCGTACGCCGGTGGCAGCATCTACTGTGCCACCAAGGCTGCTGTCAAGTTCTACACGGACGCTCTGCGGAAGGAGCTGATCGCGTCGAGAATCCGCATCATCGAGATCGATCCGGGCCAGGTGGAGACCGTAAGTCTTCTTCTTTCCACTTGACCGATGATCTCTCTAACGCTGGCGATATAGGAGTTCTCCGTTGTGCGGTTTTACGGCGACAAGGCCAAGGCAGATGCCGTTTACGCGTAAGTCTTCCGGGCAGGTCGTGTACGGATCGAAGCTAACGTCTTCACAGAGGCTGCGAGCCCCTCACGCCCGATGACATCGCCGAGGTCGTTGTTTTCGCCGCTGGTCGGCGCGAAAACGTCGTGATCGCGGATACTTTGGTTTTCCCCAGCCACCAGGTGAGCTTCGATCGATTGGGCATCTCGGTGTGGAATTACACAATGCTAACGGCTTCCTTTAGGCATCTCCGGGCCAATTGCACAAGAAGAACTAACCACTCCGTGGAGATAGAAACTACCTACGCAGATGGCTTGAGTATGAAACATGAATACATAGACTACACTGTATAGTGCAAAATACACTTTGCAAATGTTACACTGAGTAACCTTCGATCTCCGCGACTTCCATCCCCATTCTTTGTACATCAATTTAATTTGAAACGGCCCAGTCTTTGGAGATACACCGCATGTGATTCCATTGCACTTTCGTATACATGGAATGTTCTCGATCGATCTTGATTCTCACCTAGGTAGGAAATGCAGTCTGATCACCTACGCCATGGCTTCGATAGCGTTGGCAGTTCCTGGTTCCTGCATGTCACCCGGCTCTCACGCTCTCAATAAAACTCAAACAGACCCAAGCTTTGAAGATACACAAGCATGTGATGCTGCGCTGCGTCCGATGTGGGAACAGTCTCGACCGATCGACCTTGGTTCTTGGATCGTGAAATGCGTTCCGTTCAGGTTGTACCTTACTATTCCATACTTACTATCTGCGCCATGTTTCAAAGACATCGGCGGCACCTGGTTCGATGTCACCGAGGCGTTTTATTCTCTCAAATATGCTCCCAATCCAATGCTACCTGATTATATGGTTCTGTCTCAACTAGTGAGTCGCTTGTTCGTGGAACAGTATGTCAATGGATGGACTGACCTGTCTGAGGCAGTATCTACCGGATTACTATCCGAATTTCATTGAAGTATCTATCTATTGTGGACGTATACTTGTTACTACGTACCACAGACTCTTGTAAGCTCATTGATTTAGACAGTCCGTTAAGAAACAACTGTGGAATTGAGTACTGCTAGATTCGATGTGATGGTATACTACATATCTGTCCTCTGTGCCATACAAGCATTAGGGATAACATGTCCGACGCAATGAATAAATGAACACTACAGATAAAAGTATCATACCTATGGTAGACACTACCTCCAAGCCGTAAATATACATGTATTCCCTCTGAAGCCGCATCCCAGATACAACCACTCGCACAGCCTTGCGTCAGCATCAACACCATACATACATACATACATACATATTACAAGCTTCGGACCTGTCCATCAGCCTCATCCATCCATCCATCCATCATCTCATATGACAAGTCTACACCGAACCTATCAATCTCCAATCCATCTATCCACCGTGTCCCATCCCATCCACAAATACAATCAACTCTATCCGTACCTACTTTGGAAAAAGCAAAAGCAAGCAAGTAAGCAAGCAAGCAACAAAGAAAAGCACCGTCCCACAAATCTCAAGCCACAGTGGTCCTTTGCTGCACGGCACAGACTCTCTACGCCTCTCCGGGCCTCCCCAGACCTCTCCCCCCACAGCAACTAGATAGACAGGCAGATACGAGTAGAAACGCATCTGTTAGCGTCGTTCGGCATATACGGGTGGTATTAACCTTTTTACCAGTCATGTCTGCGTATCCCGACTTGACTGATGTCATCTGCGGACGTACCTGCTGGGATGATGGGAATGACAAGGAGATAAATCCGGATTGATATTGTCGGGTTTTAATATGTTATATTATACTACTTATACTATATATTACTATATTAGATTAGATTATAGTATATTATATATACGTACTCGGGTATTAGAACAATAGCCGAAAGACAGACAGACAGATAGACAGAAGAAAGACAGCCACCTAGGTAAGACAGACAGGGAGATAGATGCATGGATGCAAACCAGGAAACCAACCAACCAACCATACGGCACATCCATCCATGCGTCCATTTCTATCTGGATGTAAGTCTTAAGTGTAGGTAAGTATAGGTATCCCCTAGTAATTACCCGTATGCCCTTCCACCCACCCAACTCCACTCCCCAACGCAATACCCACGCACAGGGATGATTGATTGATCGATTGATTGACTGATTGATGATGCCAGGTTATTTTGAGGGACTTTCCCCCTCCCAGAATGAGAACGATCGTCTTTTGGCCAAGGAGGGTTCCGTATTGGTTTTGGGATTACTTGGGTATTTTATTATGGGGTGAGGGCTGTGAGTTTGGATTAGTGGTGGTGGTGGTGGTGGTGGCTGACTATCGCTGGTCTATATGATGGTGGTGGTGGTGGTAATCCATGGTCAGTTAGTTACTTGTCAATGCCATGTCAGACAGACGGACAGACAGGGTCTGGTCTGATGTTCAAGGTGAACTGAGAATGGATGGATTTCCCGCGATCAGCATGCTCATCTACGAGTCCACCGGGTTACCTAGGTTAGGCCTAACTTGGTAGATTGACCACCAGGGAAAGACAGGCTGTCTGTCTTCTGCAAAAGGATGATTGTTACTGAGTTTGTTGATTTGTATTACTATTTCTTTATTATGATTCCTTCTCCCGTGAAGTCAAAATCCTACTAATACTCTCTAGTCCGCAGTTGAAAACCCAAAATCCTAACCCGCATACAATGACGCAACTGACGCTGCAAGATTTGAGGCGAAGATACAAGTACGGGGTAATAACTCCGTGTCCTCCGTACTAGCACTGCACATCGTCCTCGGCATTTCAAAGGCCACATCACATATGATCAGACCACAGATCCCCTATCATCTGGGCAAGTGGAGACGTGGGGAAGACTTCGAGCCTATACTATTAGGTCCATGTCATCCGGACAGAGGGGAAGAAAGAGGGGAGAAGCAGTCGATAATAACGACAAGGTGAAACCCCGGACCGGACGATGGATGATGTCAGTGGAAACTGGGGACCAGCTGTCATGATGAAAAGGTGCAGCGGCCTTACATTAAGGCTGACTGGTGAGGGTTTCTGGAAGCGAAAGTGTCTTTTTTCCCCATCAGGGCGCCAATCATTGGGATGGATGCAGTACGAATGGGTGTTGATGGTGGCGTATTGGTTTGTCTCGAGTCCAATGGTAATTGACATTTTGTCAGAATTATTTCATTTCTACTCTCTAATCACCGATTATTTATTTTATTTTATTTATTTGTTTGTTTATTTTTATTATGTTTTTACTTTCCTCCATACTCGACTAAGAACGGAGCAATATAAATTAATCTACAAGCTCGAGAACTCTCCCACCAGGTCCGGCCGTCAACCATGGACAGGCGTTCCCCCGACGCTTGCGTATGCGATTAATTGACCGTCTCTGAGTCAAGCCACTTGATTGGTGATTTCCAGACTGCTCGGACTCCGATTTCTTCCCTGGCGCACGAGCCACCACGGGATGGTTTTCAGTATAACAAACCATGGCATTGATGGCATCGATCATGAGAGAAAACATAGAATGTAGAGTATGATGATGACTGCTATTCTTAGATTGACATCAGTGGTATCATCTGTTTATTATTAGAATGATAACGGTCATTACGATGCTCAACCACCCGCGCAGAGTGGGCTGGATGAACCAACGTTCAGGGGTGGGGCGTCAGAAAGACGGACCCTACCAGGTAACCAACCTAGTCTCAGAGGAGAAGTTGGACAACCCGTTCCAATCGCGCCCCAAGAGACTAGACGACTTGGGTCCAGCATAGTGGGCAAATCATCCGATCCTGGCTCTTGTTGACTTGTTTTCCCTCCTCCACCGGAGGGCTCAGTGGGAGGACGGGAGTACCATGGTCTTCCCCCTGTTAGACTTGTTGGACGGGGTTCTGGCTTTGTCCAAGTGGGTGGTGGGTGGTGGGTGTGGTTGTCAACGGCATTGATTCGTTCTTGCGCCTGATGGACTGACTAAATCATCACGGAAACTCTCTGGATACCTTTGACCGTGTGGGGGTTATCGGTGGACATGGTGGACATGGTGGACATGCCACACCCATTCGATTCAGGGATTCTTACCAACCAAACCCCTTTCCGTATGAATCTTACCGACGAGGAGTATGGATGAGGTAAGACAGTTACCGTACCCAAACCGCCCCAAAACAACTAAGTAAGTACGAAGGTCTGATCTCGTATATTCTTCCACCTGCAGCCTTCAACAATTGATGAGGAGTCCGTCTCCTTGCAGGAAAAAGACCCAACTCCGTAGAAGAATTGAGACAATCACAATCATGACAATAGAACGAGGAGAATCATAATCATCTTCATCTTCATCATATCGATCCAACATCGTCTCCACCTCTCCCGGGGTCATCATAACTAGTTGACTTTAAACTCTCCTTAATCATCAACGATCCTCCTCATTCCTGCCCCTTCCCCTCTCTCTCTTTCAATTCTCTCCACGGTGTCGACTTTGCGGTGACATCCCTCGGATTCTTCTTTTTCTCAATCGGTACCGGGACTCCTGGTTGTGTGGCGTATTCTCGATTCTTTAGAAATCAAAGTGATCACCTCCATTATCCTTTCCGTCTATCATTCTCATTATTCTTACTTTTACAGTATTGCTCTTGTTTTATTTAGTTTATTCTTATTTTATTCTATTCTTTGACTTTTTGTTCTTTTATTTATTTTATTCTTTTTGTTTTATTTCTTATTTATTATCGACTAGTCTCCCCCCAAAGTTCCACGAACCCCCTGATTGATCTCACCCCCATCCTGCTGCTTTAAGCTTGGCCTAGTCCTCCAATTGGACCCGCTCGTTGCTGTGTGGACTCTCTGCTTGCTCTCTTAGGCGCTTCTCGTTCTGCGCGCAAAACTCCCGACCACTTGGGCCCTGACTCTTGTCCCTGCTGCTCCGATTTTTGTACGCTTGCTTGTTTGCTGTCACAACTTTGACTACCCTTTGCGACTGCTCCTCCAACTGCTGCGTGTGATTTCGACCCGCTGTCACCGCTCTTGTTGGGATAGCTTCCTTTCCCGTTTCCATCGCTCCCTTCCTCCTCCCCCCTCCCCTCCCCCCTTCTTTTCCTCCCACGCATATTTTGCGCTCGATTTGCCGTGATGGCTTCAAAGGTAAGCCGCGGGACTTCAGCCACCACCTGTCCTTGCTCATCCACATTCCCCCTCTCCCCCTTCCCCTCGGTGTCGGTCTTCTCGCTTTCGATCGCTGCCCGTCTCCCTGTTGCTCGATTCGCTCGCCCCTCCCCCTTCCACCGTCCCTGTCAACAGAAGAAGTGGACACCAATCACTTCCCAACCCCGTGGTCAATTCCATCCCAAACTAACGCGTCCTCTTCCTCTGTCGAACAGTTCCTCCGAGAATACAAGTTGGTGGTCGTCGGTGGTGGTGGTGTCGGAAAGTCGTGCTTGACGATTCAATTGATCCAGAGCCACTTCGTCGACGAATATGACCCAACGATCGAAGGTGAGCGCTGCAGCTGGCTCTGACCCTCTCCGACCGCGTCGCTCATGAGAACCGTTCACTACACAGATTCGTACCGCAAGCAGTGCGTGGTCGACGATGAGGTCGCCTTGCTCGACGTCTTGGATACCGCGGGACAGGAGGAGTACTCGGCGATGCGTGAACAGTACATGCGGACGGGCGAGGGCTTCCTGCTCATCTACTCGATAACCTCGCGACAATCCTTCGAAGAAATCATGACCTTCCAGCAGCAGATTCTCCGAGTGAAGGACAAGGATTACTTCCCCATCATCGTTGTTGCCAACAAGTGTGATTTGGAGAAGGAACGTGTCGTGACCGAGCAAGGTTTGTTTTTCTCTCTGTTTCGTTCTCTCTTTTCTCTTCCCGGATCTCTCTTTAACCTTCCGTTGTTCGTCCTCGTATTTGATTTCGCTTTCCATGTCTCATCCTGAATCACGATCTAACCCATAACAGAGGGCGAAGCGCTGGCCCGCCAGTTCGGTTGCAAGTTCATCGAAACCTCCGCCAAGTCTCGCATCAACGTCGAAAACGCCTTCTACGAGCTCGTCCGGGAGATCCGCCGCTACAACAAGGAAATGTCGTCGTATCCGTCCGGATCGGGCGCGTTCGGATCCCGCGCCCCCGAGGGCAAGATGGACATGAGCGAGCCCGGCGACAACGCCGGCTGCTGCGGCAAGTGCATCGTGATGTAACCTGAGCACCGAAATACGAAATTGCCAGCCAACACGATGCGCCCCTCAACGAGACGCGACTGGAAGCGAAAACACAACCCCTGCTATTATACATTTAAAGAAAGAAAGCGAAATTGACGACGCGACAATGTCACTTCCTCCCCTCCCGAGAGCTGCGAGCGCGTGTGTGGCTAATTGACGGATTGATTTGGTTTTTGGGCTCCGGGATTGGATTGTGACATTATACCCTACGAAGGCTCGCTCGCTGTCAGATGGAGTCTGCTCACCCTAATGCTCTCACCGTCTCCATGAATGTTCGATTCCCCCTTTGTTCCTGTTTTTATCTTTTATTATCTATTTACACTTTTTTTTTGGATGGAAGATTTTTCGCGATGATGATTGATCCCTGTTCAGATAGGCGGAATAAGGCAACGGCCTGTCAATAGAACCGTACAATCTATATGTATTCTCGTTATGGTCCGTTTTATACCTATGTGCGTAACTGGATGGAACAGCTACCTACCTTACTTATATAAAAGAGTATTATCCAGTGACGACGCATCCAATAATGAAGAAGAGGAAGAAAGAAGAATCGAACCCTTAATCCAAGCAGCAAGGGGCAGATAGACCCTTCCATATAACTAGAAACAAAGACAAGACAGACAGGAACCTCACGTTTGTCTTGTAGGTAGGCAGGCAGGCAGGTAGGTAGGTAGGTAGGTAGGTAGGCACGTACATACATACATACATACATGCATACATGCATACATATACGTACTACTTATTAAAGAGTGAAATTAGAGGAGAGGAAATACAACACCTACCTGCATACCTAGGTACCTACAGATATACATACATACATACATACATGGGATGGATACACTAGTTATCCATCGCTGGTAGTTAGCTAGGTATAGCTATTATAATACTTAGGTAGGTACCTAGGGAGATACCTAGGTACACTGGATGATGATGATGATGATGATGTTATATTATGAAGCTGCTCGCTTACTGCATATCTATCTGTATATCGTGGTGGTCTCTTGGGCGATGGATGATAATAACAATTTACCTACTGACTTAAGGTAGGTGGTAGGTGGTAGGTAGGTGCTCGACTTTCTGTAGAAGATTATTTATTGTTTATTGTCTATTTATTTATTTATTTGCTGTTTATATACTACTTACCTAGTAGTTACCTTCTTTCCTACCTACCTTACCGTAGGTACCTACCTCTAGGTAGGTTAGACTAGAAGGATACAATACGATATACAAAGCAACAACAACAATAAAACAACCCTCCTAATCTCCCTCCCTCCCTCCCCTCTTCCTCTCCAGCAGGGGGCAAGCGGGGCCCACGTATCACCACCACCCATTTATGTGCAGTACCTCCTTGCGGGCGGTTTCGCCTGCGTTGGTAGATAGATAGATACCTAGTTTGATTTGTTTTCTTGGCTTGTTGCTGTCACTTGTTTTGTTAAGTTGGTGGTGGCTGGTTTCCTGGCTGCAGGGTCTGCTTGGTTGCTGTGGTGTGTACCTACCTAGGTATCTATGTAGGGCACTATTTATTATCATGATATTATGGTATATGTATGTATGTAGGTATGTAGGTATGTACTCTGCTTTGAATGGATGGGTGCGTTGTTGCTTAGTTGGTGGGTGGGTGGTTCTTTTGGGTTCTCTTTCTTTGTTTCTTTTGTAGGTGTTCTTTTCTCTCTATGTGTTGTTGGTGTTTTAATGATTTATTGAGGAATGGTTGGTTAGTTTAGATCAACAGCAAATCGTGGGTACTAGGTAGGTATATACATGATTCAGCGAGAGGAGATTAGGACTCATCTATGTACGTGCGTGATGGACAAATCCGAGCGATGAAACAACAGAAAAAAAAAAAAAAAAAAAAAAAAAAAAAAAAAAAAAAAAAAAAAAAAAAAAAGGAAATGAAACAAACAAACCAAGCTATACGCCCAGTCGCGTTCTATGAGTAAGTCATAATCATCCAAGTAAGAGTATTACTCCGCATCCGAAGGCGGATCGAGCTCATCCTCCTGAGCAACCTTCTTCCCCTGAACATTCCGCTCCACCTCAGCGACCAAACTGTCCATGAACTCCTTATCGGTACCCACAAGCGTAACCGTGTTGCGCTTCTTCTCCCACCGGGGATAAGACCCGACCTTGACGCCGCGCGACTCAACCCGCCCCGCCAACTCCGTCAGATAAGGCGCGACCTCGCTCTCGGGGAGCGGCGTGCTGAACAGATAGCGGTAGATGCCGGTGCCGTCTGGGTTTGACAGACGCGGGAGCAGCGACGGCTTGAGGTTGTCGAGGAGGCGCTCGAAGAGCCGCGGGACGCCGGGGAGGATGTACACGTTGCCGTTGACGACGGCGATGGGCACCCACATGTCGTCTGCGACGAAGACGGCCTGCGCGGCGAGCGGCACGGCTGGGTCATGTGGGAGTTCTACCATGCGCAGCTTGGCGGTTAGCATGGGCGACGGACTGTCCCAGTCGAATTGGGGTTGCATGGGGTGGGGGCGGGAGAGCTTCTTCATGCGTGCGAAGGCTTCTTGGTGGAGTTGGAGTTTGAGACCGAAGGCTTTGGCGATGGATTCGTAGGTGATGTCGTCGTGGCTGGGGAGGTGTTAGCTGTCTATCGGCCTTTTCCTTTATCGTTTTATTATTGTTCAAAGAGCAGAGACGAACGTTGGTCCGATCCCCCCGCTGGTCACGACAAAATCATAGTTATTGCTCATGCGGCGGACGGCTTCGCTGATCTCTCCTTCGTCATCTGCAATGACTTCAATCCGTTTCAGCTGGATCCCCAACGAGAAGCAGAATTTGGCGAAGTAGGCCGAGTTTGTGTCGATCGTCTGTGTCCTTGGTTAGCATCTGTCTTTGGTGGAGGGAAGATACCAGATGATGATCCACTGGGATTGATAGATTTCGATATGGGCAGTGCATACCTTCCCACCGAGTACTTCATCGCCAATGATCAAACATGCTGCAGTGTGGATGGTCTTTTGGCTGTTGGTAAGGGCGGATGATGTCATCTTTGGAGAGAGCTCGCGGGACAGGGGAAGGGAAGACGTTGACGATGGAAACGCTGGGGAGGTCGATATCTGCGATAAAGACGGACGAGAAAGATGGCGGGTGAGTTGACCGAGACGAGCGAACATGCCTCCGAGGAGAGGAAGTGGAAAATCGACTGGAGGCTAGGGAGAATGGTAGAGAATAGATTGTTTATCAACTACTGAAGAAAGACGAGAGGGGGAAGATGAGGACGGAGGGCGGAGAAGAACGCCAACGGGTGGGGAATCAATTATCCATCAAGCTGTCTTTCCCTCCATCCCACCTTTTTCTCTCTCCTCCACGCCATCCTTCCTTGTCGACTTGACCCCACTTCCAACGCAGCGATCTGTCTTTTTATCGACCTTTACTGGTTTCATCTATATTGGCCGTCGCACAGTATACCGCCCGACTATAGATACTGCGATCATTCCACACAGCGCCATGGTGAGCAGCGCGCTCGAACTGCCCCGCATCGCATGCGGAAGATGACAGCTTTTGCTAACAACTGCCCGTCCAACCTCAGTCTGAGTCGCGTTTATATTCCTTCTCCCCCGATACCAAAGAAAAGCTTCGCAAGTTCCGCTTGGGGACCTCGCGGGCCAAGGACGCGCAAGCCCTCATATGTACGCTCCGTCCGTCTCTTTGATTTCAGCCCGAGTTTCGTGTCGCGTGTGACAATGTCCATCATGTCCACCCAATGGCGTGCAGCCGGACAATCCAAGAGTTGACGACCGATCCGATAGACATCATCGACTCCAAGACCCACGAGATCCGCCCCGAAGATGAACAAGTCTACAGCAAGATGGAGGACTTGGCGGATGAACTGCCCGAATCTTCGCCACGGTTCATCCTGTTGAGCTACCCGTTGACTCTGGTGCGATCCTCCACATTCTGCCCACACTCCTGTCACAGCCTCTTTGTCCATACCGTTATTATTCTGCAGCCATTTGCTCATCTCTTCGTGTCTAGGGATCCGGCCGCTTGACTGTCCCCTATGTCCTCCTCTACTGGCTCCCCGAGAACTGCAACCCCACCTCGCGGATGACGTATGCAGGCGCGGTCGAACTGATGCGCTCCACGGCGGAGGTCAACCGCGTGATCGAAGTCCACGAGGAGGACGATATCACTTCGATAGAGTCGAAGTTGCAGAGTGCGGATTGAGATGCCGGTCAGATCATATAGTTAATGGATGTTTTCAAGGGGCGGCGTTATGCGTTTGACCACATTGGAAACCGTTTGTGACGGTGGATCGCAGAGTCGATAGAAACATACATCATCCAACCTGTTTGCTGTATAGTCACTGCCCCGACCGACAGGGATAGCTGTCAGAATCCCCGGGGTGGGATCCCCTATCTTAGCCCGACGCAACTGGAGGTGCTCAGGGGCTCCAACTGATCGATAAGGAGCGAGCTTCCTACCCAAAGCAGTCATTGATGGAGCAACAAATATAACCTCCAAGGAGAACGGGGCAACACGGTAGAAAAGAGGATGAAGGCTGATCAGGTCCCACGCAGACTCGGCAAGGCTTTCTCTCCTCCCCGTCCAGCATCTAGTCCTCCATACATTCCGAGGGGGAAGAGGGGCAGCAAGCGTTCCCTTCTCCACACCAAACCAATAAAAGAAGGGAACCGTATCATGCTATTGATCCTCCCCAAATATACGTTGCAGCTGCCCTTCCCGGAACCGTTATACGGCTCTCCGTGTGCTCCCCACCACGCTACAGTGGAGCAAGAAACGATATGGCTCGGGTTCCCGGTTAGGTAGGAGACTTTGCTGCACCTGACACTAGGTATCTATTGGAGGGAACCGCTTCCGATGCGATCCACTACAGACCCGCAGATCGGTGAGTTCATGCCACGGAAATTTGGAAACAAGCTAGCCAGGGCTAAATACATCACCCATTATTATTAAAGTGGTATGGTGTGAGAATTGTGCACAAGAGAACGAATCATGCATCTGCAGTCGCACTAGCAGTAATGACATCCCATCACTCGAACAAACAGGAGAGGAGCAGAGCAGAGCAGAGCAGAGGACAGAGGAGAGGTCAAAGCAGCGGCTAATCTTCCCATTCATTGGGATTCTCGCAGGCTCCATCATCCTGCCGTCGAAGCCAACCCAATGAGCTGTGCGGAATTCCGGGCACAGACCAAATTCATGGATCCAGTTATGGGGGCTTGAGTTTGTCTGAGATTTCGAGACAGACTCCTCCTCGGTCGGATCTCTTCCAGTGCCGTGTCGTTCAACTGGTATCTTTCTATCTAGAGTATTTGGTCCGAGAACGTCGCCGTCGATACCACCACAACACAAGGGAGATAATTCTCGTATCACTCTAACCCTCCCACCCAATACCCATGCAGTACAGTAACCAGTCTGTATTCCCCGGAACGTCCACGCGCATGGTACGATTCAACCTGGCATAATAAAAGAAAGCAATAAAAAGAAAGAAATAAAAAAGAAACGCCTCAATTCGCGGAACCAGGACCGTTGCAATCCGGTAGGCAGATTTTCTCCGAAGGGGGAGAGAGGGGGGCTTGGACGCTTGCACTAGACCTCCCCCGTCACACCCAGCCGGGTTTCCCCCCCGTCCTGACGAACCACACACCGCTTCTTCGACTGGGGGCGTCTAGGGTAAGTATCCAGGACTGGAGTAGGGATGATTGCTACTTCCTTCTCTGGCGTAGCATACCGAAGTTAAGTAAAGTTAAAACAAAATCGATCCCACCTACTACTAGTAACCTTGCGTGAGCGGGCCTGTTTCTGCATGGAACGCTGCCCCGTTCTTTAGCCGATGATGATGATGATGATGATGATGATGACGATGACCGTCTAGCTGCCCTTATGCTAGCAGGGCTGTGTCGCGCATTATGCATTGCATTATGCATTGCGTAGATGACACGACACGACACTATACTATACTACACGACACTACCTTAGCGAAGGGGTGTTGTGTGTCTGCAGTGTTTCGTTTCGCTTGGGCACGCCCACAGCGCATGGGTCTCCCGCTGTCACTGGAGGAGGGATAGACGATCGGAATGGGTTTGGGTTTCATCGTTATACTCCGTAGTGCTGGGTGGGTGTGTGGGTGGGTGGATTTCGATGGGTATTGTTGCATGGGTAGTGTATATGTAGTGTAGTGTGGTGTGGTGCAAGAACCCAGGTAACTATTTACTTATTGAATGAAGACTACTACCGTATACAGCATGACACTTGCTAGTTTACAGCGATCCCATCAGGGATCACTACGGACTCTTCACTCCTGACCACTCTGAGTATTGACAAGGGGGATAACAAGGGACTGTATCTATTTTATTTTATTATTTTATTATTTTATTTTTATTGAATTATTTTGAATCTGGCAGGAGGTCCGTAGAGTGGGGAAATCGCCGATAAGCCACGAGTCTGGAGTTTAGGCCTGCGAATCCGAGTCCTACTCCGGAAGAAGTATAAGTATAATAGTCATATCAAAATACAAAGAGAAAAAAGAATTAATTATCAGAAAAGTAAGGGGCGAGTCGAGTCATTCATCCGATCGATCTACGCATAACGACCTCGTAAGGACTTACCACCCACCCACCCACCTACTTCCAAGGTCCTGACCAACTGCGAAAGCTCGTCTAGTCTAGTCTAGTCTAGCTTAGTAGTAGTTTTACTGGATCAGCTCCATCCATCTTTGGCTGTCAATCCGTGGGCAGGGCCAAGGGCCACTGTTATGGACTAGCTCCGGGCATGACTGGTTAAGTTACGTAGTGGAATAAGGAGGAAGGGGAGACGAACTCCTGCCGAGGCCCCGGCCGATCCAGGACTATTCTTGGTCTATTGGATTCGGGGAAACTATATAGGTAGCTATTTGTTCCGTGGGATTTGTGGCAGCTGTTTAGGAGGGAGTTGGGGGTGAGGTTCCTGCCGAATGGAGATATGGTTGATTTGCTAGTTTATATGGAGTTCTTCTGGGGTAGACTCATACTTATCTTGGGACTCATACTTATCTTGGGACTCAATACGTATCTTGGGACTAAGGTATGATTTGATGATCATGGTATAAGATAATCAAGATGATGAAGGAGACTGGGCTATTCTGCATAATTTCATAATTAATTTCATAATTGTATGGCGGTATTGAGAGAAATATCATAATTAGCATATGGGTAATGAAACGAATCGTGATGAAAGGATCATGATAAGAAGAATAACAAGAGGATAAGAATATGAATAATTCATAATGATAGTTTCTTAAAATAACACCAGTACTTCGGTGGGAGGACACTCCTACCATGTCTGGAACAAGACACGCCCGGACTCTGGTCCTCTCTTCGGGTTTTGAAGACTGCGCCGCAAGCGTCCTGACATTCCCTCTACGGGGCCAATCCTGTCGGTGTCTGTTCATAAGAATCAACTTCCGGGCTAGACAGATGCATCGAGGAGGATCAAGAGATGAGAGAAGGGAAGATCTCATTCCATCTGAGCAGATTTATCCATCATATTCTCCCATGTGGTTTATTGATGGGCTGATTCATGGATCATCAACGTCCCCGGTCGCATCATTTATGCAGACCAGGGTGTTCGAAGCCGTAATGCATAAAACGATCATAACTCCCGGATGATGGACCACTTTTCGGGGTTTGTCGTTCCACCACGGGATTCGACGCCCATGCATCGGTTCATCACCTCAGGTTTAAGCGACCAGAAGGAATGACTACTGCCTGAGTGGGTAAAGTGTCTTTTAAGGTGGCCCCTCCCCCCGACAAAAAGGTTATCCGGGCCCCATTTGCACCAACGATGGGACTGCCCCGGTGGAGCCCGGGTCGGGGCTCGCACGGATCGTACTCCCTGCTGGGTCTGTCTACTCGGTGCTATGTAGTCGTGTACCTAGTACTAGGTAGTGTACGGTAAGTAGATGTAATGAAAAAGCAAAACGTCCCAAGAAAATCCCTGATCTTCCCCCCTTCCCCTAAAGATGGAATCACCCCATATTCCATGTAATACTCCGTCTACCATGATCAGAGATATAGCCAGGAGTCGGGGATGCGAAAATAATAATAATAATAATAATAATAAAATGAAAGCTAGACAATCCAATAATAATAGTACGAAAAAATACAAGAAAATCCATCAAAAATAGGATCATCCCCCGTATATCATCCTCCTCCATACCCACAGTCATACATAAAAAAAGCCCCCTGTCACCCTACTAAAACCATGTGCCACGCGCACTTGCAAAAGGTTCCCAACTTGATGCTGATAACTTGCATTGTACATCAAACCACCCAGCCAACCACTCCGTTCTGACCACCCAACTTACCCACCACCCCCTCTCTCGCTCGCCCGACACTCCCCCCGAATCGTCCGTTGTCCGTTGCCCGTCCTGTATTTAGCGTTCGACTCACGCTGTGGCGCTCTCCAGTGTTTAATTTCTTCTTTTCTTTTTTCCCTCTCTCACCCTCGATCGATTTTGTTCGGTCTGTCCACTGGAAGGGTTTGTACGGAGGACGGTCGAAACAATTGTCTACCGTACAGGGAAATACGGCGTATCAGGTACGTTCAATACCATACAGCAAACAGCGTCTCGCTGGTATCGATACAGACCCCGACCTACCTATTAGTAGGGACCCTGCACCCTCTTCCCTCACACC
This sequence comes from Aspergillus neotritici, assembly GCA_023619815.1. Classification (NCBI taxonomy): domain Eukaryota; kingdom Fungi; phylum Ascomycota; class Eurotiomycetes; order Eurotiales; family Aspergillaceae; genus Aspergillus; species Aspergillus neotritici. The sequence goes on along the minus strand of JALZYL010000032.1, from coordinate 191,185 downwards.
GTCTCCTCGGGTCCTCCCAAACCTCTGGAATTCGGCCCCCCCGTATCACCAACCTGTCACAATCCAATTTCACTGCAGGCTGACTTAACCGACTTGAACTCCCCTAGAGCCAGACAGCTGTTGCCACCGCATCTTCTGCTTCATTTATTTCTCCTCTTGCCCTCCCTCTCGTGCATTAGTTTCATTTCGGCCTTTTTCCATTCGCCTAATCCGCCAACTTCCCTCGTACCGCGTTCGAACGAACTGCTGTGGCATTCCTTGCCAAGTATATCACCACCCATCGCCTGAATCGCCAGAAGGCGCCCATGAAGCGTTCGATTGGATTGTGTGGTTGAGGAGACTCTTGCGATTTATTCTTCGTCCAATCGGGACATCGACGACCCCCCATTACAAACCGTTCACCTCCAGGATCATTTGTTGGACACCAGCGCCACGCCACCCCCCGAAGCAACATGTCGAGCCCGACCGAACCCAACCGCCCTGGCAAGGGAAAGCAGGAGGGCCTGGGCAAGTATATCAAGCGCATGAGCACCGTCTTGAAGAGGAGCTCCACGGCCAAGTCTCCCGCCGGATCGACCGCCGAGGCATCTCCCACTCCGGCAGCCCCTAAGACTGCGGCGTACGTCTTCACACTCGATTTGCGTAAGTGCGGATGTGAGCTGACCAGAGTGTAGACCCAAGCCCAAAACCAAACCGGTCGCAACCAAGGACCCCGTCTTTATCCCCGCGCCACCGCAGCCCACCATGCTGTCCCACTGGAGCGTCGTGCAGGAGGAGAAGGCTCGCGCCCTCTTCGCCAAATACGGCATGACTCTGGAACCGGGCGAGTGGAAGTCACCCAACGACGTGACCGTCCAACGCGTGACCAAGCCGATCCGCATGAGAGTCCGCCGTACCTGCCATCGCTGCCAGACCACCTTCGGCCCCGACAGGGTCTGCGTCAACTGCCAGCATGTTCGCTGCAAGAAATGTCCCCGCCATCCGGCCGCCAAGTCCCCCGATCACGGCCAGCATAACACCGAGGCCGCCCTCAAGGCCATCCTCGCCCGGAAAGCGAACCCGCCCATGACTACCACCAAGCGCAAGGAACCCGAGCTGACGCTGCCTTCTCGCACCGGCGGTCAGGACCTGGTGCGCCGCCCGATCGTGCAGAGGGTTCGCCGGACCTGTCACCGCTGCTGCGTGGTATTCGCCCCGGGTGTCAATGAATGCGCCAGCTGCCATCACGTTCGGTGCAAGAAGTGTCCTCGAGACCCGTATGTTTCTCTCTGCAAGCATGTCTCGACAGTTGTACTGACCGTAGCAGGCCCAAACTCCACAAATACCCCGATGGCTACCCGGGCGACGCCGAACCTCCCCGCGAGCAGCCCCCGCGTATGTGGAGAAAACCACGTCAGCGAGTGCGCTACACCTGTCACCAGTGCTCGACTCTCTACCGATCCGGAGAGAAAGTGTGCTCGAACTGCGGACAAGAGAAGGGACCGCTGACTCTCCGCGACCCGTACGCCTCCCGTCACCAATCGGACTAGCAGTAGCTAACAAATCCCAGGCCCAAGAAGCAGCGACCCGAGCCCGACCCCGCAATCGTAAAGCAAGTGGAGGAACGATTGGCCAAGGTCAAACTGGACCTGAAACCGGGCGAATAAACCGTCCGCGTAGCGCATTTCACTCGAGTTCCGGTCATTCGGCAGCAAACACTTTGCGTCCACTCTTTACGATAACGATTCCCCTTGACATTTTGTTTCTTTCAGCGCAGCGAAGAGACACTGCCTGCTGGCAGAAGGTCATCCATCCGTCTCTGTATCAGCTTTATCTACACATTTTACACATTGACACCCAACACAAATGTCACCCATGATGTTCCAGGCAAGACTGTCCGTCAACCCTGTCAGCGAACCAATCAATCCATCACTTTAACCCAGTGCACTGCAGTATACCTCGTAGTCTAGTCTACCCCCTAGATAATTCTCCGATTAACCCGGAACGGTGCACCACTGGTGTAATATATACGTAGGAGGTAGGTAGGCAAGTACGTATGTAACACTATCTACCCAAGCCTCGCACAAGTCCAACATACATAGGTAGATAGACCCGTAATATCATGCCCAATCACGCGCCCAAGCGTGTAAACCACAAACCACCCATCCATCTACCACCCATTCGGAACCGACGGGTAGACAGACAGACAGGTAAGCAGCTCCATACCTAGGTAGGTAGGTAGATAAGCAACCAAGCTCCTTACATTACACGAGGAACAATAATTCGGACCGACCCAGCACGCAATTCAAACTTCAAAACAACCAAGAAAAAAAGTGGATTCATCCAGTCGGTACGGCCGTAGAGTGGATAAGCAGGGACGGGAGAGGGACAGGGCTGGGTGGGGCGGTTGTTTGTTCCGTGGGTGGGAATGAACCTTGCTTTTTTACTTTATTATTATTAAAAAAAAATTTTTATATATTAATTGTGGGTGTTATTTATGGTGATGATAATTGTTGTTGTTATTATTGTTGTTATATACTGGGATATAGGTTTGTTTTAAATGGACTGTCAGGGTTTGTAGGTTAAGTGGGAGTATAGTGGGATCGGGTAAGCACTGTATTTGTCTGCCTAATCTGTCTATATAGCTATATAGTTATAGCTATATAGCTAGCTATCGAGTTATCTATGAGTGTACTGAATAACTAACTTATCTACACCGTAAAGACAGCTAGCTGTATACCCAGATGGAAGTAAAGTAAGAGGGAGAGGGGAGGAGAGGAAAGGAGAGGAGAGGTGAGACCCCAGGGAGTGTTGGATGATATTAGTACTTGTCTACCTACCTCCTAACCCACCCACTCACTATCTAAGGTATTCCATACCTACCTACTTAATCTACTGGAAGCAGATACGACGGTACCGAGTCTAGTAGATAGATAGATAGGTACTAGGAAGGAAGTATTCAGGTGCCTACAGGCAGCTTGGGTATATAATATAATAGTGGTGAAATAAATGATCAAACCATACATATATCATGGCATTATTATTTTTATTAACTACTTAATTAATGTACTCACTATAGACAAGGGAAAGTAATATAGGTAGGATCTGGGTTACGAGTCATGGAGTTTATCTGTGTTTTGACTTTTTACTTTGAGTTTAGGTATTTTATTTTGGTTCGTGAGATGGGCTGATGAATTATTACTGGAGCAAACATCTGTACAGGTTTAGGATCTTATTCGTTGAACACAGCAAGCACCGAGGATACTCTTATGTGAGAATATTCTAGTTTAACTTGATTGATTAAATTACTAGAAAAAGAAGAAAGAAGAAAGAACATCGAAATCCACTGATATTTATTTAATACTTGGGTAATGTACATACAAGCATTAATACAGGTACTAGACAATACCCATTCACGATTCGATTCAGTATCATACAATACATTCAAGTCATCATCCATCCTACTAACCTCTCTCCCTATTCCTCCTCTCCTACAAATTAAGCCACCTACCTTACCTATCAGTAATAAAAGCCCCAAAGGATCATTCCCTCATTTCATTCATTCCCAAATCCACCACCGGGGACCACGCAAGGCCCCAAAAAGCCCCAAGCAAAGACCGACCCGCGCATTCAAATCCCGCCGGCAACATCCCGACCAGCCCGGTCCCATAGGAATTCCAACTGGATCTCATCCACAAGTGGAGTGGGGGGTTTAAATGATAGGATGGATGATGGGATGTGCTGGCGCTTGATTCAGCTAGCCGAGTCAGCCCATGTCCATGGCCTTTCCGTTGTGTGCGCTTATTGGTGTAATGGGGTGAGTGGGGGGTTTAGTGCGGAGCTACTGGACCGGGATGGGTGTACCTAGTGGCTGGGTTTTGGGATGACCGGGGGAGGGTTCCGTGGTGTTGGGTCTGGGTCTGGTGGAACGGAACGGTTGTGAGGTTTATGGTTTTACTTGGATACTTATAGACTTCGATAGGAGGAATGTGTTGGTAGGTACCTTTAGGTGGTGGTGTTTGGGATAGATTGATGTGGGTTGGCGGTTGGGTGGATGGTGCAGTGGGTTGGAGTCAGTCGAGTTTTATGTTGTGTATTAAGTTCTTTGTTGATACGGTTGTTTATGGGTCATGGAGATAAGACGGAGAATATCTGTTTGTTTTGTGGATAACGGCGAATATTTATCTAGAGTAGAGAAAGAAGCTTTTCCTGATCCTCTACTCTATTTGTAGGTATCCTCGCTGCGTCTTTATTTAGATCGCTCACAGCAGAGGGACAGCATCTGTCGATGGTGCTTGGATCGTGTGTAAGAATGATGCTTCTAGCTGCTGTGTTTGCTTGTCCACCGATGGAATCTAGACCATCATGACATGATAATCGTCGAGTACAGAGCAAGTATAAGAGAGGATGCGCCAAAGGACAATCGCGAGCGAGCTAGATATATCATCCGTGCGGCTGAAGCCCGTCATGTACATTAGGATCTAGAATGACTTGCTTGGTAGTGATTTACAATTAGCTTTTAATATATTTATTGAATATTCAAATGAGTTTATCTAACTTTAGAAAATACTAATAGGGAGATCTTTGCCGACTTTATGAATTGATAGGAACGAGGATTGTACAACTACTAGAAGTATACGCCGTCTGAATATAATCTGAATTTGACTGATACTGATGTCACCAAATATCTAAAGAATAGATAGTATACTTGGCATAACCAGGAAGCTCAAGATCAAGCAAAGCCTAATATCTAGGACGCGGTCCAGACGCCTAAGAGTTGATTGTCGATTGACAGACCACATTCACATGGGCTTAGCCCAGATCTGACAAAGACGTTGACTCCTGTTTGGGATAAGAGTGCATGATAAGTTACCATCCATCAATTGCCAGCCTCTCCACTGATTGATATCTCTTAACACAAACTGAGGGCAGTACCCCCAAAGCGAGGCAATACTCGGATTCTGACCATGTCAGCATTTTGATATCGGCTTTTGCACCCCTGTACTGTCTTGTGAAATCTCTAAAGACCGAATACACCAAACCAAACTAAAATATATGAAACCAAACTAAGAAAGACAAACAAAGCGACACCATTAACCAGGTCCAGACCCCTAGCACCACCATCATACCACTGTCTCAGTTCGGCAACCAAGGCACACATTGAACTGCCACGAGCATACGTAACGAATGCCATGCCACTGCAGGTCTCGACCCAGCGGTCGACACGCTCCGAATAAGGGGCACGGAGCACAGGGCACAGGGCACAGGGCACACGGAAGAAACATCCGTAACGAAGCGAGTAGCACCTGCAGGGTCGGGTTTTGGATATCCACCAACCAACCACCCAATAGATAGACAAAAATACAGACCAAAACTAAGTAGGTAGGAAAGAAGAAGAATGTATCACCATTGTCGATCTGCCCGATGGACTTAAAATTAGCAGATCGGAGCTGCCCGAAGAGGAAGGACTCGCTGGGTTAAGCTAGTAGGGAGTGGGTCTTGATAGTGGGAGATTCCGGGATTCCCCCTTCCCCTCCCCTCCTTTGTAACTAACTATCTATGCCCTAGATAACTAGATAGGAGAACGGGAATTGAATTGAATTGACAGGACGTACCTCGGTTGGGGGGATATTGGGATGCTCCTCTTCTTTGTCAGTTCGGTATGTGTGGACGCCGGAATCTCGGAGGAATGAACGCATTTGTGGCATGTCATATCTGGTCTCGACCTGTCGATGAAGGGGGAGAATGTGGCGATGGCGGCGAAGCTTATTTTGGTTTATTTTTATTTTTATACTTTTTCTAACCTCTTCTAACTATAGGAGTGAGCCAGGAGTTTGAGGTATCTCATGGTGGTCGGTATCGAGTTGTTTGAGGTTTATTTTCAGGCTGATGTTGGTTGTCTTATGCGTGAGCATAAGTCTGAGTGGAATTATCCTGAGTAATTCTCGTCAGGGTAATATGGATAATGAAGTATTGCCCGTTTTATCTGCGAGAACTAGGCCTTGTCATCTAGCAATTATTGTACCCATCAGCTTGCTTAAAAGAAGAGTGCTACGATAGTCGCCACCTACTGATAGCTCATACTACGAGAGGAATAACTGGTAGAACACGTACCATGTTCCAATAAGAGTCATAAGCATTTTATTAATATCCACCCATCAACAAGCTAGTTACAGAGAAACAGAACAAATCTACAACAAACCTAGTATACTCAACTCTGATCCTATCCAGTATTACCGCACGAAAAGCTCTGGCTTTGCGGATTATCGTGTATAGCCTTGCCGGACGTATACAGCCCTAAGCCGCACTGAATCTGCTAGAACTCACAACGCCAACGCATAAGTCGAGGCAGACAAACCAGGATAATCCCACAACACACACAGAGTACATTAACGAACGTCAGAGCCATCTTGCGGAATGAAGAAAACAACCGGTGGTAATTCATGTACAGCCAGAATACCCCCGGAATCCCTAGACAGAACCAACTGGCGAACAGCGCCGTCTGCCAGAAGTTAGCACGCCTATCCTTATCTGAAAGACGTCAGAAAGACAAGCAAACAGACCATCAAGCTAAGAAGACTATTGAACACTGGAATCGCCTCAGCGATAATCCACGAGAGTACCCACAGGGACAACCCGATCGCCACCCAGGAGCCGACGGCGACGAAATCGCGCTTCTGCATGCGGTTGGTGCCGGCGAAGACACGCACGTAGATGGATTTGCTTGCGATGTGTCCTGTGAGAACGCCCGCGATGATGATCTAATTTTGATCGTTAGATTTTAACTCTGTATCCAGGATACTGGGAATGGAACTCACTGTCGGCAGGGCAATGCCGTAGGCGACCTTCGAGACCACGGGCCCGGCGGCCCCCAGCGCCGGGGAGGGGACGTCGTTCCCGACGTAGCAGTATATGACGACGGCGGCGATGAGGTACAGCGATATGTCGAGGGACTGGGTCAGGGCAAGCGATTTGGTGAAGTCTTTGGGATCTCTGAGCTCAGCCATGAAGTTGAAGAAGGCGTTGTGGCTGGCTGGGCTCTGTTAGAATGGACCCTTCTTTTCTGGCCTTCTGCGAACCTACCAAATGCGAACACCACGTTTGATGCTGACGTGAAGCCGGTAACGAGGTTCGTATCCACCGTGGGCCCGAGTTTGGGAGGCGTCCTCTGCACACCGACTGCGATCATCGTCACGAGAACCGCGCAGAAAATACTCGCGAATGCTGGAAACAATCAGCTGATAGCCTACGCAATGTACTCTCCAGGATGCACGGAAAAAAAAATACGTACACGCCATCGACAGCCAAGACATATTCTTCAACGTCCGCGGCAAAGACAGCAGCAGAGACACCACGAGCCCCACAATCCCAAAGGCAATCGAGCAAGTAGCATGGCCGGTAAGGGCATTCATGGCCGCAATAAAGGTCACAATATGACTGGCCATGATGAACACCAAGAACAGCATCTGCGCGCCGAAGAACAGCTCGCGCCCGAACCCGCCCATCAGCACCTCGCCCGCATCCGCCATGCCGGAGATATGAGGGTACCGCAGTTTGAACTGTCCGATCACGTACCCGGTGTACGAGCACAGGATCCCCAGACCGATGAGGATGATAACCGCGGGGGCAAGTCCCACGCCGGCTACGGCAGCCGGCAACGCGAGGATTCCAAGAGAGATGGTCGATGCGACCATTAGTAGGCCGCACTGCCTGTTTATGTCCCGGGTAGGGTCAGTGCCGTCGAGTGGGGGTGATGGGGGAGGCGCATACCACCAACTCAGGACTTTGTATTTGATTTCGGCGTCTTGCTCGTCTCCGAAGGCGTCGTCGCGATAGGGTATGGGGCTGGAGGCTTGCACATCTGTGTCTGGTACGTCGGTGTCTCCTGGTTGGAACTTATCTCTTGCGGCTGCCTCCATGTCGCGAGGTGGGTTTTCGATTTCAGGGCTCATTATAAGTATGTTATAGCTGCTAATATGACTGCGTTAAGGATCATCACGGTCGTCGAGGAAGACGAAAGAAAGCTTGTAGCGAGAATCGACACAGACATCTCTCTGGATAGAGACATCTCTGTCCCAAGTACTAGCACGAGCACACCAGAAACACATGGTATCTGCTGCCAGACCTTGACCGAAGCAAGGACTGACAGACCGCTATCCACAACAGGTGTCATGCTCGGGCTGATGAGATGCGAGAGAGCAAGGGGGTCAGGCTAGTGGGATGGCAGTGCAGCGGGTGTTGTAGTTGCACATTTTTGTATATCAAGTGAGCGGACATCTTGATATAAACAACAGTAGCATTGTCGTGAGTCGAGTTGCATACCAGACGCTATATACTGAGCGTCTGTCTGACCCAGGTGACGTGAGGCACGAGTCCAGGCTTTACCCCAGCTCCACAAGGACACAGAATATTTAAGAAAAATCCAGGATAAGACAGCATACATAATAGTTCAGAACTTCTTATAAAAGCGAGATTTCCAGCGGAGGTCGCGTCCACTCAGGAGTGACTTGGCTCATTCGCCTATGGGTTCTATAGCGACAGAACCATCTTATCCCACGTATAGTGTAGTGGATCTGTAAGACAACACTGTTATAAGATTATTATTTCGTAATCGAGCATGCTCAGCCACCATTGAAAATATTGTCAAAACCAACCACGTTGAGAGAACCGGGACGTACACCGCTGGTTGCTTCGCCAAAACCTCCGAGTCTACCTTTATAAAGCGGATGAATGCATGGTTGTAGAGGCCCCTTGCGTCCCACACGTTTCTGTTAAATAGTTACTCTCTTGGTCGGTGACACGTTTCTTTTGTATACAGGGCTCGAGAAAACCCTGGGGTGAGGTTAGATGGCTTCTTACATGGCTTCGTGCTTCGTATTGACTGCGAGATGTCGCTGATATGCGGTTAGAGATAAAGGCAAAACGATATTAGACGGACCAAGACCACTAAATTCCTCCCTTTTTAGCGTTTTCACATGAAGTGCAATGCTTCGCGGTGTTTAAGATCAAATGGTATGGCCTTAGTTTCATTCCCAAAGCTTGACAGATATCTGACTGTTATAAGCGGTAGCCTAACTCTACCTCAACCAGTTCCATCCAACCCTCGGTCAATGCACGGGCTGAAAGTAAAGTAAGTATACTTTACAATGGGAAAGATCATACTGCGACCCACTTATCTTAGTCCAGACGTTGGATCCACGTGTGCGTGGCTGAGTATGCTGTTCTCGCGCGATATGTATATGCGCATTTATACATATATGCATATTAACTGTCTGGGCCACATCGTACTGTTGTATATATATGCAAATCCGGTTGGTGTATCCGTGATATGTCCAGTACTATTGAGAAATCAACTATACCAGGGAGAGAAAGACATCGAGTCCAATGAGAAAGGAAGACAGATCATGGGAATCTGGATGGAGAAGGCCAGATATTACTAGTGGATGGCTGTTCTTGCTGTTGTTTATTGATTGTTTCTAGTTTGGTGTATCTGGAGTGCTTGATGAAGGATATTCACTTTAATATATGTTCTATATTATGCGACTAGTGGATATAAATTCTGTTCATCGGTGAGCTGGTAGACTGACCAATATCTATAAATAGGTTGGGATAATGCTGCTCTTGTTCGTTCAGTCAGGGCAATCTCATTCTCACATAACAGATATAATATAGTATTATCCTCGCATGAATGTATCACCTATCTGGTTCGCAGAACAAGCTAATCCATAGTATACTATCTATAAGCATAGAGAAAAAGTCCCACTCATCACAACCTCGTCCCCATATTCACATGAACCGCCTTAACCTGACTATAAGCCTCAAGACCAGCCTCGCCCAGCTCCCGTCCAATCCCACTCTGCTTGACACCCCCAAACGGAACCCGGGGATCACAGTCCTGGCTACTATTAATCCACACCATGCCGGACTCAATCTCAGCCGCCACACGATGCGCGCGCTCCAAGTCCCGCGTGAACACAGCAGCGCCCAGACCATACGTGGTGTCATTCGCACGACGGATCGCTTCCTCCTCCGTCGCAAAAGGCAAGATCACAACCACCGGACCGAAGACCTCCTCACGGACGATGCGCATCTCATCCGTGGCGTTGACGAACACCGTCGGACGCACATAGTACCCGTTCTTGCTTTTCTCGTCCGAATGAACAAAGGCTCCTCCACCGGTCACGCACATAGCGCCCTCGTCCTTCCCCATCTGGATATACGAGAGGACGCGCTCGTACTGCGCCCGCGTCACCTGCGGGCCCTGGAACGTCGACGCATCCCACTGGTCGCCGACAGGCGCACTCTCCACGGCTTCCACGAACGAGTCCAAGAAGCGCTGGAAGATACTCTCGTGGACGAAGACGCGCGACGTCGCCGTGCAGATCTGGCCCTGGTTGGACATGATGCCCGAATGCGACCACTTAACAGCCTGCTCGAGGTCCGCGTCCGGAAACACCAGCAGAGGCGATTTCCCGCCCGTTTCCAGAGTAATGTTCTTCAGCGTGCCAGCAGCCATCTTCATAATCTCCCGTGCGGTCATCGTCGACCCCGTAAACGCCACCTTGTCGACGAGCGCGTGCGACGCGAGCGCAGCGCCCGCTTCCCGCCCGTACCCGTTCACAATATTAACCACGCCGGGCGGGAATCCCGCCTCCTTGATCAGTTCTGCGAGGAGTAGGACGCTCAAAGGCGTCTGCTCCGCAGGCTTCAGGACGACTGTGTTCCCGCACGCGAGCGCAGGGCCCAGCTTCCACGTTGCCATGGACAGCGGGTAGTTCCAGGGGATGATCTGGCCTACGACGCCCACCGGCTGGCGCAGCGTGTAGGCGAATTTCGCGGGTGTCGTGCTGATTGTTTGGCCGAAGGTTTTGTCCGCCCAGCCGCTGTAGTAGCGGATTGTGGTGATTGCTTCGGTGAGGTCTTCGTCTAGTGCGACGTGGTACGGTTTTCCTGGCGGGTTGTGAGCGAGTGTTATAACTTATTGTTTTTGCCCGATGGGCGGCACTCACCGTTGTCCCATGCGTCGATGGATGCGAATAGTTCTCTTTTCTCCTCGATTAGATTAGCGAGCTTGGCCATCATTTGACCGCGCTCTGTTGGAGGGAGACTTTTCCACGACGGGTGGGATAGCGCCGTCTTGGCTGCCTGGACGGCGCGGTCGACATCGTCTGCGCTTGCGGCATGGACGGTGGCAATTGGGTTGTCTGTTCTGCAGGATGTCAGGACTTGGTTATGCAAAGCAGATATAATAGAGGTGGTAGTATACTCACGCAGGGTCGAGCGAAGTGATGGTCTGGCCACTCGAGGGGACAAATTCATTGTTGATGAAGAGGCCAGTGGGCTGCCGGTAGCGGTGCCCATTGGGGGTGACAAGGTCCACGAAGAGATTGGCCATGATTTCTTTGCACAGGGTGAGAATGTCTATACAACTACGCTGATTATAACCATTGCTTTACATCATCGTCGAATATATACAGGAGGGGCTCTCCTCACCATCTGCCCCGCGTTTAGTCCGCGCGCCATCCCAGGAAGGTGATCCCGCTTAACCCTAACTGATAACAGTGGTCTCATCCATGAGGAAGGCAGTTCCGTACGGTGGAAGACCACTGACTTCACCTACCACAGGTATATATACTACGAAATGTATCCTTCTAGCTGTTTATTTCACTGCATCTTTCCTCACTATACACTTGAACCGTTTTATCATTCCGCACTCTACCCAACCCACCCACCAAGCCCAACAAAATGGCAGACCTCTCCGGTATAATGGTCGCGCTAATCACGCCCTTCACAGACGACAAGACCCAAATCGACTCGCACCGTCTGCAAACCCACATCGAGCACCTCATCAAAAGCGGCGTGCACGGGCTCGTCCCAGGCGGCAGCACAGGCGAGTTCACAACGATGAGCCTCCCCGAGCGCAAACAGCTCACCGAGCTCTGCGTCAAGTTCGCCGCGAACCGCGTGCCCGTCATCGCCGGCACAGGGAGCACCTCGACCGCCGAGGCCGTCGAGCTAGGCGTGCACGCCGCGCAGGCCGGCGCCGCCGCGCTGATGGTCGTGCCGCCGTTCTATGACCCCGTCAATCTCGAGCAGCTGAGGGAGCTCATGGCTGAGATACACGGCGCGTCTAAGCTGCCCATCGTCTACTACAATATCCCCTCTGCTACGGGGCTGACGCTGAGTCCGGCTGAAATTGCCAGTCTGTCTGATGTGGGCGTTAAGTATCTTAAGGATACGTCGGGGAATGCGCCTGCCTTGACGGAGTTGCTGTTTGGTCTGTCGGATAAGATTACGGCCTTTAATGGCTGGGATACTCTTACTTTTTATGGGTTGGCGGCTGGGGCGAGGGGAGGTGTTTGGGGCGCTGCGAATATCATCCCTGAGCTGGCGGTTGAGCTTTGGGAGGCTGTTTCTGTGAAGGGGGATCTCAAAAGAGGACGCGAGCTTTGGGCGAAAGCTTGGCCGGTTTGCAAGTTCCTTGAGTCGCATAATTATGCTGCGGCTGTGAAAACGGGGGTTGAACTCAGGGGTCAGTCGACTGGGGGGTTGCGCAAGCCGTTTGCTTTGCTTAGTGGGGAGTTGCAGGCAGAGCTGAAGCAGTTATTACAGGACGCCGGGGTTAAGACTATCTGATTAGTACATTTTGAGATAGCGTCTACCTGACTTTGAATGAATGCGCCTTGGAAGTCAAACTTGACAGCACATTGTATAGTACTGATGGAAGGTCGTTGTAAGGTCATTGTAATGCCGTATCTCATATCACGTAAGTACATAGAAGCGGTAGGGAGATGGGAGATCAGAAGGAAATAGACAGAGCTCGGCGTAGAAAGGAAATAAGTCGAATAAGATCAGCAAAGCATGGGCCATAATTGCTCCTGTCTCGTGATGTCAATCCACGTTGGCACAGGATCCCCACGGTCAGTAGCCAGGTGTTGATCTTGTTTGCGCCAGAGCTCAGTCATGATGCCCTTGGCCGTTCGGAAAGCAGCAAACCTACACTTGGAGTCTGCCTCATCAAGCCAGTTCATAATTGCTTCACGCTGTGGATCTGTGATGGCCTCGCACCCTGCGATGAACGCCGGCCAGGCAGGCCCTGGACCCGTCAGACTCTCACGCGACATTGCCCCATTGAATTGGTTCAATGCTGCTATCACCTTGTCCACCTGGCCCCCTAGAACTGCAGGATGAACCTGACGGATGCGGCGATAGAAGAAAATCACCAAAGCTGCGCTCAGCGCTTGGAGCATATGCCGTGTTGCCACCGAAGTGTCGGTGTCGTCCGTTCTCCCACCCCGCGATCGACCAAGGCTGAAGGAGCAGACCATGTTCTCTAGCAGTACGCTGCGTCGTTGTAGGGTCTCCCATGCTTCAACCTGAATGCCCTTGCGTGTTTTTTGCGCGATACGGAAGGATTCCATGACGTTTGCGAGCCTCGTGGTCTGCGACACTAAGCTCAACCATGTCTCTGGGATACCGTAGATCTGTTTATACAAGGTCTCCGGGAAGCTTCTTGAATCCTGCAAATGAATGTCATGGAAGCCGATTTCACGGTCCTTGGGTTCATTAATGTTGAGGTCGCAGTCTGGATTCCGGGATTCGAGGCGCAGGAAGTCGTCTAGTCGTGTATTCCAATCGCTTGTGGCGGCAGCATTACCACCCGGACGGCGATGTCGAAAATTAGAATTGAGGCTCTCTAAGAAAGCACTTGAAGGAGTATAGTCGTGCAATACATAAGTGCTTTCGCCTACAATCCGTAGCCACGTGTAGACGTGATGCAGAAGACGTGCTTTCTGAGAAATTCTTCGTTTAGACAGGCCCCGAACGCGTAGGAGTCGTTCTGCATCGACCATAAAGCATCGCGCATAATGTTGTTGGCCCGAAATAATCTGCTAGGGTCAGCAACGCTGCGCAGATAACCATCGGAAAACGATGTACTGACCGAATATTCGATCAGGGCACAGAGGGCCATTAGCTGATCTTTGTACTTTGCCTTTTTCGGTTCTTCAGTTTCGTTCTTGAGCGACATCTGCATATTGCTTTTCGCTTTGTCAAACGCTTGGCCCGACACGCCCTGCCAATGTTCAACAGACCGCTCCAGGCTGCTGCTGGGATTTAGGGCGAGGTGTGTTGCAGAACATGCCATGATGGCATAGAGATTGGCCAGGCGAGCAAGACTGATGTCTTGCGCCTTGAGAAAGGTCAAATCGCCAAAGGTGACCATAGCACCGGGGATGTTCAGAGTTTTCCATGGGGATTTCTGTCCGAGAGGCATCGCTACCATCTGTGGAACTACGATATCCTGGAAATGCTTTAGCAAAAAGGGCGCATCCGCCAGGATATCCATCTGTTCTGAAGCCACTCCCACGGCATTTTGATTTGACGTCAAACCCCGAGAAGAGTTCTGGGTATAATCTGGAAAGGCCAGCACGCCAACCCCAAATACGCTTTCCGAAGTCAGGTCTCTATAGTCTCCATAGTCGCTTAGGCCGAAATCGAATGGGGGCTGTAAAGAGGAGTCCAGTTGGTCGGGACTGAACCCCAGTATATCAGACCAGCGGAGGAAATCATCCATAAGTGCTAGGGAGTCTAGCATAGTGGGTATGGGATCAGGTGTAGATGTCTCACCAGCACCAGTACTCCCTGGATGGATGGGTGCGGCCAGCGGCATTGCAGCCACCACAGAAGACTCGTGATTCCCCTCTTGAGAAGGAGGCTGACAGGAGGCATGATCCACTGACGGTTGAGATGGAGTAAAATCCAGAACTGAGAACGGACCGATGACAATCTCATTCTCTGAAGATCGGGTTGGGTCTCGTGATCTGAGGTCTATTTCGGCCAAGGACGCATCTATCGAGCCTGATACCAGATCCGTTCCCAGCGAATTGCTCATGGACAGCCTAGAACGCTCTACCACGTAGGGCAGGGAGGGTCAGGCGGGGCTGTGATTTGGAACCAAAGAGACCAGGGGCGTATAGTCACCGGTATAGAGATGCCGACGAGCTCCATGATGACTATCGTCAACACCATCCTCATCGTCGCCATTGGAGCGCATCCAGCGCACTTTGTCCGGAAAGCCTTCACAACGAAGGCCCAGGCTGCGACAGGAGCGACAGGCGGGCCTTTTCTGGTCACATCTCACATGGCGCCGTCTACACGTCGAACAGGCTCCCAAGGCGTGGGATCGACGCGGACGCAGTGACCCTGATGATCTGGGGTTTGTCATCGGCTCATGGATATCGCACGTTGGGTTCGAAATCACATGGATAAACACTTGAGAAATGATATTATATTAAATTAATAACTGGCATGTAATGATTGTATGAGATCAATTAATCGATTGAAAGAGAACTGAGGTAGTTGGAGAGTGGACAACCCCGCTGAGATCGGTAGTTGGTCCCGCAGTAGATGTCAGGTGATCGGGATCTCCTTCCTAGTTGGGAACCAGCCCTCATCTGCTCTCGAGGACAACATGGATGGACGTTACTCTACAACTGTATGTCTCGTCAGCTGTCAGTCGAGAAAAAAACCGTAGAGGTTAGACCACACACCCCAGAAAGTGAACAATGGTTGGTCTGAACCTTGCGACTCGCCGACTACTCTGGTCTATCAGATTAGGCAGGGACACTGTACGAATATATCCGATTACAATTGAACCTGTATGTCGCAAGGTGAGGAGAAACGTTACGTACTGCTTTTTTCGTAGTCTACTGGCAATTTTGTTTGTTGCATTGCAGGATTGTTGGCGCTGTTTCTTGAATTCCAAGATATACTGGGACTAGTGCTACACATTCACTACCTCATAGCCCCTACAGCCACTCAGAGCAACCCCAGTCGAGTCGCCTCCACACGAAGGGTGATAGGAATCTCTTCCTGTAATGACTTCCCACTTGGAATCCAACCCAGCAGTGAACGAGCCCGTTGGGAGTTCTGCACGGCATTGGTACCCCAGAGAATCCCGGCATGGCCTGACAGGGCGTCCGCCTCTTCATGGCTGATCTGCTTAACTGTTGCAGAATCAGTCAATGAAAGTTTATGTGCCTCGTCCGCAACAGCCTGCGCGATGTCCTTAAAGCTCTGCGAAAGTCAGCCATGCCATGCCGATATAAATTATTGAGATGCCCACTAACCATCGCATCAATACCAGGAAAGTATAAGCCATTCGTATTCCACAAATTGCCATCCCCGTCACCAGCAGCCGCGCGCTCGACCAGCTTCAAAAACAAGCCACTGACATCGGAGATGTGAACGTTACTCCACGTGGCCTCTCCACGCCCGACGCACACTGATGTGCGCGTCTGGACTGCAACTCGCGCAAGTTCGGGAATCTGCACGCTGCGCTGCTTGGTAGGACCCCTGCCTTGGCCGTATATTATCGGAGGAAACACCAGAGCCGTTTTGGGACCGGTGAGGTTGAGGATGAAATTGTCGACTACTCGTTTGGCGGAGTTCTGGTGGATGATCTCGCGGACCTCGTCGGCACCATCCAAATCGCTGAAGGTCTTGTCGGTTCCTTCGCCATATCGACCGTTGATGACGTCGGATATAGAGAGGACGCTCGCGCCCGATACCTGAATCCAGTAGGCTGGGATTGTTAGCGCTTGCTAATGGGATTGGTAATCGCTTGGAACATAGGTACCTGGATTTCCACGAGCGATGGCCTCGACGCTTTTAATATGACTGGAACTCGCAGCATCTGGATTGGTTTAGCAAGCATCATTTCCCTCAGTACTGGTTTACTTACGGACAACGATGTCCGCTTGGCTAGCTTCTTGCTCTAGCAAGGCTGCCGAGTCGAGATCACCCAGGACAACGCGCACATCGGGATATTGCTTCGATATGGCAGCCGCTTTCTCGCTGTCGCGCACCAAGACGCTGCAAGCATACTCTGGGTGTGTCGACTTTAAGAGATGCAGAATATCTCCGCCGATGTAGCCCGAGGCGCCTGTGCTGCAATGGTTAAGAGGGATTAGTAAACTACGCTGACCAGTACATTGTTGACGCCAAGGTAGAGAAAACGCACAGAAAACTCCGTGTCATCGTTTTTGTCAGTGTTCAACAGTTTTATTCCGTTCCAGAGGAATATGTGTCTTAATTACCCCTCATTGAGGGGCATGTGGTGCTGTTATTTAAGATCTGGTCTGGCTCCACAGACAAGGCAAGTCGTTCCGATCCCCGCCTGGAAAAGAAGCGGAGATGACACGATAGGGAACTGTTTCCAACAGCAGAACACCCTGAATGACCAGATCATGGTAGTTGATATCGCTGAACCAGTTATTGGTCTGCGAGTACTTGAGCCTGTCGAGTATTTCTATATAATGGTTTGCGCGGCCGATTCAAGACGCCAATTCGGCACATTGTCCGATGTTACTGCTAGTATAAAGTACTCCTGGTTGCCACAATATCATTACTCTCTCTCCAGTCAGGTTTCCATCTCCCTCCCACAATTCACTCTTTGCAATGGCCCATCGCGGCGAGTCCCTTCATAAGGATGTCTCATGTATCGCCGACCTTAAGGCTCTGGGAAGCAGCCGGCTTCCCAAGATGGTGCGAGGTTGGACTCCAACGCAATGCATTTCCACTCCGCCACTGACAAGCACAGACTACTATAACGAAGGTTCTATGGATCTCATAACGTACAGTCCCCCATTTTCCAAAACCTGCTCTACTCTCAGCTGATAAGGTATACCTGATTAGCCTGCACGAGAACGAAGCCGCCTTCGACCGCTACAAGATCCGCCCCAGGGTCTTGAAAAACGTCAACCAAATCGACACGAGCACCACAATACTGGACACCAAGGTTCGCAGTCAACCACACCTTCCCCGGCCCCAAATCCCAGTAATAATCTCAAGAGCAGGTCGCACTCCCCTTCGGATTCAGTCCCGCCGCATCCCAAAAACTCGCCCACCCGGATGGCGAGCTCGCGGCCTCCCGCGCGGCCGCCAAATACGGGATCTGCATGGGTCTCTCGTCTTATTCGAATTACTCTCTGGAAGACGTGGCGGCGCAGGGTCTAGGTAATCCGTATGCGATCCAGATGTGTGTGCTGCGGGACCGGTCACTTACGCTTCAGCTCCTCGAGCGCGCGGAGAGTATGTCTCGCGTTCCTACTGGATTTAAGTCCCCGGACTAATTGTTTCCCATTTTATAGAAGCGGGATACAAAGCCCTCTTCCTCTCCGTCGATGTCCCCGTTCTCGGGAAGCGCCTAAACGAGTATCGCAACAACTACCAGCTCCCCGAAGATATGGAGTGGCCGAATATTCTCAGCAATGGCAGCGACACCTCGAACAGAACTGATTACGGCTAGTGGCTCCGAATCTTGGTTCTCACTTAGAACATCCACTAATTATCCCAGACCCCAGTCTCGACTGGGAAAGCACCATCCCATGGCTCCGGAAACACACCTCACTCAAGATCTGGTTAAAAGGAAGTAAGTAACCCGTAACCGTCTCTGACCCAGAAACTATCCCAATTATTGAACCATGAAACAGTCAGCTGTCCCGAAGACATGGAGCTCGCCATCCAATACGGCGTCGACGGCGTCGTCATCTCCAACCACGGCGGCCGCCAACTAGACGGCATCCCGGCAACGCTGGACGCCCTGAGAGAGTGTGCGCCGCTTGCGCGCGGGCGTATATCTCTCGCAATCGATGGTGGAATTCGACGCGGCTCGGATATATTCAAGGCGTTGGCGTTGGGAGCGGACTATTGCTTTGTGGGCAGGATTCCTATTTGGGGCCTTGCTGTAAGACGCCGATCTCCTGTGTATATGTGATGTGCTAATGGAGGGGAAGTATAATGGGCAGCAGGGTGTGGAATTGGCAATTGAGATTCTGCGCCAGGAATTGAAGATTACGATGGCGTTGGCTGGGTTAGTATTCTTCTTCTTCTCTTTGCGGTGCTGAGAGTTTAGCTGATGGTTGTTTAGGTGTCGGACTGTTGGCGAAATTCAGAGATCTTATCTGTCTATCTTGCGTCCTGATGGTAAACTGTCCAAATTATGAGAGCTGGTCTTGTGTTAGGTAGAGTAACTGCCTACCGACAAGGCGTGGTTGATAGCGGACGAAGTTTAAGAGTCTCACTGGGTTTGTTTTTTCGGTTCACAAGATTCAATGAAATCCATGACATGCAATACGTCGTCGATTATGGACTACAGCGTACTCGAAAAGGAGACACACATGAGTTGCAATTTGATTTGATAAAAGACTAAACTTATGTACACAACCATTCGGTGTGATGCAGACTGGAACACAAAGAACTCCCACTGTTACCCTTGCAAGTCTGATATGTTCTCCAAGCAAATGTCCCGGGTCAAACGAGGGCTGTATGTCAAACGACCGAATTCCTCCTCTCATTCTGATGCCCCACCAGTGGTCAACCATCCCATTCAAACAAACACTTAATCGCTAGTACGTTGTCCATCCAGTCTTACCATCCACAGACAAGCCTCGGGTTCCATGGAGATCGTGTCAGAATAGTCTCGGCCGTTTAACCGAAGTGCGATCAACCTCAAATGGTCCGTTCCTCTTTTTGGCGCACTTGACGCAGCGTACGTAGAACATGTTATTGGGACGGTGGCCAAGGTTTTTGTATGATGGATTGGCCCCGACAAACTCAGTTCGTTCCCAGTTCAGACATTTCTCGCAATATGAACATTCGCAAGAAATGCAACAATACAAGAGACCACCCGAATCAGAGGCACAACGGAGGCATCCAGTGCAGTAGTGTGAAGGACAGCATATCCTA
This sequence comes from Aspergillus neotritici, assembly GCA_023619815.1. Lineage (NCBI taxonomy): Eukaryota > Fungi > Ascomycota > Eurotiomycetes > Eurotiales > Aspergillaceae > Aspergillus > Aspergillus neotritici. Next base: position 171,457 of record JALZYL010000032.1, on the reverse strand, counting down.
TGCCTGTCAATGAGGTAAGTCGCATCGACCTTGTCGAGGCATTTCTCGTGGAAGGCCCGGGGACATTGGTTGCAAGGAAAGGCGTCGGGTTCTTTGCAGAGAAAGCATGTCTAGAGCTCATTAGCCCTGGATCATTGTATTGCTAACGCCGTACTTACCAGTTCGTTACTTATGGTCCTCTTATGCTTTCCCTGACTTGGCCTGCTAGCGATTTTGCGGTTGTCACTGACAACTACGTTCTCGTTTAAGACTTCCCAACCATCAACGTATGTTATCCTATGCTTTCCGATACGACGGTCAGCCCGACTGAGTGCTGTAAATGATTCCTGATCCCACGCCCAGGATTTCGATGTTGTGTCAAGTATCGCTCCGTTGAAGATATTCGTTTTCACCCCTTCGCTTCTCCTCAGCCACGCTTTCTCGTCAACAGACGTAATCGACCTGCCCGGACTATCGGTGATTTTCAAACTGGTCGTACATTTCTTCAGCATGGTGTCCCAATCACATGTGCTGACATAGTCAACGGTGAGCTCCTCCGAGTATTCCACTTCGTCACAGACCAAGGGAGCTGAGCTCTCAGTTGGCGACACGGGAATATCGAGCGCCCGGCCGTCAACGACCCTGTCGGCAATGTACGCCTTCTTCAGCAAACGGCGACTCATTTGCTCTTCAACCGTCCCTTTCGAGTGGAGTCGGAAAACGTCAACTGTGCGAGTCTGCCCAATGCGGTGCACTCGTGCTTCAGCCTGTCTCATTACTTGCGGGTTCCAATCTTCGTCGAGGAAAACGACGACCGAGGAGCTGACCAGGTTAAGTCCTTCACCACCTGCTCTTATTGCAAGCAAGAAGACCATGTATCTTGGGTCATTATTAAACAAGTGAACTCCAAGTCTTCGCCAAGCGCTAGAAGTCGAACCATCGAGTCTGGAGTATTCAAATTTCGTCTGGCTTTTGAGCATTTCCAACATGTCCTCGCAAAGGTTCAAAGCTTGATCGAAATTCGAGAATATGATCATCTTCCTCCCTGCGGACAGATAATTCCGGACGAGCTTTTCCAGGACAACAAACTTTCCTGATACGGCAACTAAGTCCTTCGCAGATGGATCTAAGTCCGGGATTGCCGCGCGTAGCATGAATGGATGTATTGAACACTGTCGTATGCAATGTTAATATTCTGTGAGCACAAAAGCACAAGGGAATAACATACTTTGCGAAGTTCTGTCAGCGTGTTTGCCAGGACTTTGTATCTCTTCTTCTCTACTGGGTGCAATTGGGTCGTCGGCTGGGACCAGGTATCGTCGTTGCTCCATAATGCATCTCGCCTATCTGGCTCGGCGCTGTGGTCCCCCGATGAGGGGCTAATGCCATCTTCGTTGACGGGCTGGTCCACACCTGTAAGGATTCCCATGTACCACGAATATTGCATTCGAGAAAGCGGCACGGACAGAATTGTCTCCCTAATGGGGGGGATATCAAGCCCTACCTCGGGAGAGTCCTTCAGTCGACGAAGCATAACAAGCTTCAAGAACGCTTTGATGTGGTCAAGGAAGTCTGTGTCAACCTGTCCTTCGTTTAAGATGAAAGATTCCTCAAAAAGTGTAGCCGTTTCGGAAGAGAAAACTCCTGGGTACAGCCAGCGGAAAATTGACCACAACTCTTTCAGGTCATTTTGGATGGGCGTGCTTTGCGAGAAAGATTGTCAGCATATATAATTTAAGAAAAAGCTGCATGGACAGCTTGACGTACCCAGAGAGCACTAGTTTGAACTCGGCCCTAATCTTTTCCAACTTTTGCGTTCTTTTTGACTGGTCGTTTTTGATACGATGGCCTTCATCGAGAACCACATATCTCCAAACAAACACTCTACGAAACCATGCCATGTCTGAAATCAAAGAATCATAGGTAGTAATAACGACATCAATGTCGTGCACTCGTGGACTACCTTCCTTCTTTTGTTTTTGTTTCAAGATTTCGCTTCTGGTGCCTGCCTTGTCGTTCGCGTTGCCGTGGTAGACTATAGCTCTCAGGCCAGGAGTCCATTTGGCAATTTCAGAAACCCAGGTCTCCACGACGCTAAGTGGACAAACCACCAGAAATGGCGCAGTACTGTCGGATAGGAGGTCTCCATTCACCTTGACGTACTGGAAAAGAGATAACGTCTGTATGGTCTTTCCCAATCCCATCTCGTCACCGAGGATACCCCCGATTCCGTTATCCCTCAAGTACAGCAGGAAAGACAATCCGTCCAGTTGATACGGCTTCAACCGTCCATTCAGCCTAGTTTAAATAATTAGTAAAGCGTCAACGGCAAATATATAGTGCTACACTGTACCCTTCGGGTTGTGCGTCCAGCTTTTGGTATGCTGGCATTTCAACCCTGGCAATGTCTTCCATGTCGCCGGACGCCTTGTGGCCCAAGAGCGGTTGAACCATTCCCCAGATGTGCTCAAAAAAGCAAGCTCGCCGATGTTCAATTTCGTCTAACACATCTGAATGGAATGTGAAGGTATCCGTATTCCTTTGGTATTGTATGCGCGGATGGGTAGGGGAAGGCGACGAGCTCCTCTCGCGTGGTCTCAAGAAATTCAGATCTTGTTTGAATTTTAGCTTCATTCAAACTACCCATATTTTCTCAAGGAATACGCCGTACCTTCTGATGCATACGACCAGCATAGCGAAGCTGGGTCGGAGGAGAAAGAAGATCTAGGGGTTATCAATGGACTGCTGAAAGGTGAGGACAAGGTATCCGAGCCAGTTCCGAAACTGGGAGGGTCCTCTCGTGAAGACAGTGTATCAGATCTAAACCTCGACCTGGGAGGTATCTCTTGCGAAGGTAGGGTGTTTGGCCCTGGCTTGAAGCCAGAAGGTGCCTCTCGCGAAACCTTGTTCCCCATGATGGAAATGATACCACCAAGTAAGATTCCGATATTCGATGCACAGCTGCAAGCTAAATCTCTCCCGAGAATGGAAAAGCAAGCATGATGAGGAAACATGGAGAGAAAGAGACGGATGGCTTTTGTATGTAGCCCATGCTTGACATAATCCATCCTCCTGATCAAGCCTGGAACACTTCACCGAAGTTATCACTGCGATCATAATGAAGAATACCCCACAATTCTTTGTTGGAACCAGGGAACTTGGGTTAGACAGCTATATAAGGGTCCTGTGAGATACATGAGAATCAGGTTTTGGAGTTCAGGCGCGTTGATTATCAGCTTTCACTCACTGTATGGATGATGAAGTGAGGTGTTTGTGAAGAACGAGTTTGCTATCACGGAGGTGTGGGGAAGTCATGGTGAGTTATTAATAGTATGAAAAACATGTTTTTGATATCAGAAAGTGATGAATGAAGGTGATTAGTGACAGGGGAAGGGGGGGTATGAGAACAGATGAAGATGTGAAGCCAGAATGAATGAAGATCAGAGAAGGGACTATGAGGGCCCTGTGGGGATGAGATGACATGCACATGAGAGATGCCCCAGGCAGGATACACCTGGGATATATGTTTGCTTGGGAATGTTGTGGGTTTCAATCTTACTTCACCGATTGGGGCTTTTGTCAACAGCAGGCTGTCGCCAGAACAACCAGAAGCAGAGAAGAACAGGTCTGTCTACCTTGCAAACCTATACCTTTAGTATGGAATTACTACATATCAATATTCTTTCCTTCTTTTATCAAAGTATACTCTGATTTGAAAACATAAAACATCGTATATACTGGACAAGCAATAGCCTAAACCTTGATCCTCCGACTCAACATTTCAGTCCCAGCAGACTTTTCGAAGTCGATATCCTTAGCATTTCCCCTCCTGCCTAGACCTCTCCTAATAACCCAATCCTTACTGTTGATCTCTTCTTCAGCATCCCCATCGCGGAGAGCAGGGATTCTACTGCTACCTTCCAACCTCCTCAACATCACGCTATCTTCCGGTCTGGCGAAATATACAAGGCTGTAGCGCGTCGAATCGGCTTGGTCTCCTGGTGGTGATACCACACGGTGGATATTTGAACGCAAGAGTCCATTTGTGAACTTCACCATTGCATCCCCCAAGTTGACGATGGCATGTCCGGGTAACGGCCGCACATAAACCCATTCTGCGTCTTCGCCTGGTGGGAGAACTTGCAGCCCTCCAATACGGTTGAAAAGGATAGTCACACTGCCGAAATCAGTGTGTTCACCCATTGCTGTGCGGCAGTCATCTAACGGCTGAGGTGATGCTTTTATAAACCGGACTTGGTCACCGCTAGGTGCAGTCAAACGGTGTAGGTTCGCCAGCGTGGAGTCTGGAAGACCCAGGCCGGTATTGAGAAGATCAAGGATGAGGGTGACTATGAAGTGAGAGGACTTCATAAAGGACTCCAGCAAGTCACGTTTCTGGAGCAGAACGTCTGGAGCAGGAAGCGGATCCATCACGCCTAGTATATCATCCTTCGAGACCTGTGAGTTGTTAGTATGGTCTTTTTTTCATGGTACTCGATAGACATCAGCACATTGTAGAACTCATTACGATCCAAATTCCCCTTTCGGTCAACCACCATTGCGCCTTGTGACTTATAGCCAAAATAGGAATTCTGACTGCTGAAATCGTACTTCCTCTTCTCCTCGAGATCGAGAGAGAACAAATCCTCGCCTGTCTGAAACAGTCTGTCCGCATCATCTAGGAGACCATTCCCACAACTTGGCTCTTGCAAGTCCAAGTAAAAGAAGCCGATTTCTTCGGACGCCTGCATCAATCGTTCGATTTCCGTTTCATCTTGAGTTAGGAGCTTTGAGAGAGAGAGGCGGAGAAGGGGCGCGGTTGTAACGTCTGAGGGAAAGGGAGGTAGTCCGTTAAAATCTCCCGGTTCATGCTCCATGGTGGATGTTGCGACTGATCTAGTTTGAGTAAACTGGACGGATTCGGTGATTCCTTAGCCTAGGATATGTAGACTAGTTGCGGGGAGTGCTAGTACTGGTCTCTATATATAGTTACTTGCCATGCGGGGGCAAATCACAACCGAGGATAGAGCCAACTCGGCAAACCCCAAATCACTTATGTCAAATGTATGATTGTTTAGAAACAGCGTAGATTCCCAAAGTATACTATAACTGATTTAACTGCTAGCCATGGAACACATGCACGATGTCAGGTTGCCAGTAATGTAGGACTTTGTGATCACCTATTGTTTTTAGTTAATAATGGAGGACAGGGGATGAAATTGTTAGCATATCAACTTGGTTAAGCCCTATACCAAGCGTTGTTCAACGTTTTGGTGTAGCGGTATTTTTTCTATAGAAATGACACGGAAGATAAATTAGACTAAATACCACAATGGATCCAACATGTTATAAGCCCTTGACAAGGTAAATCCAAAACATAGCCCAAGACCCCTTAGCGAATCCATGATGTTATCCAAGGCCATAGATGCGGCATCCCAAAGCGGAATGGCTCGATGAGACCTTATCAGCAGCGATAAGAAACTTCCAACATTTTCTCACCTTCCCAAAGCGACTCCCATTTCAACCACGATAACCACAACCCATCCCACCAGATAGAAACAATGACAGCCACCCCCACCTCCTTATAACCAACAAAGTACAAACTCCTTCGACCCCACGCCATCCACCCACCATGACAACAACCCCCAAACCACACATCAGCCAGGAGCTCCTCTCCCGCGCCCACCCCCCAGACACAGCCGAGCAACTCTTCACAGAGCGCATAAAACACAAACCCCTCTACCTACGACCAACGTCTCCCACGCCCGCCGACAACCGCAACCGCCGGCGTCTGCACCGTCTCCGCAAGAAAGAATACTTCCTCCGCAAACAGAAGCCCAAGCCGCTCTCTGCGCGCCAGAAACGCGCCTCAGGCCTCTACGACCTCCCCAAGGAGGAGTGCAAATATGCGGTTTTCAAGGAGCTCCATAAGCTCTGGGTGGAGTACATGCTTGAGATCCTTGATGTGAAAGACCGACCGGGTCAGTTCGCGGTTACCCCGTTGTCGCATGGGAGTAAATTGGCGTCTGCGGATTTTCACGGCGCCGAGGTGGAGGTTGTGCGCAGTCGGTGTGCGGGTCGTGTGAGTATCAAGGGGATTGTGGTTCGGGATACGATGTTTACGTTTGTGGTTGTTACGGAGAAGGATGAGGTCAAAAGTGAGTGTGTCTGGAGGTTTGGGGTGGGATGAGTGTCGCTAACCCGGACCCTGTTTTAGCTATACCGAAGGAGCACACTGTGTTTCGCTTTTGCGTCCCTTTACCGGCACCGCAAAATGACACTCCAGAGAGCAGCGGTGGTCCGAGTGCGGGCAAGAATCTGGTCTTCGAGCTCCACGGAAGTCAGTTTGAGAATCGCCCAGTCGATAGAGCCAACAAGAAGTTCAAATGGAGAAATGTGGATTATCTTTAGCTGGAGCTCCAAAAGCCTAAACATCGCCTGCAAGTCTCCATCGAGAAACAGGGACTTCTCAGATTAAAGCTGGTCATCACATCGGAGGAAGGTTTCTCATAAGTGACGAGATTGATGGTACTCCAATGCCCTTCGAATTGTAACTTCGGATAAGCAAGAAAGGCAATGATTTGGCGAACATTGGATTTCACCAATTCTAGTTGTCTCATCTCGTGAATCTATATCCATGGACTACAGCCTATAATACCTGCAGCGCAATACCTTGTTATCTAGGGGTATTGTAGCGTACGCTATCTAGAAAGCTCAAGCGCTCCATCCTCCGACTGGGCTGCGACGATCGTTAGAAATGAGAGCGCGACTGAGCAAAGCCTGCGATCCGTACACAGCCAGGCTGTGCTAACCGGGTCTGCCATTATGATGCCTTATTAGATATTATTTAATGTTACCACTGAAATTGGTATTCTATTGGATCATAATGATAACTTTGGTATGGATTCACATCAGCAAACCAGTTTGTATTTTTGTTTGCTATGGTAAGATTAGATGGCAATGCCTTCTCGAACGAAGGCGCATTTCACGGCAAACTCGGCTTCCTTGAACAGCTCATCTAAGAGATAGGACTTCGACAGTCATATTGGCACTGGTTGCCAACAAGTAGAGCTATAGAATCAAATGATGCTTTTTGCTGTTTCACGACGAAGATGCATCGCGACTCTGCAAGAGGAACCTGGCGTCAAGGCACCCGCCAGTATACGGACCAAGTAAGTACTCCAGAAATCCACCCAGAGTGCAAGCCCGGAGTTGGGCGAAGTGCCGACGAGATGGAGTTCTCGAGTCTTCATCAACGGTTCCTAAGAACCATGGCGATTGTCCGCCATCGCGGTGAAGCACAGAGACTGTTGTTGGCACGACAAATATGCCAGTATCAAAAATGTCCATCTCACATCCCGGCCCATTCGATGCTGAATGTTCTGACGTTGTCTGCTTCAGGCGACTCATCGTCCGTAGCAGTCTCGTCCGCTCCTCCGATGAGGAAACCCTTTTTCACGCCCGTACCGAGCCGCCCACCGGCAATGATCTCCATCAGATCGATCTCTTCATGCCACCCCGTCGACACAACCAAGAAGTGTGAGTGGAAACGCAGCGGATCACCCGGGTACGCGAGGTACTGACATCCGAAGCGAAGGCCCGGGGAAAGGAAGTAGCCTTCTGAATGGAGATGGGCGAATAGAGGATAGGAGGAAGGCACGGCGGGAAGAGGCAGCTTATGCTGTGCGGATGGCTCGAGAGGAAGGAGCGAATGTGATGTAGCGGGTGTGATTCCCATGGTATGCGAGGCAGTGGCTGTTGAGGGACGTCGCGAAGAGGATTGATCAGACCCATGCTGCTGTTGCTGTTTCTGGTCGCCTGCAAAAAGACCGACGACCGACTCATCATCCTTTGCGGTACTGTCCGTTGCAGCTGTCTGCGATGGTGGAGGTGGAGGTGGCTGCTGGGAGGCCTTCTTCGCGGCCTTTGCAGCCTTCTTCTCCTCTATTTTCTTGAGCGCTTCCTCCCTCTGCTGTTCTTTTCGGCTGGCCTGCATCTGCATGACCTGGGCTCCCTGGGCTTGCAGTTCCTGGAGATATCTCTTGCGGTCTGCCTCCATGAGGGCCTTCATCCCGTCGTTTTGGACGTTTACCTCATCTACGATGCATGCTACACCTTTCTCCACCAGAAGTCGGGCCTCTTCCGCCATTAGCTCCAGCGGCAAACCAAGGAAGACATTCTGCTGGGGGATCTGCGGCAGGGTGCCGCTTAAGACACCACAGATATGATGCTCCCGCCGTAAATACGTGACTGCATCGATTGAGAAGATAAAGTAACTACCCGCAATATAGGAGATTGGAATAGGGAGATTAGGTTCGGCATTCATTTTTGTCTAACGGAAAGTAGAGAATCTTTAAAAAACGACCACTGTTGCAAAGACACCGTCATTAGCATATAGTCCAGACACGGTCCAAGCAGGCATCAAGGAGTAGAATGCGAGTCCAAATCATTTTAAAAATACATTTCTCAGTCACATGTGCTCGTTAAGATGAGATATATTGTTGAGCTTCAGGGGATTGACAGATTATAGTATATGAATAATCATGCAAAGGACGTAACGCGCATATCTTGATAGAAAAGATAAGGACTCACCATCAATTGTTAAAAGGTCATAGTCGAGTGGAGAAAGCCCTGATATTTGACCTGCAAAGTCAGAGCTCCTTGTCGGCGTCCAAGATGTGTGTGTTGAAGTAAAAGAGAAGAAATTTTGGTGGGAGAAAGCTCTTTTATGGTGCTGGGAGGTCGGAGCTATTCCTCTTTGGGCGTGCCCACTCGGTGCGGGCCCGCTGCAAGGCTCGCCTATTGTACTTGCGACCTTGGAATTAAGGCTGCAAATTGCAAACTTTGTAGCAAGGGTCTTGGAATTGTATACACTATTAGATATACAGAATTTGTACACACGGAAGGTTTTAATCATGTAATCTGAGAAGTATAGCGTTCAAGAACCTCTATAATCAAGCAAAGGCGCCTTGAGTGTCATATCATGTGACTGAGCTTCACACGAATGGAAGGCGGTGAGATCCGCATAGAGCGAGTATCCCGTTGTTATGTCGATTGGACTGCTGACCTTGTCTCATACCGTGGACTCATTCCAGCACGGACTACTTCAATATCACCATGAACTTCTTTCTATTTATGTTCCTGGTTTTCTTTGCACCTCTCCTGTTGTTCGTGGGTGAGTATTGCACTAGCTACATGTCTCGAGTCGTGGTCCATTATGCGCATGAGTTCGCTGACAATTCGCAGGGTGGCTTGCTGCTTCGTCTTGCTTAGGAAGTCGTCTTCGCTCCCAACTCCCAGGGTTCTCGTTCAGACCTGGGACTGATGCCTATGGGAGGAACTATCTTCGAACAATGGCCAACTCCGGGCCCGCCATGTCCGAACAGATCGAACTCGAGAATATGCTGGCAGAATCCGATCCCGAGGAATGACCCACCAGATTGTGTTTCCGCCTATTCCTCTGTGGTGATGAATCGTTCACTTAGAACTCCAGATCGGCCTTCTTAGGCATCCCACCGGAAGCGGCCCCGTCCTGAGCTTCTTTATCTCCTTCCGCTGGTGGCAAACTGAACGGTTTGATCTCGAATTTCCGCCGACTGAGAGTGAACGCCCAGTCTTGTCCGATGTTCTGGTCGCTGCCACCACCTCGTTCATGCAATACTGGTAGTCGATGGGTTTTCAACATCCCCTGCGGAGGCTCTTCATGGGACGTTGCAGCACCGGAGGCTCCAAGAGCGTCGGCGGAATGGGGAAACGGACAAAGCTCAATGACCCCATCACTTATTATTTCCATCCATCGCACGAGCCCAGACGATCGGCTAAACAGAGACAACGGAATCGTGAGCATCGCCGTGATGCGGGCGGTAGGCGCACTCAAAAGAGCTTTTAGGGAGTGGAGAAACGGTAGGAGGATATCGGGTTGGCTGGTTTCGGGGGGGTATAACGTGGGATTGAGAAGAGATGGAATGATAATGCGGTGCGCCGTATTTGGGGGGCTCTGAGAGATGGCTTGCTGCAGCTTTCTATGTATGGAGGCGAAGAGCGGTTCGTTGGATGGCACGAGGGGGATATAATTGATGTTTGCGATCGAGGGATGTGTGAGGCGCTTTGTAAGGTCGAAGGAATGGCAAAATGCCGGTTGGACTCCGTCCGTCATCGTTTGATCTCCTGAGGTTGCTGCTGGGGCTACTCCTGTTAGCATTTGGGTTCCTTGAACGCGCCCATTCCGTTTTATTTGGAAGACCAACTTCGGGATCCTGCGACACCAGCGCCGAATTCACCCAGGCGCTCATATCGCCAGGCAATTTTCATGCGATCGCCTTTGCGTCTATCAGACTTTTTCTCCTCCGCGGCATCTGCTGGCCCTAACAAGCCTGGAAGACTTCTCCCCCATTGTTCGGGCATGCCAATAACGTGAATCTTTTGGTCCTGTACGACACCCTCAGCAGCATAGTACCGAAGTAATGCGCCCGCAAAATCCGTAGTCCCATTTTCCTCAATGAGAAGCATCTTTCCTATTGGAAGACCCCCATGACCCGCTAACAAATTATCCAACGAGAGCGACCCCGTCGAAGTAGTCGGCCGTCCATCATCGGGCGAGGGTCGGATTCCTGGGTTCGATTCTGGCGTCGCTGAAGCTTGTTCCGGCTGGGCTGTAGGAGCATTAGGGATCGCAGATCGATCGGCACCGGCCGACAGCCCTATGTTCCTTTTGCGAAAGGACATTGTGCGTGTAATAAGTTATCTGGGAGTGTTCGTTGTGATTGCGATCATAGAATCTTTCTTTTTTTTCTCGCGGCCGGATGTGATTTGCTGCGGGGCAGTAGGGGAAGGCGGAGCTCGGGCCTAAAAGCGGCGGTGCACTAAAAGTCTAGCAAAAAAAGTTGCGGGCGATGAAACGACCTCTCAATTTCTCCAATTTGCCGGCATTCTCACCGCGACACAACCGTCTCTTGTCGCGCAATTATACAGCGCATCCTCCACAGCGCGAATCTTCGGAATCTCAGATATCGATACTGGTCGATCACATCGCCGCGAACATGTCGGATCCGCTCCTCTTCGAAGACACTTTCACGATCACCGGGATCAACGCGCAGAAATATGACCGTGTTTCCCGCCTGACGTGCACCTCCTCCGACTCCCTGACGTCCTTCACTCTCGATGTCAACACGGAACTGTATCCGTGTGCGATTGGCGAGTCGGTCTCTATGGCGCTTGCGTCGACACTGTCCTTGGATGGCAAGGAGGATACGGGCTCCAAGGGCTGGAGGGAGGTCGGAATGGGCGAGCAGACCTTGGCCAACGACTATGACTATGTTTGCCACGGCAAGGTCTACCGATTTGAAGAGGGTGCGGGCGAAGGAAACATGTAAGTGTCTTACCATTCTCCGTCCTGATTGTGGGCAATATGGGCACGTTATTAACTGGGATTTGTACAGGGCTGTTTTCATCTCCTTCGGTGGTCTGTTGCTCTACCTCGAGGGCCCCTACAAGAAGCTGGCACCTTTGAGGATCGACTACGTGTATCTGCTCCTGAAGAAATAATAACAATTTCAACCGTTCACTTTTTTCTTTTGTCGCGATATGGATAGGTCGCCTGGTTTGGTTCGAATTGGCTTCGCGGGTCGCCAAAGAAAAAAAAAGTCGGTTTGCATTCCTGGGAGCATTTATATTGCAGCGTCGGCGTTAGATTTGGACACTGGGTATCAGATAGAATATATCAGATGTTGTATTCTGCAGAATTTGAGGATACGTCTATTGCTTGCTATCGGATGCCGTCTAACCCTGAAAATGCGAGGCGGTGGGGAACTCCAAACGGCGGTGTATCCTGGAGATGATGTCCAGAAAATCGGGTTCGTTCTCGGGGGTCAAGATCCCGTGCCGGAGGAAAAAGTCAATCAGGACAACAGAACAGTTCGGCTTGAACTCCCCATTTGCCAATGCCGCTTTGACTTCGTCGACGGTCATCCGGTAGAATTCCTCCACCTCGGAATCGCAAGGCTTGGGTTCAATATCGGCGCTCAGTTTGACATCGTAGACGTATTCCACTTCAGGCTGCAACAAGTCGGTCTCACCCCCTGCCTGAGCGCTCCGCACATAGAAGTACGTGACACACCCAGCAGCCGTGGAGCTGTTCCGCACCACATCCTCAGGAAGCGACGCCTCCTCCATGGCCTCGCGGACGAGGCACTCACCCGGGTGTTCTCCCGTGCTCATCCCACCGGCTACCGAATTGTCGAGCATCCCAGGATAGGTCTGCTTCGTCTTCGACCGCCTAGGGATCCAGAAATGCAGGCCGTTCTCGTCGTTAACGTAGCAGGTGGCATGGACGCCGTAGGACACGATGCCAAAAAGCGGGGTGGCGGAGCGTTCCATATCCAGGAGAAACTTGCCGCCTGGAGCGTAGACGGGGTATTTTTCATTGCGCCATCCTCGCAGGATATCGAACGTTTTACGCTCCACGGCCCGTTTGAGGGTCTCGTCTACCACTTGGCTGCGTTGCTCCGGTGTCGCATCAGCGGCAGTCATCAGCGTGACGGTCTGGTTATCCGCGTCGACTGCCCAGGAGCCCTCGGGGAGCTCAAGCTTCTTTACAACGGAGTTCAGCATGTATCCTAGATTGGCATCACATCCGTTGACTCGAAAGGCATGGTAATTGCGCATGTGAGCCGTGTAGAACGCGGGGTCATCCGCGTAATACGGGAATCTATGGAAGGTCAGAAGATTGCATCGCTAGTATAGAACAATGATAAGCACCTGTCGCATTCTTTAACCAAATCAAGGTTCGATTTACCCATGGCGTCGAGAGGTATAGTAACCACACAAATGTCTTGCAATACGGCAAGCAAATGCGGACGGCGATAAACATAGCCGGAGACCAAGCCCGAGGGGAAGAGGGGGACGTATTCTAGCCTTATCGATAAGGCATCAATTCGGTCTATTTCGTCACCGTGCGCTTTCCATCGCAGAAAAAAAAAAAAAAAAAAAAAAAACCAGCCCAAGCTGGAGAAAGCTCTGGAGTTATCTCGAAACAATGTATACAGATCATCGTTGACAACTTGTCGACCATCACATTTCTCATAACACCAACCAATTCACCCCCCGCCCCCTCACCTACCTACGACAATCGCGATTGAGATTCCTTTCCTACGACCCCTCCGCAGATCATGTTCTCCGTCATTGTCCCAGACCGACCATGTCTAACAGACATCGTCGCAGTCGACGGACAGCCTAACAGCCAAGCAACCAAATTCGCATTCACCTTCCCCCTCTACCCAGCCTTCACCGAGCTCGTCGTCTTCCTCCTGCCCGGCACCGTCCTCCCACCAGACACCGCCGCAGCGGTCTACATCCAGCTGCCCGACGCGAATGCACCACCCACGGGTCCCGAATTCCGCTTCATCGGCGCATTAGCGAACGAGAAGCCCTCATCGATATTCAGCGTGCGCCCACCCCGTCGCAACAATAACAACAACAACAGCGAAGTCCAGGACGACGATGCGATGCAAGACGAAAACCCCGCTGCGGGCGGCCCACCGGGCGCCATGGTGACTCTGGGCATCTCCATCGAGCCTGTGCAGAACGTCGCGCCGCAGCTGGCTGCGCTGGAGGCGGAGAAGGCTAGCGCCGGCGGGGCGTCGAAGCAGCTCGTGCGACAGACGAGACCGCAGCAGCAGATTACGACCAAGGTGCTGGCGCAGCGGATTATTGGCAATGCGTTCAACTTTCTGGCGAGCTTTGCGACGGCGGACAAGGGAGAGGATGTAGTGCCGTTGAAGAGCTTCCGTGATTGGTGGACTAAGTTTGAGCGCAAGGTCGATTTGGATCCGAGCTTTTTGGAGCGTGAGGACCCGTCGCAGTCAGGTTGAGTGCGGTGGTTTTGAGATTGCGCGGGGGTCAGGTTCGGGGTTATCGGTGCTGTGTTTCGGGTTTTTGATCTCTTTTTTTAAGCGTGAAAGACATGTTTTTGTTCATGGCTGCTGTATGTTGTATACAGTGTTTTTTGCATTCTGGTCATAATCCATAGGTTTGGGTATATTGGAGCACATGCGGTTGATTGAAAGATCGCTGTCTATACGAATCTTCAGAGGTTTCCGTTCTAACTGAAAGGTATCAAAATCCGCCCAAACACTCCATCTACACCCGCAGTCTATTTATTATCATCCAACAGAAAATCCAAGAAGGTGGCCATGATTGCGACGCCATCGTGTTCTTTCGCAGCCCTACTCAGAGCATCTTCGCCTACCCCCTTCGAGAAAACACCGCTTGCCATCCTGAGACTAACAATCTCCGTCACCATATCCGCTCTGAACTCGGGATGTCCCTGCACCGTAATGTAATGACCGGGCAAATACATCCCTTGAACCGCACATTGTGGCGAGGAACCAAGGCAGATAGCATTCGGCGGGCAGTCGAAGACAATATCCTGATGCATCTGCTGGATGCGCTGCAGGGAGAACAGTGTTAGCATTGCACGCCAATAACAGCCCCCATCGTGCGGACAAGCAATTTGCTAAGGGGAAAGGAGGGGGGAAACCTACCAGTTTCTCCTTTCCAAAGATTTCCTTGCCCTGGTCACTCAAATCCACATCACACACAGCGATCTCCCACCCCACGGCACTCTTCCCGACTTTCACCCCAGATGCGCGCGCAATGATCTGGTGTCCGAAACAAATACCCAGTATCTTCACACGGTCATGCTCAATCGCCTTTCTCGTGTATTCAACAAGCTTGATAATCCAGGGATGGTCATCGTAGGAGTTGTGCTCTAGAAAGATCAACTTAGTATAACGAGCCAGGTTTGCCACATTGCGCCTTCACAACCAACGACACAGCACGAACTATATTCCGAATCTCAACCAGATCCCCACGAGAGAGTTGACAAACTTACTCGATCCAGTCAGAAGAAGCGCATCTACATCCTCCAAGTTAGGATACTCCTGCTTGGTCACCACATCCCACCGCGAGATATCGAATCCCGCCTGTGGGTCCAGCCTGTCCGGCTGTCTCAGTGCTTCTGCGCTCTCGCGCAACAAAAGCGAGAATACCCCATAGTAGCCGTTATACTTGGCGTCAAGACTGCCAGCCGGCGTGTCGCATTCTAAAACGGCGATTCGGAGCGGGGCGCGCATTGCAGTAGCGGGGATTCAGAGGCGTTGTTGATGGTCTGACAGGTCTAATCAAGGGGCGACTAGTATGGTACTAAGGCACTATGACCTCACAGACAAAGGCTAAGGCTAACGACTTAGTCAGCGCTTCCACGTGCCCGTGTCTTTTTGTATTGATTTTTACTTGTTATTCAGGAATAGATAGATGGAATCCTATATTTGATCTCGGTGCTCTTCGTTGAGTTCACGGAGCCGGCTAGAACGTGGTCGGGAATGTTCATCCTTGCGCTTTGGGTTGAGATATATCGTTGATTCTACCGTTGAGGCGTACATGGATGCTGGCGATCAATGTTTTTGTATCCCCAGAATGATTTAAAGTACTAGGGTCGACTCAATGCTTTGTATACTGCTCCTTTAGCTGTTTAATCGCAAGCTCCCCCCAAGGCCCCAACTGATGAAAGCTCTCTCATGAATCGCTAACCATTCTGAAAGTTCCCTTTCCACAACCAATTTCGTGGCTCGATAATAACCAGTGAGTGGCGTCTGCTAGAGTAATAGACGTATATATCGCCCTCTGCTCACCTTGCATGATAAAATGGAATACTGCCCTGCGCGCAATATATTTGGCGACGAGATCTGTACTGGCTGGGTTATCCAGGGCCGTTGGGTCTCTTGCAATAGAAGTGAAAAATCCCTCAAGAATGGAATCGACACTAGAGCTCTAATGAATAGAACACTTCGGTTCCACGCGCTCGCAAATCGCCATGCATGGATTGCCCTTCTTGCAAGCATCGATGGCAGCAGTACATCTTGTTCAAAGATTGGATTTCGCCCGCTCTGGTTCATTGTTCTTGGACTTATCACAAAGACCATCTGCCTCACCCAGTCACCACCCGCGAAGGAGTCCCTGCAACATATGAACCCTTAATGGTTGCCGGCAACGACAGAGTGCTTACGAAGATTAAGTTCGAATATGGGATACGGTTTGACTTAAGCCTGGTGTTGCATGTAGCACCTGCACTTTGCATCAGTACAGCAGTCCTTTCCGGTAAAGAAGATTTACTCGCGTTGGAGACATACTCCCCAGCCTGAAAGCCCAGCCTGAAAGTATCCTTGTTGATGTCGAGAATTTTGTATTCAATATCGGGATAATCTTTGCATCTCTCCTTGACATTTCGGAAGAAACCAGCCGAGATGTCTGTACAGATATACTGGAGTACAACTGCTCTCCAAAACTGGACTTCAGACGTTGGAGAATAACTGTCGTCAAGTCTCCAGTCCCAGCGCCTATCTCAAGAATTCGCATTTGAGGGTTCGTATTACCTAGAAGCGAAGAGAGCTGTTGGGAATCCGCGGCAGCACGCGTACAGTTGTAGAATTCCTCGAACAGGTCTTCATGCATGGGATGGCTAAGAGCGCCAACGCTCCCTTCAAAGACCTCAACGGCTTGGTCATAGGTACAGTAGATACCTGTAGCGATTGGGGCATCCTTCCTCTCCTGCATCTCAGCGAGTATTGCGCGAATCGCGCGAATTAATCGTTGACGATCGCAACGTGGAATTGATTCGAAGTGCGAATCCTGTACAATAGGATGTCTCAGTTTCTCTGCCCTTCTCCGCCTCCTTGTTGATCCACATCTGATATTTCTCCAAGTAAGGGTTGATAGGCGCGCATTGCCGCAATGCCTCCCTTGCTTTCCATTGCACATAACAAGAACAACCGCTCCAAGAGCTGCATGTCGGCTTCAGTGTCTCTTTTCGGGATTATTAACGTCGACGTGTGCAGGAAATCAAAATATAGCTTCCGCTGCAGAGGTGCGCTCTCCTTGGTATTAAGTTCATTTTCCAGACTGTCAGCATGTATCGGCGTGGCCCTGGGTCCTTTTAAAGAGAGTACAGAATCGCTTCCAAAAATGGCATGCGAATAGCCCATACTACTGCCGGGCATATCCTGGAGTGCCCAACTGTTGATGCGCATCGGCGGCCCAGTCATTGACCAATATAAGCATCTTCGATATAAGGTCTGGTTTCTAAACATCTGTGGTAGCCCTCTATTTGCTGCAACAGTCAGGGGCTGCAGCACCTGGTCAATTGTGGTAGGGTGTTGCGTGTAGGGACTCCATTCGAAATCTATTTGTCTATTCGTCACTGTCGCTTCGGCGGTGGATTGCTTCAAGTCCACAGGCTATCCTGGAACTGTTCAGACAAATGGCCAACAGTTGTAGTTGAAGATTACAGTCAAAACTATTATTAGCTAACTGAAGCCTAAGACCAAGAGAAAGTCTAGTCTAACTATCTGCATCACTTGTAATAAGCCTAGAATTATTCATAAATAATAAGAACGTGCTAGAAATAGCCGTAGTTAACGTTAATTCATAATATATTATTATTATAAAGGTCTCTTCCGGCTATCAAAGGACGGACAACGTTAATCAGTAGTAATTGAATGAATCATCAACTTCTTAGAACAAGGCGACAGACTCAAATCCTCGAAGGACTCTCCCCTAGAATATCCGCACCACCATCCCAAACAAACACAAACCCCGGAATCTTGGTGCCATCATCCAGCCACGCCATACAGACATCGACTCGAAACATGCTAGTCATATAAGCCTCCAACCGATTGAGTTCATCCCGCGATCTAACCCTGCAGACGACCCCATCAATAGGGTTCTCCGTCCCCTTATTAGTAGCCGCCGGAAAGTCTCTGTGGTATAAGATCTCGAGGCCGAAGACCTTGGCGTGGGGGAACTCGGGCGTCTCCGAGCGATTGAGAACCCGCGTTAGGAGATGGGGATTTGTCAAAGGGCCGTAGAGGAAGAAATGTTTTGCTTGGAAGGGGCGGTCCTCTTTCTTCACCATGGTTGGCATGGTCTCGTCCCAGGATATGAATTTCTGAGCCATTGGCGAAGGGGGGTGGGAAGATGGGGCGAAAGGATGGGGCGGGTATTCTTGACCATGCTCCGCTGGCTTGGTTGTGCTGGACCTTGTAGATCAATAACTGTCAAGATTGCGGGACAGTAGTGGTTCATACGGAGGTTATTCGAGGGTTCATGCAGATAGACAGCTCGATGGCTATGGGGCTGAGGATGTTGGCAAATATTTCTCTATTCTATATATGCCTGAGGTACATAAGACGTCACTAACCCTAATCCTGGTCAGCCCATCGCACGGGAGATCGCAAATGATGGAACGGTCGACGCCACTAAATCTATTCGGGGAGATAAGGACAGCCCCAAATGGCGGTATCCAACTATTGTAATGTCGTTGTATAATTGTGGTGTTTATCATCAAGTACTAAGGTAGAACCTGCAAATAATTGAAAGATATCCATGTACCACAGCCATGTCGTGTCTAGCTGACTGGGCGCATGTATATGCAGCAGCATATTCAAACGAACTCATGTACGTATTTTCTCCGTCTCCAGAGACCCTTCCTCTTGAGCCTCCATCGATATATAACCAGGAGATTCGTATAAGAGCCAGAGAAAAGAGTAAGTTGCATATCCCGTCCCAGCACAGGCCCAGGGATTGCCTGCACCTAGTACACGAGATGGTAAACGACTAGATGTAATAAATGGCTCACGGGCTGCGGTATACCCTTGGGGACGTCATCTGAAATAGGGAGCTCTGACCAGTGGACGTGGTCAGGCAGGTTTCCATGTTGCACTAGGGACAGGCATCCTGCATGGGCAGGAGGAATCGGACAAGGAATCATGGATGGATACAGGGATATGCATGGGTCCGTGCGGGGTCTAAACTAGGTACAACCAAGCAATGGCTATCCCCGCACATACCATATACTCGATTGATATTACTGGGATGTGGGTTGTTGGTTACTGTTAATATGGGGCTCACAAGTAGATCTATCCAGGAATACCGGTACTTGATAGACACTTTCTGCGCTCTTATTGTGAGATAGTCTTCTATCATAATACCAACGACAAAAAAAAAAAAGAAAAAATCTGGAGCCAGGGTCTGATGTGCTACAGAGTTAGGGCCGGGCGTTGATGCACCATGTGGGGAGGGGACGAATCTCTCCTAGACCAAGTCATCTGCGGTTGGATGAATTGATAAAAAAAGCGGCAACGGAGGCAGGCTCGGTAAGGATCCCCGCAGTTAGTCTGGACTACGATAGGTAGTGGTCATACTAACCGTCTGTCTACTTCCTACAGGCGGGGTAGCTGATTTATGTAGACCCGGCTTGAGATGGGATTGTGGCAAGGGTACTCCTGATATGAGTACCAATGACTAAGCACAATTCGAAGGAGAGTATACATGCAAGCATCAAACAGGAAAACAGATGCGCGAGGAGGTAGAAGTAAGATGGAAATAAGAATGCTGTTATTGGGTCTGTTTGGCCGAGTGGAAATCCAAAGGCAAAAAGAGCCTATCAGGATGTGGCGCCTCAGGCTCCATCGAGTCATTTTTTACGGCCTGCATAAGTGGGGCCAGTCATCTGCTGGAAAGATTGGAACTGTGAAAAAAAAAAAAAAAAAAAAAAAAAAAAAAAAAAAAAAAAAAAAAAAAAAAAAAAATTAAAAAAAAAAAAAAAAAANATTTTATTTTAAATTTTCTCACTAAAAAAAAAAAAAAAAAAAAAAAAAAAAAAAAAAAAAAAAAAAAAAAAAAAATCAATTCTCATAAATAAAATATAATAATAAGAAAAATAATAAAAATAAATAGGCTGCAGGCCGTTTTCTCCTCTTATCAGAAGCCTCGGAGGAAACGAAAAATCACAATCCAAGTCCAAGTCCAAGTGCGAGATTTAAAATCTCTTCACCCTCCAGATCTGGAGGAAAAAAATATTCCTTCTCGGAACTTATATTCTATCAATATTAGAAACCGATCCAGTTGGCGATTGCGCTGGAGAACGTACTCAATTACGACGTATTACAATAGCCTGGCTGATCAACATATTTCTACTACGGGATCTGTGAATATCACGGAATGATGGCAGGGGACTCAAAACCGCCATCAGAGCTCAACGAGTCTACTCCGTTACTGCAACCACCCCCTTACTCAGAAGATGGCTTTCAAGCGAGCCTGTACTCGACGATACCCGCAACGGCAGAAGAAGAAGATGCGACGTTCCCTACTCTGACACAAGTCGACTCGGTCCCAGCAGGTCTGGAGATCGAGCCAAACCTGGAGAGAATCCCGTCGAGAGAGGCGGATCAAAAAACAGCGGCAGACGCTGAAGGCGGCTCATCAGGGTCAGACAAGAACTATGCCTCGCGCTTTATCAACGTATCGCCCATGAGATTCTGGCTAATCTTCTCGGGGATCCTAATCGGATACATCATTGGGTTTTTCGATTCCACGCTCATGGCGTCCAGCCACCCAGTCATCACGTCGCATTTCCACGCCTCCAACTCCGCCTCGTGGCTGTCGACAGCCTTCCTCTTGACATCCACGGCCTTCCTCCCGCTCTTTGGACGAGTCTCGGACACATTCGGTCGCAAGCCGGTCTACCTCTTCGCCATCGCGATCTTCTTCGTGACGACTGCCTGGTGCGCCAGCGCGCAAAGCATCGGAAGCTTCATCGCAGCGCGTGCCTTCTGCGGTCTCGGCGCAGGCGGTGTCTTCTCCATGGGCATGATCCTCTCTAGCGACCTGGTGCGCCTCGAATACCGCGGAGTCTACCAGTCCTACATCAACCTCTGCCTTGGCATCGGCGGCTGCCTGGGTCTCGCCTTTGGCGGGTTCCTGTGCGACCAGGTAGGATGGCGAGGTGCGTTTTACGTGCAGCTGCCCTTCATCTTCATTTACTTCATCATAGCGGCGTGGACCACACCCAGCGACCTAGGCGTCAAGCACGCCCGCGTCGAACGCATGACTCTGACCCAGCTGCTCCGCAGCATCGACCTGGTCGGCTCGGTGATGCTCGTCCTGGGAGTCACCGCGTTGATCATGGGCCTCAATCTGGGCGGTAATGTCTTCAGCTGGACCCATCCCCTGGTCATTTCGTCCTTGATCTTATCTCTCGTGTTAGCTGTCGTGTTTGTGTGGTACGAGCGCAACGTCGAGCGCGCAGTCATGCCCATCTCGCTGCTTTCGAAGAACCCGCGCGCCAGCATCATTTTCGGAAACTTTTTCGGCTCCATCTCCATCAATACCATGATCTTCAACGCGCCGCTGTACTTTCAAGCAGTCAAACTGGCCAGCCCTACAGACTCGGGCCTCCGCCTGGTAGCGTCTACGCTCGCCGTGACCGCCTCCAGCGTCTCCACCGGATTCCTAATCACCTGGACCAAGCGTCTCAAACCGACCGTCATGATAGGCGACGTGCTTCTCTTCCTCGGCGGCTGCGCAGCAGCCACAATGGGCATCGGCACCTCCGACGAAGTCGCCATGCTGTGCGTGTCGCTTTCAAGTCTAGGCCAGGGGTTCGCGTTCCCGACATTGATGGTGTCCGTCTTGGCCACCAGCGAGCAGGACGAGCAGGCTGTCGCCACGACGACCCTCGGCCTGTGGAGAAACCTGGGGTCTGTCATGGGCGTGTCCATGAGCAGCTGGATTTTCCAAAATTCGTTACTATATCGACTCGAGGAGATGGTGACCGGCCCGGACAAAGAAGGCATTATCACTCTTGTTCGTAAATCGGTCCATGCCATTGCGAATCTGGATCCAATGCACCAGGAACAAGGTAGGCGCCCATTTTCTCATGTAAAGGCCAATCAATATACTTACAGATTGTAGTAATCGGGGCATATGCCACCGCTCTCCGGGCTACCTTCCTTTTCGCCGCCGTCTGCGGAGCAATCACGCTCATGCTGCACCTGCGAGTTCGACTGCCCCGTTTGGGGAGTAAATGTTGAGCTCCGGCTGGGTGTGGGCCTTGCACATGTAAGTTCCCTCACGTCCATACGGGTGCACGTCACAGTGCTGTATAGGGAACAGATTGGGAAAAGTTTCAGCGTATACTGCATGGTAATGATGTAAATGTCTTGATGAACGAGTTATTTATTCCAGGTAGAATATGAATGTATCAATCAATGCATTGAAATAAAATCATATCTATATTTCTTCCAGTATCCAGATCGTACGGGATGCAATCAACCATACCTACCTACTAAGCAGCAGCAGCAGCAGCAGTAGAGTAGTAGTAGTAGTAGTAGTAGTAGTAGTAGTAGTAGTAGTAGTAGTAGTAGTAGTAGTAGTAGTAGTAGTAGTAGTACAGTGACTCCGCAAAAGTATTGGGTAGTCCCTGCAGCACGACACGACCACGTTTTTTACTCTCCTGCATTTATGAGGTCCACCTGCTCAGCGGGGAGTGGTTTGGGAGGTGCTATTGTTCGATACAACGGAGATTTGTTCGACGTCTCAGAAGGCAGATTCTTGATAGGTTGGTTAACTTGTGATATTTTCTGGGAGTCAGTCTCGATCATGCATCTTTGAAGGGGACCTTCTATTCTGGGCGGGTTTTGATTCGCTCTGTTCGAAATTCCAGTTGACTGGATACCCCGGACATTGTTATCCTCTTGATAGACACTGGCTACATTCTGGATGTTTTCTATCACACTATGGTTGGCATCAGCTGCTTGCCACTCTGAATAAATGTGATGATAGCCCACGTACCTCGAGCTTGCTCGATCGACAGTTTTTGCAAATCCACCGTGGTTTGACCTTCATGGTATATTATATCAGAGGTGAGCTGCACGTGACGAACCCTCCACTTCATACAATGGAAGGATGGTCCCACTTGCCTTGGATACAGTGTACACGAAGAGAATAATAATATGACATTTGATGAGATGAATGTAAGTATAGCAAGTGGTTGACTAATCACCAACTAACTTACGTCAATTGTTAACTACTCCGAGCCTCTTGCATGAGCGTCTCGCGGTTCAGCCCAGTCCGGTATTTCCATACGACAGATGAAATCGCCGACTGCTGAGTCTTTTATTGGAAGCCGTCCGCCTGTTGGCGAGCATTAGTTAGGTTGATCACTGATGGTGGTGACAAGTTCTGAACCCATCAGTGTCAACGCCGCGCTTATCGAGAAAAACCCCTGTATGGAGTAGAGAATAGGGGGCAAAGGGATCCCGAATCATCCTCCGGTGGGATACCGAACAGTGTTTTTACACACGGACATACTTATCAGGGCCAATGGGGATTACCATCCGATGGGATACCGAACAACTTTTGACACCTAAATATGCTTTGTCATAAGTAGAGACTTTCAGGGGCGAATGGGGATCATCATCTGGTGGGATACCGGACAATATGCTTGAACTCTACGTTGAGCCTACGAGGGTTAAGAAAGGAGGGTACGGAGTATAGTCCAGCGGGATACCGAGTCCGGCGGGATACCGAACAACCTGCTAATGCATAATTCGCTCTTTCCCGAGTTATCCGGTTCCAGATTCTCTGCAGACGGCAGCTCGGGTCAACGTGCTGTGGCGGCCAAATCCCCGGAGGTAGATTGTCTCAGACAACCCCAGTTAATGAAATATAGGGACTTAATCAGCCTAGACAACGTGTCTCTATCATGTAAAACGCCCCTATCGTGACGAATTAATTCATGCACCCCGAAAGACGTACACGAGGCGATATTTTGAGGTGGACTCGAGGCGGGGGCTCTCAGCTCTGCTCAAGCAGATTTGATCATTTAAATTTGAGACTCTTGTTGTCGAATATTATGTACACTGTCTATTAAATTTCTATAAAGTACTAAAGCTGTTCCGAACCCATCCAGGATGAGAAATGGCCCCATCTCCGCTGCTTTTCTCTGTATAGGTGCAGCGGTGAATTTTATACAACAGTATGATAGGAAGTCAACCAGTCCGCTTCAGATTCACAACGAACTCACGGCGTGTCCCAATTGAGCGCTGCAACAACAAAAAAAAAAAAAAAAAAAAAGAAGAATCTGGCCGTTACCTACCCGGGGCATATCATCACAGACGCTAGACAATAGTTGTGGCTGTAGAAGTCACCGAATCTCTCCTTTTTTCCTGAGCGGCCTCCTTCATGAAGGGGCTCCGAGCCCTGATCTCCTTCCCCCAAATAAAGACCGCGACAGGAGCGAACGCCAGGACTAAGGAAATAAAACCGAGGAGTGAACTGGCCCAGTGGAATCCCAAATTAGTGTACATGGGCTGAGCTGCCAATGGAAGGAATGCAACGAAAATATTCTCCCCCAGACCGATAGCGCCAACGGCACTCCCCGCAAACTTGCTGTACGCATCAACAAGATAGTTTGCGATACTCACGACGACACAAACACTGCCAGCGCCGACCATAGCCAAGCCAATGGCTGGAGCGATCCACGGCAAGAAAGAGTATGATGTCCATGCATAGACGAACATGCCTCCGGTGACGCCGACTAAACCTCCCACGAGCGCCGGATAGAGACGGGCCTCCGGAATCTCGACTCCGGGGATCTCGGTATTCTGGAGTGCAGACTTGTAGTACCAATGGTTGGTGAGCAGACAGTATATCCAACCGATGATCTCACCAATAACGATGGCGGCTTGCACATATCCTCCCTTGATAGCACCCCAGCCATACAATTCCCCGAATACCTGTTCCGCCGACTGGGTAAACAAGTAGATGGTCCCCAAGCTGAAAGCAGACCATAGCGTTGAGATAAAGACCACAGATTCCGTGCATATCATGTATAAAGGTCGCTGGGCGCTCTTCCAGAGAGAGGCGTGGTATCGAGCTCTTCCTCCGTATAAGTCTTCTTCCCTTCTTTCCGCCGTTTCTGCGCCCGTGCCCTCAGTATAGCAGAGGCACGTGTCTCTGGTAGTGCAAAAAGAAAGAGAGGGAAGAAGAACCCAGTCCAAATGAGCTGTAGGTATCCGATCCAGCGCCATGACAGAAATTGGAAGATCGACGCACCGATTACAGGTCCCATACTAGTGGAGATCAAGTAAATGGTGATGTATAGACTCATGGGGACTGTGCGTGGCCGGTTTCCGATGAAAATATTCGATATGATTCCGGCAACGGTGTTTGCCAGAATCGCAACACATCCCCCGGAGAAGAACCGCGTGACGATCAGCGTTGCAAAGTTCTGGGCCACGCCCGTGGGGATCAAGAAGCAAATGTAGATGAGATAAACGGCCAGAAAGACATATCGAATGCCGAAGTCTTCCATTATGGGTAACACCACCAGAGAGAAAAGAGCACCTCCAACACCCCAGGAGGTGACTGGCCAGTAGGAGTGCGGGAAAGAGGATTCGCCAATTCCGAACTCTTTGTCGATTGCAAAATGCGCGGTGGTGATAATGGTCCCATTCATTAAAGCGATGAAGGTTGCGAACAGTCCAACACCCGTGACAGCCCACTTCTTCCGTAAGGACCAGTTGGCCGGGTTCCCCGGGTCATTAGGACCATCCCACGTCAATACAATGGTCTCCGGATCATAACAGGGACCTACAGAGTGCCTGTCTTAGTGGGACATAAAGAGGATGTCTCTGGACTAACTAACCTTTAGGATGAGAAAAGGGAGCCGGCGTCTTGGTGGCCTTGCAATCATCGGTAACGATCGGCATGTCGTTAACATGCCGTATAGGCGAGGAATCAATGGGAACAATACGTTCAATTAGACCGAATATATGACCTCCAATCCACAAAAAATGTACTTCAGATGAAGAAAATCCCGGTCATTTATAGATTTTCACCCTCCAGCAATGTCTTCCAGCCAGCATATTCAGTTTTATCTTTCCCCGCCGGGATTTCTCCGGGCTTTGTATGACTTCATCGGTGTGTTTGAAACCCAGAACGCTTAATTAGATCCAGATCCAGGGAAGCTTATTAGAGTTCTTGGCGGATTTATTTCCCAAAAAAGAAATAAACTTAAGGACGAGCGGTCGGGATATCATAGTCATCAAGTCATCAAGTCATCATCTTTCTGATTTCCTAGTTCGTTAGTTAGTCATGATTAGAAATTCAAAAAAAAAAAAAAAAAAAAAAAAAAAAAAAAAAAAAAAAAAGTCCTGCGGCGCATTGATGGAGACAAGGCAAACTAAGCACTATTCACCGACATATATGTCTCCCATACGGTTCATCAGTGAACTTCATTTCTTTTCATCCCAGACGTGTTTACTTGCTCCCCTCAAAACTTCTTTATCCTTCTCTTACCTCAGACGCCATGTCTGCTTCCAACTTCAAGAGTTCCTTCAGTGTCACCCACATTGGCACAGCGACGGCTATCTTTGAAATAGATGGCGTCAGTTTCCTTACCGATCCCTTCTTCGCCCCCCCTGGTACAACATGGGATATGGGCGACGACAACATGCTCAAAAATTCTGAGAGACCAGCACTCAGCCTTGAAAATTTGCCTCACATCGATGCTATTCTCCTGAGCCATGAGGACCATCCGGATAATTTGGACGAGCTCGGCCGTCGTCTCGTAGATGGTCGCCATGTTTTCACTACTATGGATGGCGCAAAGAACCTTGCTCCTCGCCCTGCTGTGCGTGGGATGAAGCCCTGGGAGACCGTTTCTGTTTCTCTTGGTGGTAGGCAGTTCGATATTACAGCAACTCCCTGCCAGCACCTGCCCGGTGGTGAATGCACCGGCTTCATCCTGACCACCAGGGATTTCGGTGTTGCAGCAGATGGAAAGCCCAATGCTATCTATTTTACCGGAGACACGGTGTATATTGATGAGCTTGCCCAAATACCTGAGAAGTTTCACATAGTTGCTGCCGTGATGAATCTTGGCTCTGCTGTTGCCGCTCTCCCCGATGGCCCCTGTCAGATCACAATGGATGGAAAACAGGGTGCCCATCTGTTCCGCACAATCAAGGCCGACCGTCTCGTGCCGATGCACTACGAGTCATGGGGTCATTTCACTCAATACGGAAAGGATTTGGCTAAAGTCTTTGAGGAGGAGGGTATCTCCGAGAGGGTCCGCTGGCTCACCCCTGGGCAGTCTGTCAAGATTCTGTAGAATATGATCCATGGAAGATGTTCAAATTCTTGGCACCATCACGAATCTTGTGTAGACGAACTAGTTTGGCTGTATAGGTGACAGCTATCCTTTATTGGACTAAGGTTTCCCATGACTAGTATGTTTACTTCCTCTACCGTGTTAGCCTGCGCTCGTAAAATGACGAGCATGAATGTGGACAAGCTAGATATCATATATCTTTCATGAAAGGACTGCTTTTGATTGATTTCTTGTTATAATACACAGTCCATGATTATATTATCTCTTTACTATAAAGTTAATAAAGGACTGCCACTAGCTTGGTTAGATCTATATTTCCAGACTTAATAATGATATCGTGGAAGAGACCGGCAAACTTACATGTCAGACTTGATATAGTCTTGGAATAATCTAGATTGTATCTTTATAAGTGCGTCTTCATAGAGTGTAATATATTCCAGCTTCCGCCGAGGCAGGCGGACCTTGTGAAGCTAACCTCGGGTTTACCAGCACGAGATATCACATATCTTAAAGTTCAACGTGCTATCTTGCATTGTTGTAAGGTATAGTGAGAACAAGCTTGGTGGGAAGACATGATCTCAGCTCAGGGTCTGTAAATAGTTATCTAAACATAGTTAATACCTTCAGAAAAGTGTTTGCACTGTAAAATCCCAAGGCACTTTCTTTATATAATTACAGAACCAAATAAAGTCTGATAGATAACTCATACGGTAATATATGACGTTCGGAAACAGTGGACTTGATTCTATGATTCTATTATAGTAAGAAAACATGCTAAGGATCAGGGTCAAGATGCTAATCTATATATAAAACTTAGTGAGATATGAGGGTTTGAAGACGTAGGAATAAATATATATTTTAGTAGATTATGCCCTACTACCCAATTTTTTTGCGGTAGTTCTGTAGAATAAACTTAGCTAGCCCTACGTCAAGCACCAAAGTGGGTCCATCAACTGCACTAACCAATTTCACGTGTTTTGTATCCACGGCTCTGCATTTTTTTTCCCAGTCATCTATCCATATTACCTCTGTTTATTCTACTAATATTATCTACCTATTCTACTAATACCGTCCACCGATTCTACTAATACCCCGATCAAACCACTCTACCCATACTCGCATCAACAAAATGCCCCGCGGCATCCCCGGCCCCCACCCAGGAACAACGCCCTTCAAAAAACGCAAACACGAAGACGACCTCTCCGAAAACCCGTACACTCGCAAATCGCGCGCCCGCACAGCCCGGCTCACAGGCCATGACCGCACCATGGACAACGCCCGCAACGCAGACCGCCAGGCTGTGAACAGGCGGTTGCGGAAGATTAAGGGCGGTGCTGAGTATATTGCGGCGGATGAGGCTGTCAGGAAGCGTATGCTGAGTGAGGCTGTGAGGAAGGAAATGGAGTATAGGTTGGTTGGCTTGGCCTGGTTGTGTTGTGGTGGGGGATGACGAATGTACTGATTTTCAATGTACTGATTGCGAGAGACAGGGATTCGATTGGTCGGTCTGCGAAGGTTATTGCGGAGAAGATCGGGTATTGCGATTCTGCTGGTACTACTACTGTGAAGCGTCAGCGTATCAGCAAGGATGATCCTGCTGCGAAGAGTACGGATGAGATGATGGTTCCGATCCATGTGGTTACAACGTGTCAGCGGTGTGCTGGGAGTGCCAAAGTCTTGTCCAAGTCTGTGCCTAGTACTAATGACAAGGCTGAGCCACCGCGGTGCGCGGACAGCGCAAAAGGACCAGACCAGCCTGCACCCACTGCTAAAAAGGCCGAAAGCGTCCCGCGCAGGTCCGAACAGCGGGATGAAGAGAACCAAAAGCACAATGACGACGACCAACAGCCGTGGAGCTGGGACAGCTGGTCCATGTTTTGGAAAACGGCGATTACGCCCATCTTTAGCAAGGCCAAGCGGCTTAGTCGGGTTGGGGTTGTGGGTGCGGAATGATCTTACGAAGAAAAGATTTGATGCTTTTGGGTGCCATGTCTGTGGGGATGGGTTCAGTTTATTATTGTCTTTTGGCTTTGTTTAGAGGATGGCGCATTTAGATTTGTTCTTTTGGATAGACTTTGTTTTTTTTTGGCTTGGTTTGTTCATGGTTTTAACCCCAGCGGGTGAGACTGTCGAATGGCGCTTGGATGATATATGTGAAAAGCATGGTGGTTTTAAAAGTTTATATTACGGGTGTATATAAATGTTTAATTCAATAATAATGGCTCTTATGTCTAGTTTCACGCTTTTAGATGGTTTGGGTCCACGGTATTATCCACAGAGTGTTATGCGTCAATAACTACCTCGATGATTGAACGCAGGCATGTTTCATACTTTGTTTAAGTTGAAGCCGGTGGTAGGGTGCAAAGTTGCTATATGATTCATATGGTTCAACAGCGGTGGATAACATTAACTATGTTTAATTTGATATTTTGTAGAGATAAAGATACTCTTTATAGCTTGTACCTAATCAAATCCATACGCAAGACCAGAAAACACCCCATTAAAATAAATTGCATAATCGACATTCTGCGGAGGGGGCGGTCCGAGGCTTCGAATAAGCCACAACTCCGGTCGACGAGAAGCTGGCTTAGAAACGCGCAACTTGAAATCTGTGGTTTGGCCATCATGGACTACGCTGCATGATTTCCGTTCCCGCTGTGCACGGTACGCTTGGTGGATTTCGCCTCTCTTGAGAACAGCACAAGGCCTGCTCTGTTGACAGGCAGAGCAGATGTACTTATCAGCGACAGAAGGCATATCAGAGGACGAGTATGCACATTCCGTATGGAACCAGGCGTAGCAGACCGAGCAGTGGACCCCAATGGTGCTGGATGTGTTTCGCTTGCCGCAACAGGGTATAGAGAAGGAAAAGTGTTGTATGTTAATGTCATTGACTTGCGGAATGGAAGAGTAATACCACGTCTCAACCCCAGTAGACGCCTGAACCATTGAAATCAAGTCCCTCGGCGCGGATGCTTTGACGATCATCTCGAGAAGCTCCGTGGGCATTGGAACTCCCCATTTCTCTTTGGGCTCGGATAATCCCTGCCAGTGACTAGAAGTGAATATATATGCCAATAGCCTGAACCCAGGGGAGCAACGCAGTGATGAATCATTGGCAACAAGGGGAATAGCGGGAGAATGAACTATGCTGCCATGGCTAATCTCAAACAGTGCGACATGTCGTATGGAAATAGCTATCCCGTGTACAGTCCCTGCTTTACTGTCATTGCGGGATATAAAGTCCCTAGCTTTTGTAGCCACTGAAGTGCGAATTTGGTCAGAGCTGCAGCACACGATCAGATATCTGTGAAACCAAAAGACGTCCTCGGTTGGTGTCGTCCAATCTGGGAGGGAGGAAAATGTGATCGGCAGGTCTTCAGTGTCGCCATCCCTAACCTCGAAGTCCCATGCCGCGATACGGAGCAGTCCAATGACAAGTGCAGAGAACATCGAAAACGAGCATTCCCATGTAAAGATGTCATCCCAATAGAACCGCCATGTGAAGATAAAGTCCGTAAAGAGCTGGAATTGTAGCTCGTTTAGCCGCGCGGGGATCATGGGCTTGAGTCCAAAGGATTCCAATAATTGTTGCACGTCAACTTCATCATTTCCATCACTCAGTGGGTAATAATCGGGCCTGGAAGCCTCTACCACATCTTCGAGAAGAGTGTCCAAAGTGCTGAACGAGGTCTCTCGGATACTGGCTAGCGTCGCGCTTTGGGCTCTCGGGTATAGGCCGCCGTCCACCGATCTCCACCGGGTGACAGTAAAGTAGCCAGCGTCTTCATCTACAGTATAGATATAATCGAGTTGAAAATGGAGCGGTGTCGGGAATGAGACGGTTTCCCATTTGAAATTGTCAGTTCTTGAAAGAATGTTTTTGACTGTTTTCAGGGTTGTTGGCGTGTCTGGGGAGGAAGATTGTCCACGGGGAGGGTGGAACCAGCGGTACCATTTCCCTACAACGGTGTCAATAGTGCTCGGTTAGTGACGGGAGCTCTATACCATGAACGTGCAAGTTCCAAAGTCCCCTAGTTACCATCGTCGAGGCAGATTATATGACAGAAGAACAAATTAGTTAGAATCCTCTGTCTACCTTGGCAGGGGCCTGATCTTTCAAGGATCTTACAGTACCTTGCCTATAGCATGACTAAGCACGGTTAGCAGCATCGTGTTCAACCTCAGGTGTCCAGATCGGGATCACTGATCTGGTCATGTGCCGATCGGCTTCTTTATCGACACGCGATCTCCAACATAAACGACAGTATCAGCGTGATCCTGAACTTGTCTGGTAAGTCTGAATAAACACCAGTTGCTGAATGCAGGGACCTCTATACGCTCGCTGGCGCAAATGGAACTAACTGCATCAACCTGCAAGGTTTTCGATTCTGGTGGACTCATTGGTCGCCCGGGAATGTCCACATAGTGGACTGTTATAACTCTGCTCCCTTGAATCGACAGTTTTCTCCCTACCTAGGTACTTAGTATAGCCCAAACTTGTGGCTCAACCCAGGCAGGAAGGAGACAGGTCTTGCGCTAGCAACATGGTCGAAAATCGACACACGTGGCGGTGATCTGATTCTCGGTTAAGCCGCGCCCTGCGGTCTTGGATATGCGTTATCGCAGCAAGGTTGAGCCAATATATTCTTCTTGACATGGCCTCCGCTAGCGACGGCAATGAACTGCCACCTCTGGCCGTGGAAATTACTGTTGGAACTCCATGTATTGTGGACATTGAAGCCGCTGGAGCACAGTTGGAACCAGATCTGGTTGCATTTCCAGACAACCTAACCACAGAGATTGATGCAGAATCGGGAAGCCCCTCGGGTGTAAGCGCCATACCGACTCCAGGTAGTACCCCGCGGAGTACACCGCATGGTCCAACCAGTGGGAGCAACAGCCGTGCAAGGAAACCAAAACGGGTACGCACGGGCTGTTTGACATGTCGCGAGCGCCATCTAAAATGCGATGAAGCTCTGCATCGATGCCATAACTGCCGAAAGGCAGGCCGAATCTGTCGCCGCGGGATTCGCCTCAATTTTATAGACACTCAGACTGCAGCTCCTCCTCATTATATCAAGCCGCCACTATGGAACCCTGTTTCCATCCGCGACGAGTCGAGGCGCATAGCGTCGGAGTATGTCGGGGGCTTTGAGCGATATCCCACCCCGGAGAAGGAACCTCCACTGGGTGGGAACCTCAATAGCTTTGCATACTTGGGTGGACCAGTCGTGCTGAATACGACCGATCAACCTGTGTATGGAGCGGTTCAGCCATTGGGGGGTTTGGAAATGACATTCCAGGGCAATTCGCATGCTACGACACCATCCAATCACCACTATCAAAACTCTACACTTAGTCCTTTTCGGTCAACAAACGAAAAGGCAATAAACGCTGTCAATCATACATGTCTTCAAAACCAGGAAGAGATCCATCTCCTGCAAGCTTTTGTGGAAGAAGTAGGACCGTGGATGGATTCGATGAATGCTGTGAACTATGTAAGTCACGCGACCAACACCACGCAGGCGTTCTTAATTCTAATAGACGTACCTAGTTTTCGCATATCTTGCCATTCTATGCGCTAGAAGAACCAATGTTGTTACACGCCGTTATGGCCTGTGCGGCGCGGCATCTATCGCGGATCAATTCTTCATATGGCGAAGAACAGGCCTTACATTTCCATGATATGGCCTATAAGGATCTTCTTCGCTCGCTACAGGATCCAACACGTGATTCGGCCCTGTGTGCCACGACGGCAGTGATTCTCAATGTCTACGAAGCGATGTGTTCTGGATCAATGGTGTTCGTGTATGGCATGGATCACATCGCTGGCGCCAGAGCACTGATCAAGGAATGCCATTGGGATGCGAAGACACCTGGCCTGGGCGGAGCGTGCTTTTGGCTGAATGTGGGGATGGAACTTCTCGACTGCCTGCACTCTAAATGGACAATGTCTTGGGATCCAGACTTGTGGGGTGTGGACATGAACCTGACCCAGGCTCGGCCTAGCATTGCTGGTAATGAAGAAACGTGGGCTCAACGCATGGTCTACATCTGCGCCAAAGTGGCGAATTTCAGGTCTTCTTCACTCCAAGTCCAGGCCGACGGGTTCCTAAGTTGCGAACCGGAGCTTAGCCTCCAATACCAGGAATGGTGCACTTACAACGAGTGGTGCAATCAGTGGGCCAAACTTGCACCAAGGTCCATGATGCCTCTTGCTTACCTGCAGCCCTGGCAGTCCAATTCGAAATCAGCTTTCCCGGCGATCTGGTACGTTTCTACCCTGCAGCTCCACATACTATATTTTAACCTTGTGTAGGCTTGTCAAGCATCCTGCCATCATCGCCCGGTTATTCTACCACACCACAAGGATACTCCTTTCCAAGACTCATCCGTTAGAATCGGAGTTCAGTCCCGAGATGCAGAGCATGCAGCAAAGCCACGCGCATGATATCTGCGGAATTGTAGCTCACGTTCGAGACCGGTATGTCTTCTGGGCCTACCTACATAACCTGTCTGATATTGACTGGCGCTGTCCAGAGGAATCGCCAGTCTATCCACGCGTTTCCTAGCAATTGCCGCAGAATCGTTCAAGACGAGAGAATCGCAGGAAGAGACTCTCAAAATCCTGGACGACATTGCCACGAAAACAAGCTATTCCACCGAATCTATCAAAAGCGAGTTACAAGGTGTCTGGGGTTGGAATTCCGTTGACTGTTCCAGCATGGAGTCTCCGTCTACCTACGCAGTCTCGAATCTCATAGGTTCCGATTCCTACGGTTCCATATACACGCAGCTCAAGATGCCCCCGGGGATAGTCAACCCTATCATGGCTTGTGCTGATTTTTCAATGGACAACCATCCGTATCAGGGTTATTATGTCGCGCCACATGGATCCGATCCGCATCCGTCTGGGTTTTGAGTGATACCCCATTACTATCCGTTCTATGCTTGACTTGAACATTCTCTGTATATTTCTTCACTTCTTAGGCCTCTGATTTTTTCATTTTCTCAAGGGCGTTCAGTTCCGTACTGTATATATTTCTGGGCGCGGGTTCAACAGACTAGACTAGTCAGAGCAAATTTCATTCTTTTCTATTTCCTCATTTGTGTAGATGTATCAGGCTTAGCTCTCAGAGTAAATAATATAAATATCCAATATTGTTGCCACTATTGTTCAAGCACATACAATTTGCAATATTGATGAACCGGTGCCACAACAGGGGCGATCAGAGATGCCAAGACCCACCCACTCCACAGCAATCCTTTTGTTCCGCTTGGCATCACCAATGCAATCGACAGCATCCACCCCAGCCAACCCACCAAGAATCATGCGAAAACCCAGATAAAGAGATAACTTCATTTTGGTGCAATCCAAATCCTTCCATTTACGGCCGCTTTTACAGGCTCAAAACGGCAATATGTTAAGCACCCCCAAACCACCAACACCGGTCTACATCCTGCGCGGCCACGCAGCCCCCATCCACGCTTTGCACATCTTCCACGACAACCTCCGTCTGATCTCAGCAGACGCGAACGGCTGGGTGGTAGTGTGGGATTTAGTTCTGAAGCGGCCGGTGGCGGTGTGGAAGGCACACGACGGTGCAGTATTAGAAGCCAAGGCGTCTAGCTCTTCTTCTGGCTTTGGAAAGGCGACAGAGGTATACACGTACGTTTGCCCCCACGCATCATGTTATCCTATCCATTTGTCCAAAGAGGGAGTGTCAAGTACTAACTATTGATGCAGACACGGTCGAGACCACAAACTACGCGTATGGCGCTTCCGCGCGCAGGACGAAGAGATCCTGCAAAAGATCCTCCCCGTCGACCGTGTAGTCGACGGCGGCTGGGAGTCAACAACAACTGACACAGGCGTCCAGCCATGGATGGTGCACTCGCTGCCTGTGAACGCGCTAAACTTCTGCGCGTTCTCGTTGCTGTTTCTTGCTGAGGATAGCGATGCTTCTCCTGGAACGGCAGAAGGTCAGACTCAGGAGGAAACTACGCCACGATCATCATTGTCATCGTCGGCAGCGCTTATAGCAGCGCCGAACGCTCTCGATTCCGGAGCGCTTGATATCTTCCAGCTTCCTGTTGAGCGGCGCGTGTGCACGATCCCTGCCGACCCGGCCGTGAAGACGGGAATGGTGATGGCTGCGAAGCTGTTCGTGCGGGGCGCGGGAGAGCTCTACGTCGCGGCTGGGTACGAGGATGGGCGGGTTGCTGTTTTCGCGCGGCGCGGGGAGCTCAGTGGGAGGGCTGTGCGGGAGGGTGGTGGTGGTGGTGGTGGTGGGCCGTGGGAATGGGAGAAGATCTACGCTTGTCGGCCTCATAGTCAGCCTGTTCTGGCGATCGATGTCTGTGCTGCTGATGGGTACTTTATCAGCTCGTCGGCTGATGCGCTTCTTGTTAAGCACCCTGTACCGCAGGTTGTGTCTTTAAGGGGCGGACAGGGCCCTGTGGAGGATACTCCTTTGAAGAATGTGAATACTAAGCATGCGGGGCAGCAGGGGGTAAGGATTCGCCCTGATGGGAAAATATTTGCGACTGCGGGGTGGGATTCTAGGGTCCGCGTTTATTCCTGCAGAAGTTTGAAGGAGTTGGCCGTGTTGAAGTGGCATAAGGAGGGGTGTTATGTTGTTGCGTTTGCGGATGTGTCTTCTGCGATTGAGTCTTCTACTACAGGGCAGTCGTTAACAGGGCAGCAAGAAAAGAACGACGATACAGCAGCTGAGACCCAGCTGACAAAGAGCGGCTCGTCTCTAGCAGCACTGCAGCAACAGAGAAACGAAAAGGTCCAGAACACGCATTGGCTTGCTGCTGGCTCGAAAGACGGCAAGATCTCATTGTGGGATATCTATTGAGGATTGTTCCTCGAACGTGACATGCTATGTACAATTTTCTGTCTCTTTCCTTTTTCTCCTTTTTTCCCTTCTTTCCAAAACACGGAACTACGCAAGATTGAACTCGCTCGCGCCGCTCATATGCTCCCTCATCTTGGCCCGCATCTTTTGTGCGGCCGTCGCTGTGTCCGTTGCGCCGGAACCGGGGCCATCATCGTCATCTGCCTTCCTCTTCGTCCCACCGCCGCCCCTCTTCGCCTTGAAATCCTTCTTCGTGTCTTCCTGGCCTTGTCGCAACCCGGGTACGTTGACCTTACTGGGACGGTCGCGCAAGGCGAACGCCTTGGCCAGATGACCGAGATGCAGTTCTTTGATGTTGAACATGTGTCGCTCGTTCGCGATATGTGTGGCATACGCACGGATGTGCGACTGGTATGCGCGGCGCGCCATTTCGAGCGTTTGCGGGTTGTCAAGTGCCCAGCGCTCTGCGTCCATCTGCCAGTCTGTGGCCTTGACTTCCCAGTCCTTGCCTCCCGACTGGACGTTTCCGCCAAAGCCGCGCTGGAGGATGTCGTTTGCGCCATGTCGTGTCAATGCTTTGCCCCCGTCGCGGTAGCTGCGCTTGAGAATGTCGACGTAGTTTTCTTCGCAGCCGGGTTGCAGGAAGATCAGCGCGCGTCCGTCTCGTCCGAGACGGGCCGTACGTCCGATACGGTGAAGATGGTCCTCTGCGCTGAAGGCCGGGTCGTATTCGATGACCAGGTCGACGTTGGGAAGATCGAGACCACGCGATGCCACGTCGGTACAGATCAGCACGGAGGGTTCGCGGTTCTTGGCGTATGAGTTAAGCGTGGAGGTCCGGACGTGCTGGGGGAGGGAGCCGTGCAGCCTGTAGAGAGTAACGGGGTTGGAAGGATTGGAGAAATCGGTGGCGGGCGCGATCGTCGCGTTGGCTGACGCTTCGGTGGCTTTCTGTTTATCTTCGGCGTCGCTGTCGTCTTCCTTGTCGGAACCCTTTTCTTCCTCCTTTGGTCTCGAGAATAGCTTGAAATGGAAATCGACTGAGTCGGCACATGAGACGAAGACGATGGCCTTCATTACCGACCCCTTCCTCATGAACGTGCGTTTTAAGAAACCAGTAAGAGCGACGAGTCGCAGCTTGGGCGCGACAATAGCGTAAGACTGCTTGAGCTGCGCGGGCACTCTGAACGCATCCTCGTCCTTGTCCGCATCCCCGGCGTCTCCATCCTCGTCCTCCGGATCGGCCTTGATATGGACCGCATCCTTCAGACTGATCTCTCCCAGCTTCTGCACATTCATCTTCAGCGTGGCCGAGCAAAGAATCGTCGCCCTCTTCGCCGGCACCCCCGGAATACGACTCGGTCGCATCCGCGCATCCAGCTTCTGAATAATCCCCTGCAGCTCCTGCTCGAACCCCAACTCCATAAGCCGATCACCCTCATCCAGCACCAACCACCGCACATTACTGACATCCAGCGCGACCGTATTCTCCAAATGATCCGCCAACCGCCCCGGCGTCGCAACCAAGATATTCAGGCCCTTGCGCAGCCGCGCCTTCTCCGACTTCTTCTTCTCCCCACCGATGACCGTCCCCGCCACAATCCAATGCGCACACCGCAGCAGGCCCTCCAGCACGACCGAAATCTGCTTACACAGCTCGCGCGTCGGCGCCAGCACAATCGCAAACAGCCCACTGTCCCTATGCACCCCGTCCCCACCATGCCCGGCATTCCCTTCCCGCGCAGACCGCGACAGCGCCATGATCCGCTGCACCAGCGGCAGCAGATACGCCAGCGTCTTACCGGACCCCGTCTCCGCCTGTATGAACGCATCGCTCTCCTCCTTCAACAGCTGCCCAATCGACGCCTTCTGAATCGCCGTCGGCGCCTTCAGCTCCAGCTTCGTGAGCAGATGCGCCGCGAGATTCGGCTCCAGCCCCAGATTGGTGAAGGTATCGAGCCCATCGATCAAAGGCGCATTGGTCGGCTTCGCGTCGTGCTCGGCCGCTCCGTTCGCGTTCTGCACTTGTTCGTCGACATTCTGCGGCTCCGGATTCTTCGTGAATAGCGACGACTGGAACGTGTCGGAACTGTGATACTTTTTCGCCCCGCTGCTTCCACCACCACCTCCTCCGCTGTTGCCGCCGGCATCCGTGCGCTGTCGCTTCTGCGGCCGTGATAAGGGAAGAGCAACGTGATTCGGGTTGCGCGGTTGTCGTTTAGCGGGTCTGTCGCCGCTGTCTTCGCCCGGTGGTTTCGTCAGTCGGTCTTTGGCGGCTTTCTTTGCGCTGAGGCGGTCGCGCCAGGTGCCGCCTTTGATTTTTTTCTCCGGTTTCGTGTAGTTGAGATTATCTCCGATGGAGAAGTTCAGGAGGAGGCCGTCGTCGGCCATGGTTGTATAGGCCTATTTATTTGGCTGGCTGGCTCGGTGGGCTGTGTTGGGGTTTGAGAAAGGTCCGGTCTGGTGTTGCTTTTCTTCGGCGTGAGAGAAGACGCTCGGACGCCCGCTGGGAAATTTTCTCGGGCCGATCTGCTCCCGAGCCCTCGCTTTTTGCCCTACTTTCCTGATTGAGAGGCTTATGGTATTTCTTGGATATCTCGAAATTCTACTCACGGTAGCTGCTTTTATAATTGGCAAAGCTTGTGGGTTGGGGTGATTAATTATGTGGAAGATACTTTTTCTTTTTAAAAAAATCTATGGAGTATGTTATGATTACAGTTCCTAGATACATGTGATCTCGCAGGAATGGTACAAGGATGCCCTTTATCGGACAGCATCAGGGTATAGAGAAGGAAGTTTCATGCTTTAAGAAGCA
The DNA here is from genome assembly GCA_023619815.1 of Aspergillus neotritici. Classification (NCBI taxonomy): domain Eukaryota; kingdom Fungi; phylum Ascomycota; class Eurotiomycetes; order Eurotiales; family Aspergillaceae; genus Aspergillus; species Aspergillus neotritici. The sequence goes on along the minus strand of JALZYL010000032.1, from coordinate 132,786 downwards.
GATTAAGCACGAGGCTGAAGGGTGAGGTTGTCAATCAGTCGCACTGGCACCCTTCCATCTCCCAGACCCATTTCTTCTCCGGCCTTCGACTCCTCGATCGGAGCCATCTTGACCGCGCCGCTCAGAATGGCTCCCTTGGTGGGGTCAACCACTTCGACCTCGTCCAGCGTGTCCGGATCGGCCAAGGAAATATAGTCGACATCGTACAGCGCCCGCTCGGCAGGCGAAAAAGCCTTTTGCTCCGAGAGAATGCGATCGGTGACGGCAGTGGCAGCACCAAGGATATCGGTGCGCGTGACCTTACCCGCGTGGTAGGCAGATTCCGCAGCCTTCAGGGCATCGTACAGGACCAGACCGACCGCCCGTCGCCGTGAACCCAAATACACGTTCCGGGAGCTCATGGCGAGTCCGTCGTGTTCGCGAACGGTATCCCCAATGCGGATCTCGGTTCCCACGTGGAAATCCTTCACCATGCGCTTGATGACCACGGTCTGCTGGACGTCCTTCTGGCCGAAGTAGGCGCGGTCGGCCATCACGATGTTGAAGAGCTTCATACAGACGGTCGCGACGCCTCGGAAGAAAACCGGCCGCGAGGCGCCCTCCAGCCGATGGGACAGGGGAGTAATTGTCACGAAGGAGCCATCCCCGTCCGGTTCGGACGACGGCGGCAGAGTCGGGTACATGACCTTGGAGGTCGGAGCCAAGATGGCGGTGACACGGCCCGCGTTGCCGCCCTGGCTGGTGAGCTCCTTGTTCAATTCCTCCAACTTGGCCACGTCGCTGTCCCAGGTGCGTGGGTAGCTGGACAAGTCCTCACTGACGCCAAACTGGGTCGGATTGACGTAGATACTGACGACGACGTCCGTGTTCTCGGCAGCGGCCTGACGCACCAGCGACAGATGTCCTTCATGCAGGGCTCCCATGGTCGGCACGAAACCGACCGTGCGGCGGGCGAGCCGGAGGTCATTGCGGAATTGTCGCAGAGGAGGCACCTCCCGGAAGACTTGGAAGGAGTGGGACGGAGTAGCCATGGTGGAGGAGTAACGGAGGGACGAGGCGGCGGCTGTCAATTGTGGCAAAAGCTTGTCAGACTCAATTCCAAGGGAGAGACACGGCGAGAAATATAGGAGAAACCTTACTGAAAACCGACCTCCGCCAGGAGAACATTGTGGGTGTCGTCGTTGTCAAGCTTTCAATCACGTATGAGTTTGGGTCGAATTGTCCCGCTGTGGAGCGTCCCGGATATCAGTACCACATTTGGTGACGGACCGAGGGTCACCGCCAGTGTCACTACTAGGATCTGGAGGGGCGAGCGAATGTGAAATGTTTCAGGGGGACAAGGACGCCATTCTACATGGTGTTGACCCAGTGGGATAAAGTGTAATCTTTTAGGCGTGCTGATGGCTGCGGCGTGGTTCTCGTCCTAAGCTGGTGGAGTCATCAGTGGACTGAGCTGCGCCTGAGTGACGGGCCCTTACCAGTTCGCGTTAGTGTCTTCGGGGAGATCGTTTAGGCGCATTGAGTAAATGACATAATTGCCTGATGTGTCTGAAAAAGTACGGTTGCATACTCCGGTGGGTATTGAGGGGGGTGACTGTTGTATGCGTCTAGATGCCATCTATCAGCTGCTCTGTTCATACATAGAGCTATTGCCGTCAGCAACAGTAACGAGAATGAGAACAGAGATGAGTATTGTTGGGGTTTGATTCTTGTTGAGAAGCGGGGCGTTATTCACGGTGAGTCAGCCATGCATAATTACTTAACATCCATTCGCATATCTCGTGTATCCGCATGACCGTGTCCCACGTGACCGCTACCCTCGGCCTCTCTGGGGTAAAACCGGGGATGATCGTTCCTTTTTGTTGGGAATCGTGGCCAGTGAGAGACGCCGTTGCGAACCGGGACTTTCCCGCCAGTGTCCAGGATTCGCCGCACCTCATTCTGCAGGTCTCCCACTTCTTCCAAGTCTCTGTTGCTGTTCCCCTTCGTGTTGTTCGAGAATTCCATGGCCAGTCGGCTGTTTCAACCGCGACCCCTCCCGTTTCGTCCCTGAAAACCGATCGAGTATCTGCTAGAGTGGGCGTGGAGCTGGATAAGTCACAGTGATAGATCCTACTCGACCTGCGAATCGTGTCGTCTTCCGCATCTGCCACCCGTGGCCATGGCATCGGACAAGAGCCCAATGGGCCAGTCGGCTCCAGATCTCGAGATCGTCGGCGATAAGCTCACCATCCACCCCAGTGCGGTCACTGGTGGCCACGAAGAGAAGGAGCCGCAAGATGGCCATATAACCGAGCGGAATCTGGTCCACCACATGGCGCGCTTTCGCGAGAACCCCTTCCATTTCCTTCGCGAAGTCAGCCTACACATGTCCGGTACGGGGTGGCGGGCCTACGACGATGTGATCGGCCAGCCCATCTTCTACTCGGGCTTTTCGGAGCGCATGAAGTCGCTCATTCTGGCGAGTCCGTTGCTGCAGAATAAGGTCAAGGAATTGGCGGAGGTGCGACTGGATGTGGAGGACAAGGAGGGACTGTTACACGTCCAGGCGGGACCGCCCGAAAAGAAGCGCGCGCATCGCCGGAACGAGATCGAACGGAATCTGAACGAGGTGGTGGATTCGATGCTGGACAATATGATCTGCAAGATGGAGAGCAAGCGGTTTATCAGGGGCGCGTACTATCTCTGTACGCAGCTGCTGACCCGTGCGTATAACCAGGGGATCCATGTGTCGAGTGAGGAGGTGCTCCGTCTGCGGTCGGTGGCCGAAGAAGCTGCCAAGAAGAAACGGTCGATCGTCTTTCTACCCTGTCACAAGTCCCACGTGGATTACGTCTCGCTCCAGCTGATATGTTATCGTCTGGGGATCGGTCTGCCGGTGGTTGTGGCGGGCGACAATCTAAACATTCCTATGCTGGGCGCGTTCTTACAGCATGCAGGTATGGTTCACAGAAATTGTCGGAGTTGACCAATGCTCATAGATACAGGTGCCATGTGGATTCGACGAAGCTTTGGGAACGACCCGCTCTACAATACTGTCGTGCAGACGTACATCGATACCATGCTGCAGCAGGGTTTCAATTTCGAGTGCTTCATCGAGGGCGGGCGGTCGAGAACTGGAAAGCTCCTGGCACCGAAATTTGGTATCTTGAGCTTCGTCCTGGACAGTTTGCTCTCCGGTCGCGTGGAAGATACGATCATCTGCCCTGTCAGCACGCAATACGATAAGGTTATCGAAACGGAGTATGTATATGAGCAGAGCATATTTTTGTGGCCCTACTGACATTGCACAGGTCATATATCAGCGAACTACTTGGTCAACCCAAACGGAAGGAAAACCTCTCAGACTTCCTCTCGTCCTCTTCCGTCCTATCCCTGAAACTCGGACGGGTGGATGTCCGTTTCCACGAGCCATGGAGCCTTCGCGAGTTCATCGGGCAACAACTCACGCGGCTACCTAACCACATAAGCGGACAACCCCTGAGCTATACGGACCGAGGTCGTGTCCTACGGACGCTTGGTTATCGCGTCCTCTCCGACATCAATGATGCTTCCGTCATGATGCCTACCGCACTGGTGGGAACGGTCCTACTGACTCTCCGTGGGCGCGGTGTTGGCAAGGGAGAGCTAGTCCGCCGCGTTGAATGGCTCTGTGAACGTGTCCGCGCCAAGGGGGGTCGAGTCGCGCACTTCTACCGGTACCCCACCGAGGTGGTCATTGACCGGGCGCTCGAGGTGATGGGACCACAGCTTGTTGGGGAGATCAGCGGCCTCGCGGAGCGGACCTACTACGCAGTGGACCGTTTCCAGCTCTCGTTCTACCGAAATATGACCATCCATCTCTTTATCACCGAGGCGTTGGTGTCCGCGGCCATGTACACCCGGGTCAAGCAAGGTGGCGGGCCTTCTAACCAACGGATTTCTTTTGCAGACCTTCTCAATCAGGTCTCTTTCCTCTCGCAGGTATGCCATTTCACCCCTTCTTAGTAGTAAACGGCTAATGTGTTATAAGCTTTTCCGCGGCGAGTTTATTTTCCCACCGGAAGGTCTAGCCACCAATTTGGAGAAAACTCTCCAAGGGTTAGAAAAAGACAACGTAATCACAATCACTCGGGACAGTGCAGGGGCCCCTCAGTTCGTGGAACTCAGCGAGGCCGAGCGCCGTTGCGGCCGTGAGAACTACGACTTTTACTGCTTCTTGACCTGGCCGTTTATTGAAGCTTCGTGGTTGGGGGCCGTATCTCTTCTGGGGCTGACCCCGCCCCGCAACGCTCCCCAGGATGTCTGGCTCGACTACAAGAAGGCCCAGGACAACGCGCAGCTTGTAAGTTGTCTGTTTATGGTTCTTTTTGGGTCGTTCACTAATTGATTGTTCAGCTGGGGAAAACCCTCTACCACCAAGGCGATCTCTCGTACTTCGAAGCCGTGAACAAAGAAGCCCTCAAGAACTCGTATCAGCGTTTCGTTGAAGAAGGCATCATCCTGGTGGCCAAGGGCAAGGAGAAGGGTTCGGTGGCCATGATGCGTCTGGCACCGGAGTGGATGCCGCAGAGAGATCCAGCGACAGACCGTCTGGTAGCCCGGGGGCGCCTGTGGGACTTCATCGAGCTCATCGCCCAGTCCCGACGGGAAGGGTATGTTACCAATGTCTCCCATTCAGTCTGTATCCATGCTAATGAACGCAGTAAAAATCGGCGAGATGGCGCGACAGTGTCCTCCCGGGTCCTTACCATGTCGGATCTTACCGGGCGAAAGATGTTCGAGAACACGAAGCGGCCTGAGCAGGCCGGAGAGATAGACGTATCGACGCGAGCGATGCGGCGGAATGAGATCGAACCCAGTGCGAAGTTATGAGTCTGTTTTTTGGCGTGCTCCATTTTGGCCCCATCATTTTTACCTTTTTAATACCCGTTGTCTATTGTTACTTGGCATATATATCTATCTGTACATATCCTTTCGTGCTGATATTGTGTGAGCACGGGATACACTACCCACTCTTGCATAGTATTAGTCAATTGTATATGAGAATAAACTTATGTTTCTATGATATAGTTAACGGTTACTTGCACTTGAACATTTTCGTCAATATTGCGGAAATTCGTCTGACCTAATATAGGTCCGGTGCGTACCTTGTAGGTTGATCGGGCCGTTAATTGATGGATGTAGACCAACATTATCTTTAACCCAAACCGACCTCCACGAACCACCTGCTTACATCTATCCCTCAATGATACTCGTCTGTCATCTTTTGCCCCCCAATCCAGAAGATGTCCTCTCTCGGAGCCTGCGACGAATGCTTCCGGCGAAAAAGAAAATGCCATCCAGACCCCGACTCCACACAATGCGTTCGCTGCCAGACTTCGTCTCTGCCATGCACCAGAACACGCCGTCCGGGGCGCACTGGACGACCACCCAACATGGGATTATCCGGCCAAGACGGCGCGTTCGATATCTGGGAGTCATCAACTGGCCATACAGTGGAGAGAAAACACGGTGCGCAGCTGCCGTCGACCAGCTCCAGCACTCCTCGTGAAGTCCACTCCGCAGAACTAGTCCAGCCGAACTACAGCCGGGAAAGCCAGCAGCAGCAGCTTTCCCTCCCAGAGATTTCCCTCCCAGACATAGACGATAAAACCTTCTACGATGCACTGGACATCTGGATGTTCGGCTCTTCCTTCGCACGGGACTTCCATCGTGCGATCCATTACTGTCACCAGAATTCCCCATGGCTGCTCCACGAGATGTTCGTCACCATGGACACGTTCCTGGAGTGGGCACGCTTTAGCCGAACGACTTCGGAACGAGTAGATATCGAGGGCGGTGCCCGGTCGCTGCAGAAGCTGCGCACCGTTGAGGTCACTGGACCCCAGGATGCCCTGGCCGTGCTTATGCTTGGTCAAGCGCTCGCGGCGTTTGATTTATTTGTTACCTTTGCGGGATCAACCTTCATTCTGAGATACTCGCTGTCTCTGATAAAACCGTGGTATCCTAACTTTGCACGGGTCCAGTTTCTGGACTCCGTCACGATTAGTCCCATTTTTTGGGATATAACGGACTGTTTGTTACACCGGGAAGTACCGGTGATTCGACCGCAGCTGCGCGATGCGCCTGTTGTCGACCGCCTGGCTGGCCTGTGCGCGTCCTTGCTGCCTACTCTCTATGACTTGTGTGTGGTCGGCCATGAAATGCGAAAAGACCCTGTTCGGGCCTCGCGACTCGATAGTATTGAAGCTCAGATACTCCGGTGGACACCGGACTACAGGGCTCTCGAGACTTTGGGCTGTAGCGAAATAGAAATTGCTTCGATGCGCACCCAAGCGATTATGTATAGGCTCGCAAGCCTGCTGCTCGTCCACCGTCTACGCTACCCGCTAACCTGCCATGACGACACCGCCGCGTCTCTGGCAAATAAGATCCTGGCCGAGCGAACTGCATTCTTCAGCAGTCAGGGAAGTGACGTCACCCTTCAGAATGCCGGGCTGCCACTGTTTCTAGCACTCTTGGAAGTGCCACTGTCGATAGATGATATGTGGAAATCCTCTACTCGACTGCGTGTGCGTCCTGTCTGCGTTGACCGATTAATTTCTTTCCATCGGTTCTTTTGGGAACAGAGATTGTCTGGCTTCAATGGCTCAGTCTTTGAATTGATTGATCGCGGTCCTACTTTTGTAGTTCTGCCTTGAGCTTGCAGCCGCCGTTATTTCGGTACCAGATACTTGGCCAAACCGTGCATGTCAATCCATCCAAAGTTTACACTCAACACCATCCACCTCGGCTACTCATACAACACCCCACCTACTTACTCATCTCTGCCTGCAGCTGCCGCAGTCTGACAAATTTCTCAGAAACTCCGTTTCGAATCCATTCCTGGATCCAGCTCGGGTATGCCCTCAAAAGTGGAGATAGCCCGTATGAGCCAGGAACAACCACCTGCCCGCTATTACCGGAAACAATTTGCCCAATCACAGCGGATGAGATCTCATGGGGTTCTAGGACTGGTTCTTTCCAATGGCTGCCAGCTTGTGTCATAATTTCAATCATCGGGGTGCGTACCCAGAGAGGATGGATAACACTGGTCACCGATTAGTCCCTTGGTCTTTGCTATGGAGAGTGCAGCTTTGACTGGTATATACCTTGTCCTTATTTTCCTCGAGCCATAAATATGTCTGATTTCCTGGGCAAGACCTTCATGAAAGGCCAGAGCCGATGCCTTTGTGCATGCATAGTCGACGTTCTCCACAAAGCTAACAAAACTGGCTAAGCTGGCCACGGTGACGATGTGACCGTGATCCTTCTCGATCATGCTGGGCAGAAACTCCTTAACCGTCCAGAAGTGCGAAAGCGTGTTCACTTCAAAAGTGCAGCGGATATTCTCGTCAGATTCGTCCAAAATGCTCCCTCCTAATGCGACGCCGGCGTTGTTGATCAGGACAGTGGGATCACCGTGGTCCTTTCTGATCTGGCCGGCCACTTGTTTAAGGGCCGCTCGGGAGGTTATGTCTGTCTGATAGAAGAATACACCCGAGGCTTGATGATGGTTAGCCTAGTAAAGGAACTGGATGCACGTCAGGCACAACTTACGCAGCGGATAGTCCGGCTCCTTCACGTCCAGAATCACGATCTTGACATTTCTTTGCGAAAGATCCTTGACGATTTGTTTGCCAATACCACTGGCTCCCCCCGTGAGAGCTACCAGCTCCGTGGTCGGGTCCCATTGATCAATTGTCAACCAGTTGTTCTGCACGCGCCTCGAGAGATAGCTGTTAAGGCCTTTCGCAAGCCGGAAGGCTATGAAAAATGCTAGACCTTTCTGTACACGTGGATTCAATAGGACATTCTGGACTCCTACAGGCAGTCCAGAAAACAACGACCGTGTTGTGTCCAATAACAGCTGGAGTTGTTTAGTCGTTGACATGTTGAATTCTTGCCACTCTGCGTACAGTTTTCAGCGCCAAATTTCAGTGCTTCTTCTAGCCTTTTTATATGTGACTGCCAATGCTTTGCCAACGTCATAGTCTTCACCGCATGGAATATCCTTGCGCAATATCGTATTAATTCTCCCAGGAGGAATCATGTGTGACTGGAAATCAACATACATTCCAGCAGGGACTGGCGGAGGGTTTTAACCCGATCGGGCCAAAAGGGACCGCCGCAGATCTTGTGGATAATGCATTGCCTTCGTCCCCACTGGAAACTAGTCGATGCGCTTTCCCCTGTTTTGGTAAAAAGACACCGCTTCATCCAATCGCATGGTCAATTACTGCGGGTTGGACCTTGAAAGTGGGTCTCTCATACAGTGGACGTTGTTTATGACGAGGATGAAAGCCTCTGGCCGGCACACTAGGTACGCATATAACCAATATGTTAGCGCAAGGGGAACAATAAATGGTCGGTTGCACGACATTTCAAGCCACGTCGCTCCATGGCCTTGGTCACGGAATACATTTTGAACTTCACAAATATTTGCAGCCAAAATGACTGAATCACACCAATCTCTCGAGGGAGAAAAGCCACTCGATGTGCTCATTATCGGGGCAGGTATATCTGGTATCAACGCTGCCTACCACCTCCAGACAGAGCTACCACACTATCGCTTTGCCATCTTGGAAGCCCGCGATAACATAGGTGGGACCTGGGATCTGTTTCGCTACCCCGGTATACGTTCCGACTCGGATCTTTACACATTTGGCTTCTCCTGGCACAGGTGGAATCGAGCGAACCCGATCGCCGAAGGTGCTGATATCTTGGAGTACCTCGAGGATGCGGCCACCACCTATCGACTCAAGGACCACATTCTCTTCAACCACCGCGTCTCGTCGCTGGAATGGACCCAGAATCAATGGACAGCTGGAGTCCAACACGCCGGCGCCGACAAGATCTTTCGCGCCCGATTCATCATCTTCGGGACGGGCTACTACGACTACCACCAGCCTCTGGAAACGGTCATTCCTGGTCTCGACCACTTCAAGGGCCAGGTAATCCACCCGCAATTCTGGCCCGAGTCTCTCGACTACACCGACAAGCGCATCATTGTCATAGGTAGCGGCGCGACGGCAATAACACTTGTCCCAAAGCTCGCCGAGCGTGCTGAACTCGTGACAATGCTCCAACGCAGCCCATCCTACATCGCCGCCGTCCCCAATTCCGCCCGAAACCCCTGGTGGGCACGGCTCCTGCCCAAGTCCTGCGTCTACTACATCCGTCGAGCATTCAGGCTCGTCTTCGGCCGGCTTTTCCTCCACTACTGTCGGATCTTCCCAGGCGCCGCCCGATCGTTCCTCGAGCGCCGAGCGAAGTCCCAACTCCCAGCAGACATCCCCCTCGACCCGCACTTCAAGCCGCGCTACAACCCCTGGGAACAGCGGCTCTGCGCCTCCCCGGACGGAGACTTCTTCCAAGCCCTCGCGTCCCACAAGGCAGCCATCCAAACAGACACGATCTCCACAGTCGACGCCCACGGCATCCACCTCTCCAGCGGTACTTACCTCCCTGCCGATATAATCGTCACCGCCACAGGCCTCAAACTGCAAATCTGCGGCGGCATCCCTATAACAGTCAACGGGGAACCACTCAACATCTCCCAGAAATTCATGTGGAACGGCCTCATGCTGCAGGATCTACCCAACGCGGTTTTATCCTTCGGATATGTCAACGCGTCGTGGACGCTCGGCGCCGACGCGTGCATGCTGCTCACCTGTCGCTTGCTGAAACTCCTCGAGCGGGATGGCCACACCGCTGTGGTCCCTGTCCGTGACGGTGCGCAAAAAGCGGATGGTAAACCCATAATGAGCCTGTCGTCGACGTATCTGGTGCGTGCGCAGAAGGATCTGCCTAGGGCGGCGGCGGCGAGGCCTTGGGTTGCGCGGACGGACTATTTCTCGGATATGCTTTTTGGGCGGTTTGGGGATGTTACTGCTGGGTTGAAGTTTCATTCTTGATAGCTTTGTAACATGCGTATTCAGGCAGGGATAATATTGGTTTGCGTATGTATCTCTGCTTGGATGGTGATGGAGAATAACCAGATTCTCTGTTCACACTCATTTTGGGCTTTGATGAGGGCGTAGATACAGAGAGACATGTCTTGTCTGGTGGCAGAGATGCTTCTTGTTCAGAATGGCAGTGATTTCAATCAGTCAAACCAATTGGCCCACTGTCACCTGACTACCTTACGAGCCTGACTGAGGATTGACCTCCTCTGTCATTGTGTTTGTGCAGTTTGAGCCTTTGTTGGGTATTCCCTCACATACCGGCGTTTTTCCATGCAGTTCACTTTACTCCATATATTTACGGATTCTATTCACTTACACTTTTGCAATATGCACAGCATCATTTTTTGATAGCAATACATCTAATACCGTGAGAGTTGAGGGCAGTGAGAGGTCAATCTTCCCTTGTCACCGTTTTGGAGACTTCCACTCACTTTGTTGCTAATTCCTATCTCGTGTGGCCAGGACAGCCCCCTCATCCCAAAGAAAAGCCATAACAATAGATGTTAACATCTAACAACCATCTATCTTACTGCAATTAGTCTACCCTAACCTTGACTTCAAAAGACAGAAGACAGCAAACAAAGCACTCTGTTCGATTCTCTACATTCCATCACCACCACAACCAGGACCATAAAAAACCAAAACAGAAACAACATGAAAAAGCCAACCCAGCCATCACGAAGAAGAAGAAAAAAAAAAACTAGCAAATTATATGTATATACCAAGCTAACATAATAACCTAACCAAAGCCAAATCCAACCGTGAGTGCATCGCCTACGACACCTTCTCAGCCGCCTCGTGAATATCATCCGCATCCGCCTCCTTAATACTCTGGCGACGCACCTGCTCCGCATACTCGGGCTTGAGCTCGCCGTACTTGTCAAAGCGGTGCGGCTCTCTGATGGAGTGGTGCACGACGTTGAAAACGTTGGTGGTCTTCTTGAAGATGTCGTCCATTTCTTCGAGAGAGCGGTAGCGCGTCTCGGGGTAGAAGAACCATACGATGGGGAAGATGACGGCGTTGCTTTAACCGTTAGTATCTTTCCTCTTTCCTTTTGTGTCTCTTGGAAATGAAAAGGGTCTATTGGATTTATGGAAGGGGCCCTGGGGGAGCGTACATCACTGCGAAAATGACATAGGTCTTATAGCCGATTGTATTGAATGCGACAGGGGTGATCATCACCACGAGGAAGTTGAAGATCCAGTTTGCGCTGACGAACCGCACCATGTGAGTAGATGCCGGGTTGAAGTAAGGGGCTTGCTTACCTCGTTGACAACGCATTGGTCGGTGCGCGGATACGCAGCGGCACGATCTCAGCCGGATACAGCCACGTCATGCCTAGCCAGCCCAGGGCAAAGAAGCTGTTGAATACGAATAGGAAGACAATCTGCGCGGGGGCCGCCTTCATGTTTTTCTCGGGGAGGTGCAGCTGTTCGTAGCTGACTGCTAGGGCGACCATGGACAGGGACATTCCGGCTGCCTGTAGGTTCAATTGAGGTTAGTTCTACCTTTTTCTTTTCTTTTCTTTCTCTTTTTTTGGGCGGAGGAAAGGATGACGTACGCCGATCAGCATGAGTTTACGACGACCGACCATTTCAATAATGAAAATCGGAATCAGCGATACGAGGAAGTACTCGGTGCCGTTGCAGGCAGCGATCAACTTGGGGTAGTTGTTTTGCGAAAGGTTGATCTCGTCAAATAGTTTCGGAGCCTGGGAAGTCAACCTCTTGCTCCACCAGAGGAGGTGAAAAGAGAGGGATGTGGTGATGGGCTGGACATACGTAGTAAGTAATAAGATTGATCCCCGAAATCTGCTGGAACATCTGGCAGACGTAGGCCAGAACCACGCGGTGGAATTCACGGTATTCGGTCATTTGGAAGAGACTGCGGTACGAGCCCTTGGACATCTCCTTGACAGTCTGCTGCACGGATCTATACTCGTTCTGGATGAACGGGTCGTCACGGTTTTTCTCATTAAGCACTTCAAGCACCTCGATGGCTTCTTCGTCGCGGCCCTGCATCACGAGCCATCGCGGTGACTCAGGGAGATTGAGAATGGTGCCGAAGATGATCAGCGCGAACACGATTTGGAACGCGAGCGGGAAACGCCAGGAGACTTCGTTTTCTCCAATCCACGCCATGCCTGTCTGACTATAAGTCTCTTTTCTTCCTTGCTTCTTTCCCAAACACTCGACCCCGTCGACTGGGAATGGACTCACCATAATTCAACCAGTAGCTAATGGTGATCCCCGCCGTGATCAACATGCCTTCGACCATGACGAGCTTACCGCGTGCATGAGCCTGTGCCGTCTCCGACTGCCACGTAGGCACGGTACTGGTATTCATGCCATTCCCCCATCCGGTCACAATGCGGCCGACGATCCACTGGGGCAGATCATAAGCGCAGCACTGCAGCAGGGCACCAACGGTCATAATGACCGATCCCCAGAAGATCGTCTTCCGACGGCCCAGCGGATTTCCCACGAAGATCGTGAAAACGGCGCCAAGGAAGCAGCCCAGGTTGTAGGCAGCCACTGCGATTCCTTGATAGGTGTTGCGTGCGGTCTCTTCCGCCCCGGAAATCCCTTCCTGTTTGGGGTTGATTTTGGGGAAATATTTCACGAACGATGGGAGGTCGAGTAGACCGCCTGTTACGCCCTGGTCATATCCGAAGAGCCTTGTTTAGCATATGTTAGTGGGCGCATCCTTGTGCTGTCCCGGAGAGAGGGTAAAATGGGAGGGGAAGGATGTACAGGAAATCAAGACCGGCAATAAAACCTATGGCCCAGTTCAGGGTGTTTCCTCGCATGCCAAAGTAAAGAGGAATGCCCAACATGTTGGTGGGAGGGGGTCACTTCGTCGTGACAGTGCTACTAACGAATAGGGCTGGAAATGAGAGACAGAAAGTCGACGAGCGCGAAGAGCAGGCTGCGACCCTCAAATATGCGAGCACCACCAGTCTCATGTGAGAAGAGAAACGTCAGATCTTGCTCCATTGAGAAAGCCCCATCCGCGTTGACAATTTAGTGTAATCTGGGCGCGACACTGACACTGGGCGAACAGTTAGGGCATCATGCGACAGAGGCAACCACCACCCCAATCAGACACGGCGAGGATGGATCCCCGCGTGGTGTGGTCGATTCCTGATTCAGTTAACCCGGGTTGATCGAACGTGAATATGCCTCAGGCTATGGTCATTCACTATCTGAGCGCCAGAAGGATGCACTACTAGAATCAAGCGTCAGGGTGGAGCACCAAGCATCGGTTGGCAACGCTTGATACGATTGGCACTCCAGGCACGATTTTCATTGGGCTTCAATGCCATGGATGTCGTTCGCCGCCTTGGTTGGCCCAACTGGCACAGTTTGCCCAGTTGGCCAAGTTGACCCAAGAAATCCCGCGTGGAGACTCTTGCCAGCCCGTCTGGGGAGAAGGACCGTGAGTCGCCATATGGAGGTCCAGCGTACCTCACAAGACACACTGAGCATGGCGAGGATCACCACGGGCGTAATAACCCCCGAGCTTCTCGAAAGCGAAGGATGCGAATGGTGGTATCAAAAAGCGACCACGGTACCAGCTGCATGCGATCGCATCCAGGATTTCCCATCTCGGCACGCTGATCCCTATAACAGAGGAAGTCAGACTCATGCCGTCAGCGCCCCCGCCATCGTTCCAAGTCTTTTGCTCGGGATCTCCTAAACGGGCAGTGATCACGACGATTTCCAGCTATAGACACTCTTTACACACACATCCTCGACAGTTATTCTTACACACACAATCTCCCCCTGACATATCAATTTACCTCCGTCTCACTCAGCCACCCGTGCCGCCAAGCGGGCCAACCGAACTGATACGGAAGAGAAAGCTTATACAAGGCCAACTCGCGGGCGGGAAGTGAACGCTAGACCAGACTCATCCTAGTCAGACCAGCCATGGCCGCCACCGATCGCCCCTCCAGGCTTATTTGAACGACGTGTTTAGCTGCGTCATCGACGAGGCTGTATTAATTCCTTTATCGGCGTTCATTTCCAGTCTACCATTCCCATCAAAAAATAATAACAACAGTGCTAATAAATAAATAGAAAGAAAAAAAAAGAAAAATAGCCGATCACCCCCGACCCAGACATGAATAGGGGGGTCATGCGTATATGCGGGTGTATGCAAAGCGTGGCCCAAGCCCAAACCTAATAACAAAGTGGTTGCATACTTCTCCCCTCCACCTCCACAACATTCTCCAGAATTTCTCCAGCATTTCCCCCCGCATCCCGCATTTTCACTCATTCCTGGGATCGGGCCGGGCGTGTACACGCGAGTTGTGGCAGGTGCTCCACTGTAGACCGGCTCTATTTTTGTATGCATTTCATGGTATGCGACCGTTGTGTCGAATGTAACTGGGGGTGTTTTCCCCCTTCTCCTTCTATTTATTCTAGGGGAATTTGCTGCTTATACGAACGGTATAGCCTATTCTCCCATGCTTTTGTCACACATGTTTTAACGGTAGTCTAGGAGATAAACCCTACTTATTTATACAAGCAAGTGAATCAACAATATAGAGGACTACTATATATATGTGCTTGTGATATCCGATGTCTTATAACAGATAGCCGTGGATAGCCGTCCTACGTCATAATTCTTGAGTTGTCTACGGGGTGATGGCTCGGACACCGAGTCGATTGGTTACCTAGCTAGCTACTCGTGATTTACGTCTATATCAATCCTTATTATAATATGCAGTCATGCGCTTGTATTAGATCCGACCACAATATTCATGAAGTTCTGTCATTCTATCCCGGTTCTTCCCACCACTGGTCACTATATATCAATGCATGGTGCCTGTCGCGTGGATACTCTTCTCATAATACAGAACTTAGCAAGATATATCGTAGAAAAGAGGACAAAGCGAAGAGAACAAGTAATAGGTGATTGATTATATGGTGGAAATATCAGTCAGATTAAACCCCCCCCAAACTGCCGTTCGGCAAAATGGTATACCAACTAGAGTTGCATAACCACACCGTAAAATCCTCACCAAACCGCACTGAACCTGCAGTAGTGTGAGTTTAGTGGTAAGAGGTCAGAATCTATAAGTAAATTTAGTTTCTAGTTAAGAAATTATAGTAGTCAGATCTCTAAATAAAATGTAAACTAGGACTAGTGTAAGTAGTGTTATGTCATAAGCCTGATAGAAAGATCATAGAATACTCTTTAAAATCTAAGTTACTAATACTAGCATGGCAGAAGCTTTAAGGGATCCTGGGGTCTTGACAGTAGTCACTGTATAAGATCTTAGATTAGTTTTATCTATTAATAATAGAATAAAAGAATACAGGGCGCTTCTTATATCTAAGATACCTATAACGAGTCCAGTAGAAGCTTGAAGAGATCCTAGGGTCTTGACATGCAACTCTATAAAAAGCCTAGTTTGGGGGCTCCGGATTCTACCGGATCCTACCAGATCCTGACCCTAGCCCCCAAACCCCATTTGGGGTCTGACCCCCCGCCCCCGATCCAATCCGGTGCAGATTGGGGCGGATTTGGGGGCGGGTTTCCGGGGGCAGTCCTGCCACTCTAGTCAAGAATATACTAATAAATCTCTTGCTGACTAGTAGGTTGTAAAAGCGCTTCAGCTTTAATGACAGTATTACAGGCCTTAGAAAACACCTATAGTATCATTTTAGAGTCCATAAGTCTCAATGTGAAGCCCCAAGGACAGTGAAATCTTGTAGGTATGACATGTTAGTTAATACAGAATCAGCATTAAAGATTAAAGGTACAAGCCCCATCACGCCAAGAGCGTGTATTGGGGAGTCACAGTATCAAATATGCGGGGTCACCTGGTGGCGTGGAACAAATTGCTTTTGAGAGATCCTAGTCACAGAAACATTAGCGGGCTATGATCCTTGTGCATCAGCAGCCAGTCACTAGTCTAGACCTCGGCGATATGCGAGGTGATAGGAACGCCACGTCAGCAGTAGAATGACACCCTAGCAAGTATGTGATTAGAGCCAAAGGCATCAGAGCATAATGCTGGCTTCCATGTCCACGCCCGCGCCTCCAAACAAGGACTCTCTGTCGCCGAGATTTGGTACCCACCTCCTGATCAAAAAATTGACCAGCTTATGTCAAGTCTTCGGATGTCAGAGGTATCATTGTCTTGTCTTTTACATATGATAAAATAGGCCCAACTACTTAAACATAACTTTTTACATCGTACTTCGCGTTCTTAAATGCAGGGAAGTGATCCCAGACCAGCCTTAATTGGCAGCGAAGGTGATAAAAGGTAACTAACAGAAAAGCCCTTATATCTCGAAAGTAATGGATCTCAGACAACTCCGAGCCAAAACATATAAGCACAGAACTCCATCTCGTTTCCCCCTAACAATTTCAACATGCCTATAATCCACCGCGGTTCTCCTGACCTATTATTATAAGATATACTAGGATTACCAGCCTCACAGGTGTCTATAGAGAGAAAATAAGACTCCTCTAGTCCTATTATAGATTATTAGCTGCTAGTACTTTTTTATAAACAGGGCAGGTAGCTGGACTGACTTCTATTCATTTCGCAACCCTTTCTCAAAGCTGCAATTCTCGAGTTCGACCTGATATTCATAATTCATTGGTTTATAACATCATCCGTGGAACATAGCAGGATTCGTTTCTCCTAGTAAATTACCGTCAGACAGGGATTCGGGCAAGGATTCCCCGGTAACTGTAATAAACTAAACTATAGTATTTATAAGGAGCTTTCAGGGGCTTGTGGACACCAGTCCTCGAGATGACATATATACCCGGCCGTACCCACCATTTCTGTGAAACCTACTCATCTACTGACGTGATCACCATCCACCACCTGTCGCAGCTATGGTCAGTAAGAAAGTCTTATCTTTATGGATCATTTTTCCACGCCTAATCACATCATATACCAAATGTTACCGTCCCGATCACGTCGATGCTAGTCATCCGGATTATCGACCATGTATCCAAATCAACGGCGTTCATTCAATGTGCTGCAGGCTCAATGGTGAGAACCCAGACATATGTCTTCCGAATGGGATTTGTATGGTTAATCTGGAAGATGGAAGTCGAGAATATTGGAGAGACTTCTGTACAGACAAGGAATGGAAGAGTCCAAACTGCTTGCAGAATATATGTCCTGAGGTAATATCAAAAGAAAAAGGCGTCCTTCTGTCTTTTAGGTCTCAATTTTCCATTCTTACTAACGACTGCCCTTATTTCTAATAGTTAGATAATTGGACTGCGCGTGTTCAACCCTGCGACGAGAGAAATCGCACATACTGTTGTGGATCTGACGGTAGTTGCTGCAATGATGACAAAACCTTCTCACTCGAGCCAGCACTGGCCTCCATTGGAACCTCAGCCACCACAACTGCAACACCCACATGTAATATTGAGGACTCTCCTAAGTCGGCGACTAAAGTAGCAATCGGCGCGGGTGTCGGGGTACCGTTAGGAGTTTGTTCGATAGCAATGCTTGGGGCTGGGTTCTGGTGGGGGAAGAAGAAAACAGATGCGAAATACAAAAGGTACCAAGACAACATTCCATTACAAGAGGGACATGCAAATTCGGGTATGTACCAAACACAGGATGCCGGCTCGAAACCCGTGTATGAAATGACAGGACTTACTACTGCACAACGTGCGGAGTTACCTGTGGAAAGAGGTTGACTGATCCATGAACATGTAAATATGAACTATTTGATGTGGGATACTCTTATAGAGTAAGATAAAATAATTTTTATAATCCATGTCCCTGCAGGGCATCCTTGGAAGCTCTTAAACAAATTGAAAGTAAAAGTCTGGCTCTGTCTGCCAAGAAAAAGGGAAACCTTTGCGTGAGCAAGACAATTTACTTGACTGATCAATAAAGAGTGCGATAGATGGTCATGTGGTTTGCAGGTCACTAAGCTGAACAAAGCAGTGAAGAGAAGCAGAAACATATAATTTTCCTCAGTTCGGCTTTTCACAAGGACCCCCGTGAATACTTAATTAAGCCGAATGCCTGGACCCTGTATACAAGGTGAGCTGAACTAGACCAAGTCAGTTGGATGATAATCGGCTAGTTTTACGCATTATTGCTTGACTAATTTGCGCGTTTTGTGTATTAGAAATTGCCGGTGCTTGGTCTGATCCATTCCCCATAATGCAGTAATTTCAGCTTGCCCTGACTCTGGCCCTTTTATATGCAATCCATACTAAACGGGTGAGATTGACAGGGTTTATTTAATAAATGCTACTCTAGTTAGTGAGCTCAAAATACAGTCAAACAGAGATAACAAGCATCTAATACATCTTTAGCGCTTGACCTGGTCTTTGCGGCCTCCAGGAATTCGGCTAGTGACGAACCCTCGTCATAATATGATCGTTCGTTATATTGGTGGATGCCTACTCTCTGATATAACCTATGTTTTGTTTAAAGGATCATTGATATTGTGTGAAAGGCTTTCTATTGGGTGTTAAACTCATATTACTGATAAAGAGAAATGTTGGTATGAATTATAATGAAGGTGTTGTAGGCCGATGTGAAGACTCACGGCGCGCATCCAGCTGTGGGGATTCCGCGGAGCCTGGCCGTACGTGGGTTTCCGGGTGGCTCTGGAACGACGCATCAACGCTATGGCAGTTCTCTGGTCTATCATCAATACGTTCTAATGGGATTTGTTCCCGTTTTATCGGTCGGTCTTGCGAGGATAAGGTCCTCGCCCGACGACGAGTTATATACTTGCTTATAGCTGGCAGACAAGCGCATATAAGGCCGATCCCTCCCTCGGCATTTCTGGTAGGAGAAACAACATTAGGAAGGGTTCAGAAGAAACAGCCAATCAATGAAGATTGTCTTACCCGGATAATAGAATTCTCTGGAACAATAATGTCTGGTCTGGGTCATCTCCACCCAAGATGACTAGAACTAGGCGATATAGACTGAAACCTACAGCAATACCGCCCAACCCTAGAAGTGCGATCACCTTTACCTTTATCTTCAAAGACATGTGCAATGACCAGGTGAAGATAATAGGAAGCACCAAGATCGCGGTGTCGGAGATCACACTAATGAGGGAATCCGCAATAATCACTGCGGGACGATCGAGGCACTGTCCGCCTGGCATCGTCAACATCGTCCAGTACGCTGAGATCGGCGAGCAGATAAATATCTTGACGAAAAGTATTGTCACGTAGTAGGTCAGATTAAGACCAAGAAAGATATCGACTACTATGATGCTCCGGAAGGGCCTCCAAACTTTGGCCAACACCAGAAGTAGGGTTGCCTTAACAAATAGCGCCAAGGGCGCATAGATTATGGTCGACGCATAGGATATCTGGGTATGTAAGTTCTTCTCATTTTTGCAAGCGGTTGTTATCGAGTGGAGCATGGAGGGAATACTGACCTTGAAGCTTTTTTGAATCTGATTGACACTCAGACTAGCCATTCCTTCTGCACCCCCGGCGAAACCATCTGTCCCTCTTAGCAAACAAATTAGAACAAATCAATGTGGAAAAGGCTAGCTAACGTACAGATCAAGGCACACGTACAATAGCCCATAAATAAGAGCTGCTTTCGGATTTACCTCAGGCTGTTAAAGAGAGCTCGTAAGCAGGATCAAGAGGGTACTCCATACCCAGGCAACAAAGCAAGTCACTAGCATAGGTGAGTATCTGGTATAGTCAGGGAACATTCACTGAATACATACCATCTTCAACACTAAAGGGTCGTCCTACTTCTCTCCAAACCACCAGCCTTAACACTACCAGCAATGTTACAAAAATGTAGCATAGAATTTGAGTGCTAAAGTTAATTTGCAGCAGCGGGTTGTCAGAAAGGGCCAGCATGAGGGTAAAGTAAGAGAATTTGTCATGGATGGGTCTCTACTTCAGACTTGTCAGGCTGATTATAAAGAGTGCTAAAGTCATTCATCCGCCTTTGTCATGGTTACCACCTCGCTCTCGTGACTACCATACTGCAAAGTAGTGACATCACTCACTTAGTTTATACCTTCCTAATATTTGTGGCCCAGGTGATGCCCGCCAGTTCACGTGCTGACATAATTATAGATCTAGTAGGTAGAGTGGTTCGTCACGGGTAACATCATGGGCATTCGTCCGGGGAATAAAATTACCACTATGATCTAACCAGGCTTAAACTCTGACAGAAGATCACTTTAGCCAATATCCGGTATCAGTTAACTCAGCTGGCATGCCTTTCAGTGCTTTTCATCCCCATCTTAAATCTCATTAATAGTTGGGCACTATTCCTGGCCCTGTTACAGAGCTGATGGTCAACAGCAGCTTCCCAGATTACAAAGCACTTTTCTTGAGAGCAGAGGAAGAACGGAAATAGGCCGAGAAAGAGCGAAGGCGTGAAGCAGCCTTTGACACTGATGTGGTTTTAGTAAGATGATACGCCCAAGAAGTAGAACCATAACTGGTCAATGAATACAAGGTTACTGTAATCTATTATTAGTAGCGAGTCCTTCTCTAATCTCACAGTTGATCACCAGCAAACGCCAATATATACAGCGCCTAAGGTTGGCCTTAATTATATCATCTTTGATTTGAAAACTGGTGCTAAAATTTAGGAAGATTTAAATATTGTATGGTGGCTCCTGTCTTTGTCCTATTTTCTCTTTCTTATTATAACACTTGAACGTGCTCTGGATAATCCAGCCGGCTATCACGCAGTATCATTATAAGTACTCTTAAGTTTTTTCTATTACAAACTGCTAACTATCTGTAGTATCACCCCTATATATTTTTAATTATATACGGCCCTGCCATTTCCTGTCGTCCCGCAGTTTAAGATGCCATCGACTGTCGGGATTTATGTTGCCATTTTCAACGATGGAGGTGTTTACAAACACTAGGGTCTGTTTATTAACAGACTCCAGGGAGCAGAAGAGAACTTGCTCCAAGCTAAGGGATCTGATGGCTGGTTTCGCTATGAGCCAGAAAACAGGGATGCTCGACGTTCACGAAGCCTAGTGGAGCTTGTCTATATTTGTGATGTGGATGTTGCTAAAGTCAGCATGATCAAGGGCGTTGCAAGTAAAGTCCCTGTGAAGAATGAGATTTCAGGTTGGAATTGTCAAGACTATGTGCTCGACCTTTTGGATACATTGGAAGAAGATGAAATTGTGAATAAGAATACAGGCTACCAAAAGCAGAAAACCAAGGTTCGCGCAAAGCAGGAAGGATTAGTATAGATAATATTTATCCTCTCTTCATTGAAACTATATTATCTTTTTGTTTAATAATCAGTCTAATGCTCTGTGATGATTTTAGGTGAAGCCAATTACTTTTTATTATTTAGATGTCTATCCATGTTACCTGTCTATTCCAAGTCTATTAGTCAGTTACCATTAACTTGCGAATAGAATCTCTAGTAAGATATATTATAATCCTTTCCCTCTTCATCAAACTTGTCAACAAGATAAAATAGAGGATTACCATTTAATCTCTATAAGAAAAGGTATGATAACTAGGTGGCTTGCAAATGAATGTCCCAGAGCCGATCAACAAGCCAATATGTAGGAAACTGTAAAGGGGAAATACTCGATGGTAAATAAGAATACCAGTCAGTTTCCTCCTTCACGCTCAATGTTCTTGTCAATTGTGTACATTCATAGTACTCTGGATAAAACCCACTATCTTCCCAGTCAATGATCCCTGTCACAACATAGTCATTGTTCTGATCCTGTTTCACTATTATGTTATCAGGCCTGACGTCCCCATGAGTGAACACTAAGTCCTGAGCGGGGCCTGTAAGGAAAGAGCGGAGGAATTTAGTATATGTGGTACTGCCGTGATGGGGAGCAGCGTATTTGAGATCGTCAAATTCTGCATGTCCACTGGTTATTGAACTTTTTGTATGTTGTTTGGCTTCTTCTCCCCCAGTTTCTTCTAAACAGTGACCAACTTTTCTAATTGTTCTCAGTCTCCGAAAGATTCCATCTAGCTGACACTGCACAGACAGCTTGTTTTGGTGTGTGAGGTTAGGCCACGCCTCATTTAATGTCATAGATGGAATATAAGACATGAAAATAATGCAAAGGGACCCAGTTCTGATCAAGCCATGAGGTTTTGGGACGGGAATCTCTGGTGCTTGTTCCACAAGGTAGTGCATAGTAGTATACTCTGTATAGTCACCACTTGTTACGACAACCTTGGCAATAAGGTCATCGTCACACTTGAGAACAACACCCCTTATAGGGCTTTCCCATAGCTTTTGGGAACTCCACAGAATTCGTCGCAGAGATTTGAGTAGCGACTGACCTTCGTCTGTTGAGTTTTCATATGATTCGGAGGTTCGTTTCAACATGATGCTCACTTTATCAGATAGTGGGAACACAATCTTAGCCGTCTCAATGTCATTAAGTCGCGTACGGAAATCAGGAGGATTTTGTTGTTTTGTCGTCTTGTGCTCCATTGGATTGATACTGGATTGGGTTGCGAGTCGCATACGCCGAGCATAGTTTGGAGGGAAGACCGAAAGTAAGTCAATTTCAGGGTCTTCTTTAACAGCGTCGTGGAGTTCATTCATTGTTCGTTGATTGAGTTTAGCTGCATCTGTTTCCATGCGTCGAAGTTGTGCATTTTGATGCTTTTGATGATAGGACTCTGGGATGAGTGCTATTAAATCAGTGGCTGGATTTTTCTTGAGTGCCCATTCAAATTTTCGCATAAGCTCTTGGTTACACTGTTCAGCATTGACACAGGAAAGCGAGTTAAGTATTTCTGTATTCATGATAGTAATACTCATAGATTGATAAGCAAGCACCACAGGTCTTGGGAATAGGAATGAGCATAAGAAACAGGTAGAATAAAGTAACATATCGGTACGGAAATACGCTAGCTGTTCTAGGTAAATTCTGCCGCTTTAATTTTGCGGCAAGGTGGTTTCCCGCCATAATCTATCATGTTTCACGGGCACAGCAGACCTATATACAGCCAAAGGGAATTTGTGATGATGCTACCAACTTCATTGCGGAGGTCATTGGAAATTTCGGTCTAGTTAATGATTCGAAAGATATCATCGGGGAGAAACTGACGGCTTGGATAGAGAAAGGGAAGAGATATAATATGAAGAACATGCGATTAAACTCTACAATCTATACTTTCAGCTAGATGATATACCAAGAGCTTGGCTCGATACACCCTCTCTATCTATATTGATCTGTATTTGGGCTTTGCCTTATGTCTTGACGTGACCTACTTTCCTGCGAAAAGGGTAAATATCTAATGCACTAAACTAATCTGTCTATACTCCTGTCGCCAGGTCCGATAAATTCTAGAATACGACGAAACATCCCAATCGCGAAACTACTAGTGTATTCTAATACACGAACGACCTGTAGTACTCTAGAACAGAGAATATGTGCCTATTAGATGTATAGGTACCGATAGAGCAGGTGTGGCTCGCTTCGCTACCTCTACGGGGTAACTTGGGTATTCATGATGGGAAAATATCGCATGGCATAGTACTAGGAGGTCTAATATTGGAGTCATAATCGATGTATAAAAACCATAGGTACCATTACTAGCATCCTTAATCCAGTAGCTATCCCGACAGAATACAGACAACACAGAGTACACAACTATTCCATCTTCCCCGAATCACAGCAGTCCTTCCTTTGTTCGACCTAAACACAACCCTGGTATACAAGCAGGCATCTTTACCCTTGTAGCAGTACGTCAGCGCTTTTCGACACAATTCAACATATCCACCAGGCTAAAAGGGACAGAAGAAAAGGATGAGTAGCACAACAATCCCAAGACATACACCAGACAATATTAGGATGCAATCGGTAGTACGGTACTTAGAGAGAGCAACCGCCCTTCTCCTCATCCCAGTCCTTGGTCAAGCACTCCGCTCCAGAAGCGGGCGGCATGCATCCAATACCATCCAAGCAAGTGATGGGTTTGATGCCCAAATCAGGCGTAAGCCCAGTTTTTCGGAGGTAGCAGTACGGTTTGCCATGCTCGAAATCATGCGTTGAGACTTCGCCATCTCTTCCGCCGTCGATGGGATCACACCTGGCGGCACACTTGTTGTTGAGACACGAGTACTTCTCGTCGATAGCCGAGACTATATGTTTTTGGTGGTCAGCTGTGGGTAGTGAGGTTGGAGACGAAGTGTGGGCATCAACCACTCACCTAGGCCAGCGGCGAGGAAAAGGGTTGCGACGCCGAAGGTGAGCTTCATCTTGACAAGTAGCTGATTTGATATCAAATCACTAAATGATAATTGTGGTTTGGGTATTTGTGGATATGCAATGAGGGGGTTGAGATATCGAAGACGATCGAAGACGGTGTCGAACGGGCTTTTATATCCGGCCGGACGAGTGCAGCCAGACCATCGACTCGATACAAACATAGACAATAGACGATCCCATCCATTATGGGGTTTCAAGCCAAGAAGTGCATCGTTCCTGGCGTTGTTGGATTACTTCTTCTTGTGGAATGGTTGAAGCTGCAGTGGCTATATGGACCTGTGCCGTGGTTTGTACTCCACGACATTCCGCCCAGAAAGACGAACCAACCAACCATATTCACCCGATTTATCCGAGTGAGACGGTAGAGTCCAGATCAGGACCATCTTGGCGTTGTGTCAGTGGGGCCATGAGTCAGTAGCCAAGCCTTTCTCCTGGAGGAGCTGTGTTGGGTAGAATAACGTCGTCTGTGTAGGTATAATATCAAGCAAGAAGTTCTGGCGTTCACGTACTCCTTCTTATCAAAGTGACCAAGTTGACCTCTAATCCATGAAATAAATACATGGTGTTCACGGTCCTGTAGTTTATTCTGCGATTTCTTCAACTCCCAACTCTCCACCGGTCGATTGTTTTCTACCCAGAGATAGAATATTGTATACAGTATATCTTTGCCCCGGAAAACCTTCCCCGGAACCATTGCCAAGAAAGTGGTCACAATAGAAACAAAGAGCACAGATTCTCCGTCTTACTGTGTCTCTCCACCGCTCTTCGCCGCCGAGAAATCCTTCATTATGGCCAAGCTCGACTGCAGAGCAATATGGAAACGATTCTCAAAAGCACTTCTCGTCGGCGAGCTTGGTGCTTATACCATGCATTAGGCAGACAGCTATATTTACTTCTGATATAGTAATTCGTCAACGTTGCCAAGTGTAGGTGATGCTATATATCACAGTATATGTCTATAGAAAGTTCCTCAAACAGTCGACGCTATCAGCACGAAGAATGATCGGCCGGGAGGCTAGTTTCTTACTGGGGTCGGAGTACGTTCTATGTACCTGGGGATTGGGTCGCTCGTCATATTTGGTTTGATAGACTAGCTCATATAGTGTGGTTTAGCCTCTCGCGTGTTGAACTCATTGGTCTGTGTCGTTGACCCACAGCGATGAACATGCTGCTATCTTTGGTCACCGGCCTTCTATAATATAATCTCCAGCTTGGCGTCATGTTACAGTAGACTCAGTTAATGATGATTGTACCACTTGAGTTCTCGTTCTTGGTTTTGCCAAGGTTGGGGGGGGGGGGGGGTGTGCGGGAGCAGGTGAATTCGACCAGTTTCCTGGCCAATTTGATTGAAAATGGGGCGAAGCCAGAATCTCCAATGTCGATCAGATGGTGGCAGTGAATACGACCAGCCAGGGCATTATCGTCTCTACATTATCTAGCTGCAGAGCAGACTATCACCTTTTGACTGTGCGTTCTGTAAGTTGAACCCTTCTATCAGGGCCATAGTTCCACTATGTGTTTTAAACTGCTCTCACATGTGGGCACGAGTATGGTCAGACTCAATATGTGTGGGGGTCTCCCCAACTTTACGAAGTCGAACAGGTCTATGAGGCTCGGACATCTGAAATAGAATCAATCAATGTCGGTATATTCCGTGTAGCTTGGTGTCAGGAATTTGATCTGATTCGTGTTTGGTCCAGTCGTCACCTGCAGGTTCTGTTGAGTACAATATTATTGCAATGAAAGGAAGCTATAAAGGGGTACCCACAGAGCCCAAAAGTGTCTAAATATCTTTTGTGGCCGAGTGATATTCTTTTCCACAAATATTTGCCAATCAGTATCCTATGGTCAGTACAATCGTTGAACATCAGTGAAGCCCTAGAAGATTACTACCATCTCAGAACATTGGATCCTGGACCCCATCCTTAAAAGCTAAAACATTTATTCCGTATTTTCTGGGACATTGATTATGGTTATATGTGATATATAAGCCAGTATTCATGACCAATTCCGCGGAATTGGTCTATGATACCCTTTTGGCCGAGCGGTATAGTGGTCGCTCGGGTAGTCCTATATCTCATATATTTAACGAAGGTGTCATGTGCAGCAAGACATTGCATGTAGAGTCCTGGAACCACTATGGGCATGACATGCTGACGTGCCGCACAGACTCCTTTGGAGTCTAGCCCTATAGGGTATATTAGGGTCATATAAAATGAATTGAATGAAATGTGAATAACCTGATCTTAGACCTAAGCACTACAGGAGTTAGCTTTATTAGATCTTGGGGGTATCAGTCAGGTCACCAGGTGTCGCCCTCCCAAACTGCCGTTCGGTATTTTAATGCAGTGGCGAAGATAATGCACGCACTGTATACAATGGTCAATCTTTGGTGTCTTGGGTTGTATGCACTTCACTGCACCTTGCTGTTTACATGAGGTCTAGTTTTATGGACGGAAAATAGTATATATCCTAGGTAGGAGAGGATAAGTGACTACAGGGGTCTAGACAGCCCTAGACGGGAGATATAGCACATGTATACAGGGTACATTTTACAATGCAAGCAAGACTCTAGTATTGAAGCACAACTTAACAAAATAAACATATTTAAACCTATATAACGGATTCAAGGCTACAGACGAAAAAGAACAAACGAATCAGTTCAAGAGCAGAATCAAGCCCGGTCGAAATCGGGGTAAACCATCAAGAGCCGACCCCACACCGGCTATTCGAATGTCCGTCGGACAACCTCCGAGCACCACCAGATACTGCTTCGCTTGACTCATGCGTAGAGTTCATTCATCAAGGCTTATCCATTGTAAACTACCACCTATCCTCCACCTTATTCTCCTTTCCCTCTTGGAACCAAAATGAAAACCTACAGCATCGCCGCAATCCCCGCAGACGGGATCGGACCCGAGGTCATCGAAGCCGGCATCGTAGTCCTCCAAACCCTCGCCAAAACCCTCAACACCTTCAACCTATCCTTCACAAACTACGACTGGAGCTCGGAGACGTACAAGAAAACCGGAACATACATCCCAGACGGAGGGCTCGAGGCGCTCAAAAAACACGATGCTATCCTCTTTGGCGCCGTCGGTGCTCCGGGTGTGTGACACCATCCATTCCTCCCATATCCAATACACACAAAACCCCCATATCATAGAATGAATAGGTACCTAGTCGTAGAAATACTGACCAACCAGACGTCCCCGACCACATCTCCCTCTGGGGCCTCCGCCTCGCCATCTGCCAACCCCTCCAGCAATACGCCAACGTCCGTCCGACCAAGATCTTCCGGGGCACGGCATCGCCCCTCCGGAACTGCGCCCCGGGCAGCCTGGACTGGGTGATCGTGCGCGAGAACAGCGAGGGCGAGTACGCGGGACAGGGGGGCCGCTCGCACCGCGGCCAGGCTTGGGAGGTCGCGACCGAGACGGCTATCTTCTCGCGCCAGGGCGTCGAGCGCATTATGCGGTTTGCGTTTGAGACGGCGCAGCGCCGCCCCAGGAAGCTGCTGACTGTTGTTACGAAGAGTAATGCGCAGCGGAATGGGATGGTGCTGTGGGATGAGGTGGCGAAGGTCGTGGCGAGGGATTTCCCGGATGTTACGGTGGATAAGATGCTTGTGGATGCGATGACGACGAGGATGGTGTTGAAGCCGGAGTCGATTGATACGGTTGTTGCTACTAATTTGGTATGTCTTCTCTCTCTCTCTCTCCCTTTTCTTCTTTTTATTTTTCTTTTTTGGGTTCAGTTTGTATCGTGCGGGGACTTTGCTAGATTTGGCTAACAAGTGCTAGCACGCGGATATCCTATCTGATCTGGCAGCTGCGCTGGCCGGATCGATAGGCATTGCGCCCACGTCAAACCTCGACCCTACTCGTGAGAACCCGAGCATGTTTGAGCCGATTCATGGCTCCGCGTTTGATATCACGGGGAAGGGCATCGCCAACCCTGTCGCGACGTTCTGGACGGCGGCGGAGATGCTGGCTTGGCTGGGCGAGGAGGACGCGTCGAAGAAGCTGCTGGAGTGTGTGGAGAATGTGTGTGAGCGAGGGGTTCTCACGCGCGATCTGGGCGGAAAGGCGACGACGAAGGAGGTGACGGATGCTGTTGTTGCTGAGGTGGAGAGGTTGGGGTTGTCTTAGGCTACTAGTATCTACGGAGTACTCTAGTGACTAACTTTATCATGGCCTATCTATCTATCATGGTGAACTAGAGACTGTATGGACATGTTGGGCTGTATATCAATAGCTTCAGCCGTAAGGTAGTGTTAGTCCATATATCCTGCATGTTTCCCCGCCCATAGTATACTTCATACACGACTTTAACTGCCCATCAGCAATCAAACCGACCTATCAACCTCGTACCAACAAACCTACTAGTTTCCAGCAGGATGCATTAGCAGCAGGGATCGCCTATCTCCCACCAATAACCCCACTCTTTCAACACCCGCAGTCTAAACCCAGTAAGGCTGCTAGATCCTTGCTTTGACACCAGCACCAATAACTACACGCCTGTTCCTCTCTTATCAGGGTTCCTGTGGTTCGTGCTGCCAGTTCATTGACACCAGCCTACCTTATTCAGTAGTGGATTCTCGTAGAGCTAGTGCTCTGTTATCGTGGTGATGTATTGTTGTCGTCTTGGCTAGATAAGGCTTCTCTCGCCTCTCAGCTTGATATCAATATCGAAATATATCTGTAGATTGATAGATCGACGGGCCAAGATGTTCCTGTTGTTGGGGGAAGAGGGCAAAGGGGAAGGGATATAACCATGGGTGTCTGACGCTCTGTGACTCTGCGCGTGGGACTTGGTTGTTGGAGATATAGACAATATACCCAGAGCAGAAAGAGAGAGAAGCCATGGCTGAGGTAGGTCCATCCAGTGCCCTATAAGATATTTGCCCTCGCTGACGACAGTCACAGCCCGAATATGACCCCTCCGCCCCCCAAGGCGGCGACCCAACTAAAGTCGACGTCAATACCCAGTACGCCGGCTTCGAGTTCAACTACGTCTACATCCTCGCTTGTACATTCGTCGTGTACCTGATCCTTCCCGGGATCGGACTCTTATACAGTGGTCTAGCAAGGCGCAAGTCGGCGCTATCGCTGCTGTTCCAGGCGTTTATGATCCTATCGGTGTATGCTCGCCCCCTCCCCTTCTCTCCGAAAGTGCGACGGTGACATGACTAACCCAAGCAGAATAACATTTCAGTGGTTATTCTGGGGCTACTCGCTCGCGTACTCCCGCGATGGAGGCCCCTACATCGGCACGCTCAAGAACTTCGGCATGATGGACGTGCTGGTCGCCCCGTCGTCGGGATCGCCCGTGCTCCCTGAGATCCTGTTCTGTCTGTATCAGCTGCTGTTCTGCGCTTGCACCGTATGTTCTCTCTCTTTCTCTCCCTCGTCGACAGCCATACGTGCAGTCACACTGACCGCAACGCAACCAGGTGATGATTGTCGTCGGCGGAGCCTTTGAACGAGGCAACATCATCCCCTCCCTGATCTTCAGCTTCTGCTGGGCCACCATCGTCTACTGCCCTCTGGCGCGCTGGACCTGGAGCAGCCAAGGCTGGCTGTATAATCTGCCCGCGATTGACTTCGCCGGCGGAGGCCCCGTCCACATCGCATCGGGATGCTCTGCGCTGGCATATGCGCTCGTCTTGGGTAAACGGCGCCACGACGGGGAAGCCTCGCTACGACGCCCACATAACCCCACCCTCGTCTTTCTGGGAACAGTCTTCATCTGGACGGGATGGCTCGGCTTTAACGTAAGTATCCCCTCCCTCCACCACAGCACCGCAGATATCCTGTCCCCATTCTACGCGAGCGACACTAA
The DNA here is from genome assembly GCA_023619815.1 of Aspergillus neotritici. Taxonomy (NCBI): domain Eukaryota; kingdom Fungi; phylum Ascomycota; class Eurotiomycetes; order Eurotiales; family Aspergillaceae; genus Aspergillus; species Aspergillus neotritici. The sequence continues at coordinate 102,724 of JALZYL010000032.1, read as the reverse complement.
CATATTAAAAACAGGGCGGATCGAGTCTCAACGCCAGCATGCGTGCCCTAATAGCCATCTTCAACACCAACACAGCCGCCTGCATGGGCGTCCTCGGCTGGATCCTCGTCGACATGATCCGCAACAAAGGCAAGTTCTCCGTCGTCGGCGCCTGCGAGGGCGCCATCGCCGGCCTCGTCGGCATCACCCCCGCCGCAGGGTGCGTCTCGATCTGGCTAGCGGTCGTGATCGGGTTCATCACAGGGACAATATGCTCGCTACTTCAGCGCGTCAACGACTGGTTGCACATCGACGAGGGCATGGACGTGTTCAAGCTGCACGGGATCGGGGGCATCGTGGGTGCCTTCCTGACGGGTCTGTTCGCCACGGAGTCGATCTCGTCGCTGGATGGTGCCACGCTCGCTTCGGGCGCTATCGACGGTAATGGGGTCCAGGTCGGGTACCAGGTGGCGGAGATTTGTGCGATCTCGGCTTACTCGTTTGCGGTGTCGTGTGTGCTGTTGCTGGTGCTGAAGTATATTCCTGGGATGAAGCTGCGGGTGGATGAGCAGGGGGAGATGGTGGGGTTGGATCGGGCGCAGTTTATTAATGAGCAGATTGGGGATTGGACGTTGGTGGATGGGTTGGCCATGTCGTCGATGTTGGTGGGGGTTGCGCGTGAGCCGGCGTCGTCGTCTGAGGGGGGAGGAGAGGTTAAGAAGGGGGATGCATAAATCCTTGTGCCATCTATTTTATTTATTGGGAAGTTATTCCACTTTCCATTGTTTATATGCCTCTTTCCTATCTCTATCTACCTATCTACCTATCTATATCTAGATGGATACAGGGCTACTCGAACCTTGATTCCACGTTGTATACACAATGACTTATTCTCAACTGCTAACCATACCTAGTCTTAGATGGATACCTGCTTGGTAGGTAATGAACCCCTATAGATGATGTGGGGGGTTGATCATGCACGTTTGCTTGCTTACCTGCAATATCACACGAAAGCCGAAGCGCGGTAAGCCAATGGTGTCCAGGATACGAATGTCTAGAATCAGCAGCCTGGGAGAGGCTGAAGTAGTTCGAAGACGATTGGCAGTGTGAGAGCAAACTGCCTTTTCTTTCCCTCCGGTGTGTCCCGCAGCGGCTGCATTGCAGAGGTCTGCAAGCTAAGTTGATAGGTGAAAATGGGGTCTTACATCTTCAACAGGTCATGATGGATGTTGCCCTAGCCTATCGAAGACGGACACACTACATGCACCTCGTAGCTAATGGCAAAGCAACCGGGATATATTATTCTTGATCTTAGAGGAGCAATCCATGGTTAAAACCAATGCTCCCTTTCTATCTGCTCGCTCCTTTTCCCACCTTCATGGCTACTAACCCACGTCTCTTCTCCGGCTGAAAACTTAGGTTTCTGCTGTCCCAGGCCTGTCGCTTTTTATTTTGCTGACGTCAAACGTTGCTCTCCGAAAATGACTAGGACTCAAAGCGAAATCATTGGCATTATTGCAGGGCTTGTAACACTCATCTCCGAAGTAAGGATTATCTACCTTACTTGGGAGGTTATCTCTGTCCGTCATCTCCGCAAGAACTATGGCAAACTCAAGTATAAGTTCGGTCCACTGCAGGCATTGGTGCTCACAATTATCTTTCCCGATGCCAAGGATATCGTGGATCGAGTTGAAAAACATGTGCTCGGTGTTGAAACAGATGAGCCGATCATGCTACGAAGATCAACGTCCGAAGATTGCACAATGCTGGCCGTTGCTGTATGTCCTGACGACCTTTTCAAGGCGAATATTTGTCTAACAAATACGCAGGCAGCCATTGTGGCGCAAGTTGCCATTACAGCCCTAGGTCTTGAAAACCTTGACAAAGTTCATTGGACCGCAGAAGCAGCATTTGTACTCAGCTTGACTACTGGGGGTCTCTCAGTCTGTTATGCTTGCTTGGTTCAACAAAGGATGAGCAGTCTCTTCACCACCGACGATGTCAAGAATTTTTTCAGCAAGCCCAACAGCGCAAAAGAATTTCAAGACCTCGAACCAGACCTAGATAATTTGATATCAAATATGAGGAAGACAAGCCCCAGTGATGAACAAACCGCAGGATATCAAAGAATGACAGAGCTCGAACGAAGGATCAAGCAATTCAAGAGCAGGAACAAATGGAAATCTGCTTCCTTTCATTCTATTCTTATGATCAAGGCACCGACTCTTCTTTTGAAATATGCACTGGCGGCTTACATCATTGGACTTGGCATCTACTTTGGCTGTCTCGCGTTCAGCGATGTGGGTTCTCAGAAGCCTCAAGGATCGTATCGCGCAATCTTCATTGTCTACATTGTCACTATCTTTATCGGGCTTCTGATCTATTACGTCCCGTCTATATTGAAGGAACTAGAGCTAGCGCCAGCCCGTCGCTACGCACAGATCATGGCCAATGAGCTTGTCAAGCCACAACACCAGGAAGAGTATGAGATTATGCAGAATATTAGGGCACTGCTGAGTTCAGAAGAGCAGGAAGAAAAGGGTGAGCATAAATCTAACAATGCTACGTCTTGTGAAGGAGGACATGAAAACATGGAGGGGGTTCAGCACAGCCCCCTACACGATATTGTGATCGAACAGTCCAACAAGCCTACTGGTGAGACTGCAGAGTGAGTCCTGAGGTCATGTTGTGTAGCCCTACCTCGGATAAACTTGCAGGAGCAGAGCAATGGCGGTAGTCTGGGTATATATCAATCTACAGGTATCGGTTTCACTGCGTAGGATACCGGATATGTATACTGGGTGAGCCGTAGCATGAATTGCAAGATAGCCCAGCCTGACACTATTAGTTTCTCGTGATATAATATCTTCCGCGCCTTTCAATGTATTCTAAAACATAGTTTAGTTGACGATCATACCATACGGGGACTGTCTCATTCCAATAAGGGTTCGGGAATAGTTATTGAGAGTAAGAACCTACAGGTGATTCCATATCTTGCTATTTCATAAGAGTGGTCATATTATGATACTGGGGATTGAGGTTCCTAGCTATTTGTGACGGGACGATTGATATGTTGGTTGCTCTTGGCATTGGTGACGTCGTAGTGATTGTGACTATTTCTACAGTTATAATATAACAGGATGCATCCAGCTTGTTAAGGTGCAGAATTGTTCTGTCCAAAGCAGCTGGTCTGCGAAAGAACTCGAAATATGGTCCTTATCATATAGGGGCCAGTATACCTTGACATTACGGGTTTAAGAAAACTCGCTATATATACAATCTGAATCCAATTTGAGGTGACTCTGTATAGATAGTATAGGTGGATAGATATATCCTCTATTTACTTATTTCCTTCCCAATTGATCCCTGCATAAACAGACCCTGTCAGCATGAGTCAGTCCCACTCCCATTAAATGAACATGTTACCCGGGCCCCACTTGACAATCTGGCGCTGTTGCTCACCAGCTTGCCTGTATCTCGTTAATAAATAAATATAAAAATTCAACCCGTGTACTTTGTACTTCGTGTGGCACGATCAACAGTGGCGCTGGTCTCCTTACTATCAGCGCAGGCGAGACGGGCCTAGAGCCGATCCACCTACGGTCAGTCCGATATAGATTATAGATACTGTCATTTAACTAAGCCGGTCAGTGCTTGATTGACAGCTTCTGAAAGAGAGATAGATCACCACGTGTGTCACATCCTAACAGATATTGAAGGACACTTCATTTAAGAACTCCCCATCAGAGGTTCTCGACCAAACTCAGAACGGTAAGGCGGGAAAAGGTGATGACGAATGCATCGTCGCCGACCCGCCCCGTGATTGGATCCTCAGGCACGGCCGGACCGCGACTGGCTGGAAACCCTGGGTCGAGCTTACGTCAATGCGACATTCCTCGTCCGTTGTCGGATTGGTGGGGACCTTCAATTGGTTTGAGATTTCATTAATCTATCCGGGATAATTGGGATGGGTCGGTGGGTTGGTTAATTTTAGATTTTTTATCTGATTTTTTCTTTTCATTTTGGATGAGACATGGACATGAGATTGTTCATGGGATAGGTCACGAGGCTTGATATATGTATATACCTAATTGTGAACTCGTATGGGGTGATCAATACTATAGAATGAGGTGACTGATGTATATGAAACAAGATCAAGGAAACTCTAGCAGGAAAAGTATAAAATGATAAAAATCCAAAGAAAAAAAGAAGAAAAAAAAGAAAAACGTTACAGCGAGAGAGCGGGCTAACCGCATCCGGCTAGCGCGCCCCGGGCGATCGGCAGTCCGTCGCGTCCTCAGGCTATCATTCCCTCTCTCGCTCTCTTCTCTTATCGCCTCTTTTCTCTTCTTCTCTCCTCCCTTCCCTCACCCACCATTCCTCTTCTCTCCCCTCTCTCCCCTCTCCTCCCCCTCCTCCGCCATTCCACACGTCCTCTCCCCTCGTCTCGTCGTGATTTCGACCTTATCTTGCTCCATTCGAGCAAGGGCCATTCGTTTATTAGCCTCCTAATCCCCGCCTCCCTAATAATATTAATCAACCCCCTCCCCGCCTCCTTGCGATACTCGACGGGATCAATACAATAAAACGTCACCTCTCGAATTCGTCCACTTCATTCGCTTGCCAATCCATCCATTCGCTCTCGAGTTACACCTCCCAGGCCATGCTAATCGGAATCAACGCGTGACCCGCCACGAAGATTGATCGTCAACCCAATGGGTAAATGTACGGGATCGTCCCCATCTGGTCCCCGAGTCTCCCCTCGCTGACCCATACCCAGGGAACTATGGTGTCGTCCTGGACGCAGGCTCGTCTGTAAGTATCGCGACATTCGTCCCCCGTTTCGAAGCTCATCGCCATTAGGGGACCCGAGCGCACGTATATCGATGGCTGAACAACTCGGCGGCCCGCAAATCCGCCGATGACGACGACCTGCGGTCACTCCCGGAGATCAAGACCAAATCGTCCTGGACCATGAAGACGCATCCCGGTAGGTTTCGGAAACGCCACACATCTTGTTCCGCCGCTCATATCGTCCAGGGATATCATCCTTCGCCAGCAGACCGGAAGAGGTGGGCCCCGAACACCTCGCCGACCTCCTCGAACATGCCCGCCAGATCGTCCCGCGCGAAGCCCACAAAGAGACCCCGGTGTTTCTGCTCGCCACCGCTGGAATGCGATTGTTACCCGACCGCGAGCGCTCCCTCCTCCTGGACCAGATCTGTTCGTACACCCGCGCCAACTCCGACTTCTGGCTTCCCGACTGCGACGTGCATATCCAGGTCATCCCTGGAGTGACGGAAGGTCTGTATGGGTGGATCGCGTCGAACTATCTGCTTGGGGCATTTGATGCCCCAGAGGCACATGAGCACGGGAACGGGCACCACACGTACGGGTTTCTCGATATGGGCGGCGCCTCGGCCCAGATCGCCTTCGCGCCCAATGCCACCGAGAGCGATAAACACGCCAACGATTTGACCCTGCTGCGACTGCGGAATGTCGATGGTTCGTCTCAGGAGCACCGGGTGTTTGTCACCTCCTGGCTCGAGTTTGGCGTGAACGAGGCCCGGCGCCGTTATATAGACGGCCTGCGGGAGGCCAGCGCCGTTGACACTGCGCGCGAACTCCCCGATCCCTGCCTTCCGGCGGGATTGCGCACGACGATGGACGGAAAGCCCTGGTCCGCCGACGTGCCCGGACCCCACCTCGTGGGCACCGGCCGATTCGACGAATGCTTGCGACAAACCTACCCCTTACTCGACAAGGATGCGCCGTGCCTGGACCATCCGTGCTTGTTGCACGGTATCCATGTCCCCGCGATCGACTTCGACGTGAACCACTTCATCGGTATCAGCGAGTACTGGCATACGACGCACGACGTATTCGAGATGGACCACAAGGACAAGGCCTACGATTTCAATACCTACCAGGAACGGGTCGACGCGTTTTGCTCGCAGGACTGGGCCGCCATCGAGCGTGGAATACAGCGCCACGAGTGGGGCAAGAAGTTGGACCAGGAGAAGGCGTATCAGATCTGCTTTAAGGCCTCCTGGGTCATCAACGTGCTCCACGACGGAATTGGCTTCCCTCGGGTGGGGCTGGAGGATACGAAAGGCTCCCAACACAACGGCACCGCGGAGCTTCTGTCGCAGACCAAGAGTAAAGGTTTCCTCGACCCCTTCCAGCCCGTCAACAAGATCGATTCTACCGAGGTCAGTTGGACGCTGGGCAAGATGGTTCTGTACGCCTCGTCCCAGGTGCCCACCGTTGTGGAAGATGCGCTGCCGGTGGGATTCGGCAGCAATGTGGCCGGGATCCCGCCCGATTTCCAATATCCGAGCGTGGAATTGATGCTGACCCCGGACTCTCACGGCGAGTCCTGGCACGATGCCCTACTCCACGGCCAGTCGTCCCGTCGGGTTCCTGGATTTATCCTCTTTCTACTCATCCTGCTTCTGGCGACATTCTTCCTGTGCGGACGCGGCCGGCGTCTCCGGATGTATCACCAATGCAGCAATCTCTTCCGTCGCAGCCCGTCCCACCCGAACCACCCCAAGAAGCGGCGATTCCTCGGCGGCAAGCTCCCATTTTTCGGTGCGCGACCCCCATCCTACGAGCGCGTACTCGAGGACGGGCCCCAGGAGTTCGACTTGGGCAGCGGTGGGTCGAGTCCCAGCTCGCTCGACGGCCACAACTCCGACGCCGAATCCGGCTTTCTCCCGCCCCGACGGGCCTCGAGCTGGGGCACCAACCACACGCCGAGTTTGAAATTCGGACTGGACAATGCGTCGACCGGGACCATTGGCCTCGGCATCTCGGCGGGGTCCGGGACCGCCATGGATCGGGCCGGTCTGGTGGTGCGGACGGAGAGCCGCGACCACTTGGCGCCGGTGGCCCTGGGACCGACGATGAACGGCCGGCGTTCGCGGACCGGCAGTCCCAGTCGATCGCAGCAGCACCGGTCTCCGAGTGTGACACCGCTGTCCCACGATTAATGTCCACGGTCACGTTTTGCTATGCATTTTGGAGTTGGTAGGAGGCCATCGTTGACGCTTTAGCTGACGGGTTGGTGGCGTTCATTTTCTTTTTGCTTGATATAATAATGAAGTTCGCTCCGCGAACTAGGATTAGCTTAATGATTATGTACGATAGAAGTCAGCTAGACTGACAATGACTTTTTCTCAATCCTATCCTTAATTCGTAGTGTTTGTAGAGTTCCATAGTGGGCCGTCTTGTATACCTCAAACCCACGCCGACCCGTCGCGATGGATCACGTGATATATATATCTCACCGCCCGGCAAATCCTGAAGCGGGAAGCTTGCTCTCGCGCAGATATCTTCAGACAACGCCCACTTCCAAACACTCGATACGACCTGTTTCTTTCTCTTGTTTTATTATTCTTGCGTGATACCCATAGAAGCAGCGGAAGCAACCATCCACCATGCGATTGACTGTCGAGCTCATCCAGAACTCGCTGTCCTATATCAACCCGCTCAAGGACCGCGAGCTGGACCTCCGAGGTGCGTGATAATACAAACCGCCGCCCTGAAAAGAACAGATACTACACGGAAGAGCTGGATTGATATTGGTTTTTTGTTTGGGTTGTGGTGCATGTAGGGCATAAGATTCCTGCGATTGAGAACTTGGGCATTGCCAAGGTAGGCTCTACATTTCACTCTTTCATTCTATTCTCATCCCGGGGAGAGTTAGAGTTCGACTGCATGAGTCGGAAGTCGACAGAGAACGAAAAGACTGACACAGTGGGGGTGTGGTGTAGGAACAAGATGCAATAGACTTCACAGACAACGACATCTCCTCGCTAGGGAACTTTCCCTTCTTCCCCCGCCTGCACACGCTTCTCCTCGCGCGCAACCGCATCAAACATATTCAGTCTTCGCTGCCGACTTCGCTACCGCATTTGACGACGCTTGTGCTGACCGCGAATAACCTTACCGAGTTGGCGGATCTGGATCCGCTGAGTGGGCTCACTAAGTTGACACATTTGGTGTTGCTTGAGAATCCGATTACCAAGAAAGAGGTATTAATTTCCCGTCCTTCCTTCCTTCCTTCCTCTTTTTCCCTGCCCGCAATTGGGCATATCAATTATATATGCTTGCGTATTCCCCCGCGTTCTATTCTCTTGATAGAGCCACGCTAACCGCACGTTCGTGCCAGCACTACCGATCCTGGGTCATCTGGCGAATCCCCTCCATCCGCTTCCTCGACTACCAAAAAGTAAAGGACGCAGAGCGCGCACAGGCGCGCGAACTCTTCGGCGAGTCACCCGCGCAGCCGACCACCCTCGCATCCAAGATCATGGGCATCAAGTCGCGGACGTTCGACGTGCCCTCGTCTACCCCCGGGGCGGACGCGACGACGTCAGGCGACAAGGCGGTGCGGGTCAAGTTGACGGATAAGGAGCGGCGTCGGGTGGAGCGCATGATCCGCGAGGCGAAGAGTCTGGCGGAGATTTCCCGCCTCGAGAAGGAACTCAATGAGGGCCGTATACCCGGGGGGCCTGCTGGTGGGGTGGGGTATGATGATGATGAGGATGAGGATCGGATGGAGACGTGATACTGTCTGTCTCTTCCCGACATGTTATTTATTTTTTGGTCCTTATTTGTTTGAAAGGGTTGATGGGTTTGGCGTTTGTTTGTTTGAGATTCGCTGTTGAGTGTGGGTTGTTACCCTTTTTCTTTTACATATGAAAAATCTGGCATTGTATGGTGAATCAAGCGGTTGATTATCTCTATCTCATTATCTGAGACGTGACACTTATAAGGGTAATCTTGACCTGACACTTATAAATAAGGGTAATGTTGACTATTGAGATCAGTTTATCCATGTAATCTCAACGAGCGCTACATTGAAACATTGACCAACATTCGGTATAGGGCTTAACCTGATGATGTCCCAACATGTAACTATTAGTTGGTAGAGGGGAGATCTTTTAGGCACATAACTTCCTTCGCCCTGGGAATTTTAGTCTTTTAGACAAACCTGTCGACTTGACCCACCTGATTTCAAAAATCCTACAATATAATATGTACGAACAATGTCAGTGTACAGAAGTCGTAAATATGCTACATAAATAATACCTAGTTAACAACAGTAAGGTTAGTCAACGAGCCATCGTTATAAGATTTGAACCACACTGATTTGATTCGTCTCGGACATGCTATATACCTACTTACTCTGCCGGTCCTTCCCTGCCTACATGACGTCCTGTAATTGATTCTCATGGTCAAGTATCGATAATTGAGCAGAACTCTTCTTAGCGTCGTTTATTAAATGATCCAGGCGGATCACCTCGATGTGTTTTGTTCTGTTTCTGTTCTTCTTCGAGGGGGGTTGGTCTCGTTGGGTAGATGGTGAGTGAGTGCCATGCGGCATTCTTGACCGGACCTGGCTTTTACCTTGCTGTGCAGGTAAACATGTCCGTATTGGCTGTAGTGGTGTACATGTCTCATTCTATATACAGAGTTTCGCTTACTCTCCGTGTTTTACCTCCTAATCCATACTGAGAACCATCTATCTAGAAGTTAACATATAGTTGTTAGTCTGGTGAAGGCGTGTCTCGAGATATATCGATGGATGTGGGACAAACATGCGGCATTTCAGGTCAGTTGAATACTATTAGTATGATGTGATTGACTAGAGTGACCTTTAATATCAGCCGTTATTAATGATCCTAATAAAAGAGAACCTCAAGCAACATACACCATTACAATATGGTAGAGTAGTAGAACGGAGATGGAATCCGATGCCGATAAGATAAGATGCCCGATAAGATACTGAGATAGAAGCGACGACGTCAGGCCATCATCCTCAACTTATCTCCATTCCATCCTCCTCTTCCTATCCATATCCAACAACCCTTCAACTCATCCAATCAATCACCCAATCAATCAATTCCTCACATACTCATCCAACACATAAGATACCGGGACATAAAAGAAAAGTACACCCACCAAACTGGCCACCAAACGCCTCACCACCCTCCTCACCCACCTCTCCAACCCCTCCTCCTCCTCTCACCCCTCCCCCAAAATGCCCACCACCACCACGCCCGCCCCCTGGCGCACCCCCTTCGAATCCAACCTAACAACCCACTCCACAACCTCCTTCACCCTCTCAACAGCAACCATCGACCCCAAGCCCCCTCACCACCCCATCCCACGCTCCCGCACCTGCGAATTCCGCGGCTTCTTCCCCACCCCGCCTTTGCACCCGTCCGCGCTGCAGGCCCTGCGTGCGCAAAACGTACCGCTCAACCCGGCGCTCTACGAGAGTGACTTGCTGTCGTTTACGACGGATGCGCGCATGGAGAAGACGGCGCAGTTGCGCCAGTCTGCGGGCGCTGTGGAGGCGGTGTTTTGGGTGAAGGGCGCGATGGTGCAGTGGAGGGTTAGGGGGTGTGCTGTTGCTGTTGGGGGTGGGGTGGGGAGTGGGAGTGGAGAGGAAGAGGCGAGGGAGAGGATTATGCAGAGGATGAGGAGGGCGGGGGTGGAGGGTACGACGGGGAAAGAAGAGGAAGGCGAGTGGAGTTGGGAGAGATCGGTGACGGCTTATTTTGCGAATATGTCGCCTGTTATGCGTGGTTGGTTTTTTCTCTTCTTTCTTTCTTTCTTTCTAGGGAAGGATGTTTTCCTCTGTTGTTTGAACTTACAACTGTTGGTTTGACTTATGGCTTACCTCTGGACAGGCTCATTCACGGCACCACCCCCAGGTCAACCCCGGTCTCAGGTCCGCGCGGACCCAAACTACAAAATGGGCCAGCCACTCGAGGACCTGCACGATCCAGTAGCGAGGGCTAATTTCCGCGTTGTGGTCATCTTACCGGATGAGGTTGAACGGCTGGATCTGTCGGATTATACGAATGTTACTCGCCGGCGGTGGACGCTGGTCTCTGAGAATGGGAGTGGGAGTGGGGAGTGGGTTGAGGAGGAGTTGTGGCCTTGAGTTGGGATATGTGCTGCTGGAGTATTCTTCTATCGCGTGTTTGGTGTGGTATATGAATTGTGTTGGTTTGGATGTGGGATATATATCTGTCATATCAAACCAAACCAACATGCCGATCCGCTGAGGTATTTGACGGTAGAGGTGGCTGGGAGTTTACATGCGCCTTTGGGTTCACTCTGTATTACCCCAATTCAGACTCCACCACTCTCCCTTCTTACTTCATGCCTTTACAACTTGGTTAGCAGACCTTCCTCTCTTACAACCAACAATGAGAAGGCCATGGATTTTCCTCAAACGCACCTCCCCCCTGTGCTGGTATCCCTCTCATCGCCTTTTACCAGCTACCAAGACAAGCCTACCGTATTCTTTCCTCCACCATCACCTCACCCATACCTTCTCTACTACAGCATCTAAACCAGCATCCGCCCCCCCCCCCCCCACCTCCAACAAGGAGCACAAACCAAGTCCTATACGAGCCCATCGAAAGCGTCGAACGAATAGAATATTACCAAAAAGGAGGCTATCATCCTGTAGAAATCGGCGATTACTTCCACGATCGCTACCGCATCGTTCACAAACTCGGTCACGGCACATATTCCACCATCTGGCTCGCCCGGGATGAGATATCGAACCGGTATGTGGCTGTTAAGATATGCACGGCGGATTCGGATCCCCTTCTCGAGACGGATGTGCTGGCCCGGCTATCGAAGCTTCCCGATTCGTCGTCAGATACAGATGCGACGATGATACCGTCCGTTTTGGACCAATTCAACGTCGAAGGCCCGAATGGTAGACATGTCTGTCTGGTGACTAGCCCGGCGAGGATGAGCGTATCCGAGGCGAAGACGGGGTCGTGGATAGGCCTTTTTCAGATTAAGGTTTCTCGGGCGCTGGCTGCTCAGCTTGTGATGGCCGTTCGGTATATGCATTCACGGGGTTTTGTGCATGGGGATCTTCATTGTGGGAATGTTCTCCTCCGGCTGCAGTCTAGCTTTGATGGGTTGTCTACGAAGGAGCTGTATGAACTGTATGGGGAGCCGGAACTCGAGCCTGTCAATAGACTAGATGGCCAGACGCCTCCGCCAGGAGCCGTCCCCAAACATGGCGTCGTGCCCATCTGGCTTGGAGAAGCAAGCGAGAAGCTTACACTGCCAGACGCTAAAATCATCCTTACGGATTTCGGGCAGACGTTCTCTCCAACGCGGGAGAAGAGATTCGAGTCGCATACGCCCCTTCGAATAAGACCCCCTGAAGCTCGATTCGAGCCGACACGGCCGCTTGCTTTCCCCTCTGATATCTGGACGCTTGCGTGTACCATCTGGGATATACTAGCGCAACGGTCGCTATTTGAAGGATTTCTCACGGACGAAGACGAGATGACTTGTCAGCAGATTGCGGCACTGGGCCCGCTCCCGATGGAGTGGTGGGAGAAATGGGAGGGTCGCAGGAACCACTTTACTGACGACGGCGAGCCGAATAACCGGGCTACGTCACAGTATGGGTCTTTGGAGGATGCCTTTGAAGTGGATATCCAGAAATCGCGGATCCGGGAGGGGATGCCGCCGCTTGAACCGGGTGAGCGTGATGCTCTGTTCGCCATGCTGCGTCCGATGCTTTCTTTCAGGCCTGAGGACCGTCCGTCTGCGCGGCAGGTTCTGGAATCGGAGTGGATGGTGAAATGGGCTGTTCCCGAGTTTGAGATGATGCGAAGCTTGCATGAAAGCTAGTTTGGTTGCGTTTATGTAGAATTCCTCCCCTCGACGAATGTCTCTTTATTAGGTGTTTGGGCATTGTCAAGTGCCGGCTTGGGATGTACTTTTCATCTATTACCGAGGGTGATGGAACCATCTTAATAAGTTGGAGTTTCTCCGGGTAAGAGAGTGTCTCTTCCCATGGAAGTCCCATACTACCACAGGATAGACTGGAGAATGCACTGACACCGAGTTATTGACCAACCCGGGGGATTGACAATACCCTTCGTACCAGTTCTCACGCTGCGTTTGTTAGTTTAGCCCTGAGTATAGCAAACCCCTGTCCGTGGCAGGCAAGATCACTACACGTGACGGACAGACGATACAAAAGTCGCTGCGCCGCTCCGTCTACTCAGCCGGTCTGTCCGGAAGGGTGCGGCCCTGATTGGAGATTCCATCCCGCCATCTGGGAGCTCGCTGTCCTATCTGACGGCTGGACGCACACGGTGCAAAAGTCCCTCCATACTCCGACAACACAAGCGAGGCTGTCTCGTAGTCCCACACGAACGCAAGGGAGCCTACCGGATCCCCATGGCCGTTGGAGAAGCCAGGAAGACGAAACCCCCACGGCATCTTCTGTGAGTACATCATGTCTTGTTGAAATAACCTTGGGGAGGACACCGCCAGTTTGTCGGGCAACTTTTGGCCGCGTCGGGACCCACAATCCCGTTGACAGTGGCGTCCGCCTGTCCAAAACGGCTCAAGGAAGGGGTGAATTACCCTTGTCGATAACGGGGCGATACTATTTTCCCGCAATAGTCGCAGTGGCCCGACCATGCAGGGAAATGGATGTTTTCAGGGTGCGGTTGCGCTGATGTCGGGCCAAGAGCTACGACCTTGGCATGATGAGTGAGAGATGGAATAGCGGACGATGATCGACGTCTTTCGTGCGGCGCAGGTCACGTCAAAAACCAGATGGGGACTTGCAACTTGCAGGTGGTGACAGGATACGCCCCTATCCAGTGGGCGACTTTTCTCACCGTGCACCTTGCTTGGAGGCGTTGGAGAAGCGATTGACCAGGGTTCGACCTTAGTTTCAGGTGTTCCCCATAGCACCGAGCAATCCCTATTTGAGAACCATGCCTACCTGTGGATTGTACGACGGGGTCGTTTGCGGGGCTCAGTGGGGAGCTGCCATTGGTGTTGGCATATATGTCGCATCGGCGATCCTAGTCAATCCTAAGCCGCCAGCAATTGCGGCACAGGAGAACGGTGGCCCAAAACTAGTTAGTTGGCCAGAGTGGACGGTCCTGGAATATATGCAGGGCGACAAGCAGGGAGAAGATCTGAAGTTTGAGCTTGGAAGGGTCCACCATTCTACTGTAGAGCCGGATAACACAATGTACAGTTCGCACCATCGTACGAGACCTTGGATGACATGGGAAGGTCCACACCGTGATCAATCTTTTTCGAAGGACCCTCGTGGGATCATCCAGGATCATCTGTTTCATAAATCTCTGTTGTCCATGGGATCATTGATTTAATCAAATCGATCACACTATTCCAGCTGAGCCACATCACAGCGGAATCACCCCTTTCCCCTTTTCATGCGTTGTCAAATATCCCAGTTCGTGGACTAAAGAGCCCTTCCGCCCAACCGAAAAGGACGGTTGAGTCGAGCGGACGATATCCAAACAGGGGCGATGGACGAGAAACGGGGGGAAGGGCAAACAGCGGCAGCGAACGGCAACGGATCGGCAGATCCACTGGGGCCTGGAGAAGTACCCCCTTAACCTAGTTTGGGATGTCGTGCTGTTTTAGTCCATCTCACCAGCTAATAATAATGCTTGCTTGGGCCATTAGAATTAATCTCAGTCTCTCACCCTTCGGTCGCAGCAGACAACCGTTACGTGTCATGCCTGTCTTGGGTAAGATGCCGTTAGAACGTGCGGACCCAGGGTCACCTTGACCGTGATGCCTTTGTTGGCTGTGGCGGATCACAAAGTCTCCGCGGAGGATGGAATCAAGATGGAAAAATGGAATGTGAGGTGGATTTCAAAGCCATATGCAAGACGCAATGCTACCTCAGCCCTCGTGGAAAATCCTCCATCTATCTGAGTCGGATGGAGCCGGGGGTGTCTGAGATAAATGAACGGTTTGAATGGGGTACAATTGTCTGATTGATATAGTTCTCGTCCAGGGTTGATCACGATATCTCCAGTCTCCAGATACCTTGCATCCTTGATGTTGTTGGGGGGTGGATTCGTTGGGGTTTCTGACACCGTTCTGGAGGTGTTCTCGATCAGGATCCCGATGCGAAGGGGAATTCTGAAGCCACATGATTGAAACATTTCTCACCGCCAAGATTGACAGGCGGGTCTTTCTGTCTTTCAATCTTCTTTCTACCTTTGATATTGTTGTGTACCGAGTATACCCCAATCCATATAATAAATATAGAACGAAAATAAAAATAATCAGAATCAGATAATATAGGTTAATCAAAATCAATCAACCGATGGAGTCCAACGAGCTACCTAGTACCTACTGAGATGGTTGGTCCATGGTACGGGTCCTGTCATCCAAGATCCATGCTGTATTTTATTTTTCTGTATTTTCCGTACTGTCCGTATTTTACTTCGACCCACCTCAGGCTGCGAGTTCGGGCAATTCCGTCAAGTCATGGCGGAGTGGGACCACCCTAAACCCAAATGGGCCAGATCAATACACACCCACTTCCTTTCCTGACCATACCTGACCATACCCGTTACCCACCCAATTGACAAGGTAGTATTGTTCGCAATCCTTACCCCAAAGTATTCCCCCCCCGTACTACCTCGTACTTCCGACCAACCTTCATAGTACTTTGTACTTCTTACTTAGTATCATCCCGTCAACTGAGCCCCGGGTACTCGCTCTCTCCCCCCCCCTCCTCCTCCTCCTCTTCCTCCACTAGGTTTTCTCCTCGCTTCTCTCTCCACTCGTCAACTCAATCCCGAATCCACTCCTTCCCACCTCCTGTTCTTTTCATCTCTTTCTTTCCTCCTCTCTTCCTTTCCCTGCCAGACTCTTCGATCTCACCCTCAACGGATCGATCCCCGAGGATCGTTGGATCCATCGCCATTTCCCTATTGTCATCGTTGAATCGGTTTCCCATTTCTGGTCGCAGTCTATGGAACTCAACGTCTAGGCTGGCATCGACCCTGCCTCGGCTTCTGCCAGATTCCCGGAAGAGAAGCTATTGTCACGACCCATTCCACGACGAGACGATTCCCCGCTGTACATAATCCGCGACACCCGGGTCTTGGTCTGTTGGACGTGATCTGTTGTCAGATCTTTCTACCTGACCAAGGAATATCACCCGACTGTCGGGCATCAGAATCCACGGCATTCGGCCCGGCACCACAACATGCCTGTTCCTGTCGACCCGTTGGTCGCGTTTACCCACCTCTCCGATAGTCTCCCCCTCTGGTCCGCGCGGTTGTCCGAGCTGAGCGCCCATACGACGGCCAAAAATGCCGAATATTCGGAAGCCTTCAACCGACTCACGACCGTGAAGCCACGCCGCCGCAAGAACAGCTCCGTCTGCTCCATCCACACCGACGATGTCCAGCCCGACGCCGAGCCCAGTAATCCCCGCAAACGGAGCGCTGACGATGCCCCCTCGATGGACTCCGGTGACCACCCGACGCTGGTGAGCCGCCGACACCGCCTGGTCATCCACTACGATGGTCACACCCAAAAATCCCTGGAGGAGATGGTCCGGGATATCGGGTCCGCGCGCAACAGCCTGCGTCGCTCCAAGATGTCGCAGCTGCCCCTGGAGGGCTTCCGCACCGGCATGCTCGGACACAGCACACGCCCCGGCCCTGCGATCCCGTCGTTCTGTCAAGAAGACGAGAAGGGCGGGGAAGACCAGCTGTTAGCCAACATCCGCAGTGCCCGCACCCGCCGTGGCCCCCCGCCACCCAAGACGTCCGCACCACCACCCCGGGAATCGCCCTTCGACGCGGCCGACAAACAGCTTGAGCTGGCCCACGGCCTCTGCGAGTCGGCAGCGTACGCCTTCCTCCGGGCGGGCGACTGCGCCACGGAACTCCGCGGAGTGGAGGACAAGTTCAAGGCCTTGCTCGAGATATCGGTGGCCGAAGTACGACGACTCCAGGCAGAGCAGCCCCAAAAGGTCGAAGAGGAGCCCGCCGAGGAGGCCGCGCCGACCATAACCGTCCCAGCCATCCACGCCGACAAACCGGACGGATCGACCGAGGACGCCATCGAAGTGGACGATGGGACGGAGTCGGTGGAGTCGCTGGACCTGACGGCGTTCCGGTCAACACGACGGATGATGCGTGGCTAATGGACCCCTTGCATACCTCTACCTGCCATGTTCTGCACAGAATGTCATCACGGGCAGATTTTTCTCTGATTTAGCGTCGTATCCTTTGTTAGCGATGATACCTGGTCCAACTCTCCTTTTCGTTTTAACTTTTTTTTCTTTCTACTTGTTATTCACCTTGGTCATTACATCTACGGGCATTGTGGTCCATATCTTTCGTTCGATTTATTGTTTGTCTATACATAAATATTTATTCAATGGATGATGGATGATCCTTACCTACCTACCTTGCTTTATTCCTATTTTACTTGGTTATTACCAATATATACAGATTGAACTAAAACAGCAGGTTGACTATTGAATCGAACTCGGAGAATAAACAGAAAAAGAAAAAACGAATCGTACGACACCATCAATTACTAAAAGGCAGAAAATGACATTGTCTATGACCATGACACAATTTCCAGAATGGTAGCGCAGTTGCTGAGTTGTCAAACCGGGATCCTATCCTCTTTTGTCTGGTGCATCTAACCCGGCAATGAGAGACAGCGTAATGGCACACAATTGGACGTGGACAGGCCGTGTGGGACAACAACAGACAGACAGACAGACAGACAGCGGACGGACGGACGGACGGACGGGGCGGGAAGATCACCCAACCAAATAAAATAAAACAAAATCAAACCGAATCGAACCAGCAAGTAAAATACCTACGTATCTACCTAGGTACCAACCGCAGCACAGCCAAGCTTGCCAAGTCTGTCTTCGGACAATATTGATTTTATTATCATGTGGTTACCTGCTTGCTTGATTGCTGATTGCGAACTCGGTGTATAGGTGTATAACAAACAAGCGAGCATACTATAAGTATTGTATGGTATGGTAATGAAACAAACAAAGACAGGTGGGTAAGGGTGTAAATACCGGGAACCAGACCCCGTTGGCGTGGGTGTGGGTCCCCGAAGGTAGTCCCCGCGTTGGCGATGATTGGGGCGTTGGGCGTTTTGGCGTCGGGGGGAAGGGGGTTCAGGTGGGTCCCCGGGGATCGTGGGTATTAGTGTTTTTGTTTTGTTTTGTATTTGGGTTTGGGTTTGGTGGGTATTGTGTTGGTATTGATTGATTATATGGGGTGGTGGGTTGTGGGTTATAAATATAGAATACCTGGTAGATGGAGCTGACTGGTTCTGTTTATTTCATTTTATTTGTTCTTGTTGGTTTTAATGGTTCTTTTACTCTACTGTACTTAAATACCTGCCAATATACCTAGTATATTAACATATAGGAATAGATTTATGGATCGTGGTGATTATTACTACTATAAAAATACTGTCGTCTCCTTAATATCACATAGTATATGTTTGTACTCTGCATGTTCGCAAATAGATAAGATCTACTTGAACTATACCTCGATACATACACCGTACTCCATACCAGGATAGAGTAAGTAGGCAGGTATGAAACTAGGCTATAGCTGCATAAGAGCCATCCCAGTCTGTCCGTCATCATATTGACGTACTCGCTCGTACTCGGAGTACGTAACCTGTCTAGGCTCTTACCTTTCTCCTGCAAGATAGATAGACAGACCCATTTGGGTAGACGGGCCTGAAACATTACGATGTCTTAGTGGACAACAATGTAGCTTATTTCGGTAGCTATCGACCTACCTAGCTAAGTACATTACATAGGTAAAAGATCTCCGATTGATACCCATCAGAGAATTGTTATGGAAATCTACCACGGGCGGCGGGCCCACCCAACAATGAGATATGTCGTTCTGTCTGCTGCAGCTCCTGTGTGAGATCCATCGTTTACTCCGGTCTCCATATCTATCTTCTTACCTACATGGTTACTTGCATACGTGCATGCAGACAGGCATATATGATAATACTCCTTCTTATCTATTTCCCAGGGAAAATCTAGGTATCTGTATTTTGAAGCTTGTGTACAGCTCTCGCTTTGGCCCTCTCCTGTGTTGGTGGACGAAACATGATGAGACTATGGAGCAAATGCTTGAATAGCTTTATTGCACTATTATATCCTAGTTATTGCGTTAGGTAGTTATCGCCGGTGGAAGTTGGGTGCTTTAATAGATGAGGTCTCTGTACAGTAAGCCCTAGTCGAATGTTCATATCACGGGACGTATCTTACAACGTTAGGCGATATACTATCCTCAGCTTGTCGAGGAGAATCTGGACGACGTTCTATCCAGTGTAGAGGATCGTTTGTCTTGGAACTGTCGATGGATTGAGAATACAAAGAAGATCGGGACGTAGCACATTATTGGCTCCTCATTTTTGGACTATATATAGTTCTCTGTTCTCACTAAAGCCGTTCATATATCAAGAGAGAATCTCTAAATATCCACTCCGAGGACTCGAGACGCGAGATTTACCAGTTCAGTGGAATGTCTCTCTTGGAAAGACGAGAGCATGTGCCTCAATATTTGTTGAATGATATTGTACGGAGTATACGACACTCGCTCTTGCCGTTCTTTCTTTCTCCATATATGTTTAGTTGGCGAAGGCAAGAGCGAGTGTCATAACAAGTACGCCCATACTCCGCTGAGTTTACATACCAATCACTGTCAGGTATCGCACCAGATGTAGCAACAAAGGAAAGAACGACTGGAAGCAGATGCCAAATCTGTAAAGAGGCAGGCTGTGGCCGCAGAACTTGTAGAGTGTTTCCCACACCATGTATCTTAACATTTCTTGAAACTTGGAATCTCATTTATATTTTGAGATCATTGGTATTATCATCTTTTTGGCCGAATATATCACTTATTCCACAAAGTCCAGCTAGTTATCAAACGCTCCAAGTATTAAACCACACTGTCAGGAATACATATACCATGACCAGTGAAGGCGAACACATAAGATTTCTCCCATCATGGATCCCCAAGTCTCCCAACTTCGTCGTCCCCGACTCGTCCTACTTCCAAAAATGGAATCAATTACCTGCACCAACTGAGGTGAAGAGACGTGCTAGGGCGCAACATCTCGCCGGAATATATCCAGACCCAAGGAGAGCCAACTGGGAGCCAGATTCAGATGTCCTGCCGCCGCCTGTCGTTTTCGGGGAGTTGGGCCTATTCGTTAAGTGGGGAAGCTGGGTTCAAATAGCTGAAGCGCAGTGCCTCTACGCTATCCGTCGATCCCTGAAAGGCACTGTCCCTGTGCCAGAGGTGTATGGTTGGTGTACCGAGGGTAATGTGAAATATATTTACATGCAGTACGTGAGGGGTGTATCCCTCGCCCAGGTATGGTCGAGCATGGGACACGACGACAAAGTTCGCATCTGTCGCGGACTCAGGATAATTCTTCAGCATCTACGCCAGGTTGAACAGGACCCAAGGGACCCGTTTGTAGGTGCGAATATCTTGCTCATGCTTTAGCTAACTGATTACCGCGAGCTAATTGTTCTTCCATAGGTAGCATTACGAGAGGACTTCTCTACGATAGAACATTTCACATAAGTCGCCGCCAGCAAGAAGCAGGACCGTTTATCACAGTCCGCGACTTTCATGAATGGTTTATGAGTCTTCCCATAATATGGATACCATATCCGCACGTGCCTTCAGTTGCGCCATTTCGCAAAGACCTCCCCGACGACTGTGCGATTAAATTCACTCATGGCGATCTCCATCCCCGTAACATCATTGTCACGCCCTCCCCTCCCTTCTATATTCTGGTAGTTGTCGACTGGGAGCAGTCGGGCTGGCTGCCTGAGTATTGGGAAGCTCGGAAGGCCCAATATGCCGCTTCCGACGGCGAGGAATGGTCGAGGATTTATCTGCCCTTGATTATGGATCAATTTACTAGTACTTCGTAGGCGTGGGACAACTATGTGAAGGCAATAAACCCTCTCCTTTCTGTTGTGAAACAAGTACGCTAGTACTTGGGATTCGTGGGCTACTCCATATCGGCAACAGGGCTCAAGTCATTACTCCGTTGGATGTTCCTCGCGGCTTGTCGAGACTGGTGGTTCGTTAGCTACGGGAACTTTTATCAGCGCGAGAGTGGCTATTGAAGATTATTGATACTCGTTAAATCAGTTAACAAATTGATTTGTGACATTATATAGTATCCTTCTGGATAGGTAACACAGCAGTCTCGGAGCGTTCTCGACAACTAAGTCAGCACTACTCATAACCAGGCTTTGGCAATTAGTTTCTGGATATTCAGTCCTGGCAGTGTAGTGCCTACAACACTTATTAGTATGTCTATATAGCTATCCCAACAGTGATACCGACTTCCCAATAGATCGAAAGAATCGGCACTGGGTCCTGGTGGCACAGTTGTCGCCATTGACTCCAGTTGATCACGAGTAATCGTGTAGTGGATATTTGACATAACAGCCTGTACACCAATTTGCTGACCAGCACTTTAGGATAACTTGAACTAACTAATCCCTAATATTTTCAAAATATGTATATATAAAATAATATCCCCAACATATACATCATCACAGCAACCTCGGGGCCCTCTCAACAACCAACCCAGCACTACTCGGGACCAGGCCCTCGGCAACTAGTTTCTGGACGTAGTCGCGCATCCAGTTCTGGCAGTTAGGCGCCTATACCACTCATTAATCAGTATACATAACTATTCTAATAGCCATGGAAGGAATCATTTAAATACCAACGGATCAAACGGATTGACACTCCGTCCCGGAGGGAGCACCGTCGTCGCGACGGACTCTAACCGGTCACGGGCTATCGTATCACTGTATTCTTGTTGTTGTTGTTGGTCGTCGCCAACAGCAGCAGCAGCAGTAGTAGTATCTCTGATATACAAGGCGTTGACCTCCGCGAGCGGAATAAGCTGGTACCTCCGCTGCTCGAAAGCAAAGTCGTAGTTCCGCTTGAATTCGAGGAAGAAGCCTGTGGCGGGGTTGCCGGTTACGTGGATGATTTTTCCGAGCGTGGCTTTGTCTTTGTTGGGCGTGGGCGTGGGGATGAAGATTGCGTGGTGGGCTGGTTTGGTGCCGTTGGAGAATATTGCTAGGTGGATTGGGTGGGACATTTTGTTGTTTTTGTTCTAGTAGGTAGGTGGCAGGTGGTTTGTTGAGGAGAGTGGTGGGAGTTTGAGACTGTGGGTGGGAATCAAGGTTGTTGTTTGGAGGTGTTGGATTTATTGGCGGGGGGTTGGATTATCTAGGAGGATAGATAGGAATGGGAGGTTAACGGTAGATGGTGAGGATCTCGGTTTGTTCTTTCTTTCTTGTGTGTTGAGCTGGGTGGAAGACTTTATTTAGGTTTCCCGAAGTAGACGCCATGGTTCGTATTAGATGGGTGATAAATAGCTCGTTCATCATGTTGTGGTGAGGATACCTACTGGTGAGTAATATCCAACAAGCTTGGCATCCGCGCATACGCCAATGTTCGTCATTCCAGTACATACATACAATGTCATCTGAAAAGCAAGCACACGGATATCGGAAACATGACTATCCATACATCATCCAGCAAAAAGTCTAACCCTAGCAGGGTGGCCTGCCACGCCACGGAATACCTGTCTAGCTATGATACACACTGAGTCTTTAACAAGAAAGAAGTAGAAGAGAAGAAGAGAAGAAGGTCTAGAGGCTTGACCGTCCTGCCTCAGGTGGCGATCTAAGGCGCAGGGGCGGCGACAGGGGCCGGTGCCGGGGCGGACCCCGCGTACACGTAGAAGAGGAACCCGCCTGCGATAGCGGCGGCGATGATGAGCTTGGACTTGCCCGAGTTGTTGGTCAACTGCAGGCGCAGATCGGACACGAATCCGTTAACGCCGGCCGCTCCGAGCTTGTAGTAGGCCAAGCCGACGAGGGCGATGCCGTAGCCGACGAACTGCTGGAGCGTCACGGGGTCGCGGAAGATGATGATGGAGGCGACCACGAGCAGGATGTCTTTCAGGATACCGGCCATGGTCAGGACCACTGCGGAGGTTTTGCCGATCTATGCCATATTAGCGAAACTGGGGCCGGGGGATGATGCGGGGAGGGAAAACGTACCAGCAACACGACGGAGACGTTGAGGAGGAAGGCAACGAGGGCATTGGCGATGAGGGTCGAGATGCCGAGAGAGTAGATGTCGCCCATGGTCATGCGGGGGATTTCAGTGAAGAGCGTCACGACACCGTTGAAGAAGGCGCAGGCGGGCGCATAGTAGTAGAGCGAGACCATCGCGTCCATCTTGAATTCGGCGGAGCTGAGGAGACGCTGGACCATCACAAGACGCAGCGCCTCGAAGATGATGCCGCCAATCTGGACTGCACGCTGTTAGTCCATAGGCCGACCCACACCTCATGGATAGACGCACCGAGGAACCCGAACATGTCAAACTTGATTTCGCCAAACGAGGCGATCATGATACCGACGACAATGACGGCGACATTGCCCAGGACCTTGAAATTGACCGGCGCCATGCCGAACGACCAGGTCGCGACCAGAGTGACCACCACGTTGGTGGCCTGAAGCCAATTAGTCAGATGCACCGCCAATTTCCGAATCTTCGTGGCTTACCTTGAGCATCTGGATGAACGACACACTCAGGTAGAGATAGGCAAGGTTTCCGCAGATCAGACTCAAGCTGAACATGATACCAATCGGCAGGATGGCGCGCCTGTAGTCCCGACATTAGCATTTCGCGCCTCTATGCAAGGGCTGCATCCACTCACGCGTAGGTCTGCGGAGTCATGGGGACCTTGTGTCGCGAGTCCAGGATATTGGTGAAGCGGGCCAGAATCTGGGTCATGGCCGTCGAGAACGCCATGTGCCATGTCGTGAGGAAGAGAGCTATTGTTATCAGTATGGGGTTCTCTCGGCGACTCTGGGACGGAGCGACGACGGGCGGAGGGAAACTCACGAAAGTCTGCGGGTATTCCAGTTAGCGATCACATCCACCGCACCTTGAGACAGGGATCGAATCCGGGCAATACTCACTGAAATTGGCGGCCGAAAGAACCCATTTGTTAAACAGAATGACACTGCCACTCAACGTAATCCACAGACTAGATTCTGTCAGGCTTATATTTCACCCAGGGAAGAAGAATGAGAGAAGCGCACCCAATGTAGAATGCGGGATGGATATTGTAATCCGACGACTCGGAGTTGGCGGCATTTCCGCTCTCTAATTTCCGTTCGTCTTGCGACGAGCGGTCGTTTGCCATTTTGACGGATTGGAGGATGTGAAGGGGGTAAAGGAGAGGCGGGGATGAAGGACGTGGGCAGGGATAGGAAGAGGTTGAAGAAGGGAAGAAAAGGAAAAGAAGAGAGGGGGGAAGAGAAAAGGGAAAAAAAAAATAGAAAAAAGAGATAGGGCGATAAGAGGCGGCCAGAGATCCCGTGGTCGGCGTGATCAAAGGCCCTTTCTTACACGTAAACCGCGACGCCTCGGGTCCAATGGGGTGGAACAATCCCCTGGCCGATCGTCCACTTCCGCCCCACGGTGGATCCACGACCCCTATTTCGATTTCCAGAATGAAACCTGGATAGAGCTTGAGGGAAATGAACAGAGGGAAAAAAGACAGACTATGTGGGGGTGTCGAATTGCCTCTGAATTGCAGAGCATTGTTCTTATGCACGCGATATTCAACAAGCCCTAGAACGAGGGGAAAAAGGTCTTCAAGGTTTCCTGGCGTTGATTGATGGAAAATGATGTAATCTAATGCCTGGATCTAAAAGTTTGATGTAGGCATCCGAGCATGTCGTAAGGATTATCTCAACCTTTCGACAACCGGCAATGGTATAAACGGGGATTCTCTAGTCTCCGACCATGGGGATACCTGGGGTATTCAGGACAGCAACGGTACTACAGCCGGCTGACTGTATGTCTTGCGCGTTGGCCGGCACAAGATGCAGAGGTTGGACGCCATAGTCACTAGTCATTCATGACGCCATCTCAACGGGTTCTTCGCAAGGTAGGCGATAAGTAAGGATTGAAGGGAACCTCTACCTCGATAGGATCGTCCAGGCACTAGGGGACATAGTGAAGGGGCATCAACGATCCAAGGATGAAACAACGGAGGCGATCAGCTGGCTCGATCGCCTGAATCCTACTTCCGAAAGCCGGTAGCTGTGATCTGCTGCATCGTCCTTGGATGTGTCAGGGCGAGTAGTGGAAGGGTGGGGGATAAGTGTTTTGGCAACCCCACAGACATGTCGAACCAGGCCAAACCCAAGATCACCATCACTATCAGCCTCTCCATATATGAACAGGTTCAAGAACCCTTCCCCGTCTACGTACTGCAGTGACCACCGGGGTCGACGTGTCAAACCCTATGAGGACGCGTTCATTTCAATCCAGTCTCTGTAGACAATTGTACCCCGAACTGGCTCGTTGACAGCCTGGAGACAATCCAACCAAGTTACTATCAGTTATATTCGCAATTCTCAAACAAGATTGTACGGGGTGGCAACACATAGCGGAGGTCTCCGGTCAGCACCGATCGACCCATGCCCCCGCACCCCTCGTCTTCCGCCGATAGCGGGAGAATGCCGCCCGAAGCTACTCGGAAATTTGCACCGCTAGAGCCTGGCGACTGCTCGGAAGTATTTTGCCCGTCGGCTGTCGCGGGGCTGTCCGTACGGTGGATTGGAGGCTAGGGGACTCCGAGAGCCGCTGCAGCATGTTGTGAAACGCGCACGGACTCGTGGTTGGATTTTGTGTTGTGAAGCGAGTTAGGTAATGGGGCGAGTTATATTTTTCTCGTTGGTTTATATATAAGATCGTTCGTGCAAGGTCACGGTAAGACACACTTTTGTGGCATGGTTCGTTGGGATTGTCTGACGATTGTGCGATCGTAGGTGTCGGTCATAGTTGTACACTGTCATGACTGACTATGGTACAGTCACACCTGGCGAGTTCTGGACTCGATAGGGAGACTATACCAGATAAGAACCAACCCCAGAGCATAACGGGTCATTGTTATTGGCGATCGAAGGTCAGTAACCATGCCATGCGATGTTCTGCAAAGATTTAGAACAATGGAAGAAGACATCAGCCTCGTGACCCAGTCTGGGTCGGCACGAGATACAGCAGCCTGGAAAGAGGACAAGTCGATATTTAGTTGCCTGGATGGGTCTCCCCTCGTTGCGTGTGTTGCACGAAGATACGACAACTCGAAATGCACTTAGGCTTTTTGGTAACTCTAATGTCCTCGGCAAGGATCGATGCCAGCATTACGATCCGGTGTCACTCGGGGATATGCGATATGCAAATTGACTTACCACAGGGGTTATCGTTCCAGGGACGCCTCCATCCACTGCAACATGTGTCCATCCCAATCGGATTCCGGGGATAAATATGCTGGAACCTGATGGAGGTCTGACCAGGTATGAGTGATCATCGCCCCATAGCAGTCTTATTGAGAGATTTTGGTGTACAATGGGGACAGAGCTGCCCTTTTCTGAAGGTATGCGATAGCGTTAACAGAATGGCCAGCCGTTTTCTTGTGGATACTTCGTATGGCTAGACAGAAACAATGCCTCATTGTTCTAGAGGAACGTTTTGCGGCAAATATCCCCCACATTGAGGGGCGAGCCCTGTTACAATTCCAGCCTCGTCATGCGGTTTAGCTAAGAGGCGAGCGTTTCCACAACTGAGTTATTCTGATCCGACCTGCGTCTCAGTGGACCGTCGCAACACAGCCTCTGGTGAAACACACGCTCTTGCAGAATCCTGGTCATGCAAATAATGGGCTTCTAGCGGAAAGACCGAGACGGGATGTAGTGTGTGCCTGTCTGTCAAGCGATAGACAGGAAAGGAATGCGGTGATGTGTAATCCAGTTCGCCACCTCTTGCAAAAAGACTTCCCGACTGTTGGGAGCTCGGAAATATTCTCAGATATCGACATGCAGCATATATGCAAACCCGTGCGTTTCAAAACCCGATTGACTTTTCAATCCGAGGAGTCATCAATGGGTAACTTGGACGTTGGTATTGGAATTGATCACACCCAAATTGCTAAAATTATCGGATGTCGAAGGTGAATCGTTGACCCCCATCAAATACTCGTAGGCGCGTTGACAGATCCGACGAATAGACAGACGTCATGAGGCACCTTTTCCTTGCCCACCTGGCCTTGTTCCGTCGCACGTCCGTGAGCCGTCCAAGCTTGGGCTTGTCTGAACAGAACGCCGTAGACTTCCTTATCCGTTCTCACGATGACGAAGTGGGGTCATCATATCTACCGATATAGTACTCATCACTGCATATATACAGTTGTGTAGGAAGGGCGAGTCCTTCGATGGCGCTGGTACCTCAATTATTTTGCAAGTCTACCCTTCTAGGTATTAGGCACGCATCCTGTTCGCCTCGGGATTCGTTCCAGGCTATACAGGGCCACTATATCAATCATGTCACCGTAAGTATTTCGGACGGTGGCGTATGCCTCATATGGCCCGCTGACGATATACCAAGTGACGCAGCCTCTAAGCGGCCTCCAAAGCTACGATCGGCCTGCAACGAGTGCCATGCAGCGAAGGTGATTAGCATATCCTGGTCTTCTCCCTTGGTAGAAACAAACTCATCGATCGTTTGGTAGGTCCGCTGTTCTGGGGAGAAAACAGGCTGCCAACGCTGCGCGAACCTGAACCTAGGATGCGTCTTTGCCATTTCAAGGATCGGTAAAGTGCCAGGGAAACGAAGCAAGGCAAATCGGGCGGCCGCGGCCGCGGCGGCAGCGGCAGCAGCGGCGGCGACAGCGTCTTCATCAACATCGACCCTGGCTTCGAATTCGACGAGTTCAATAAGTAGCTCCACCGTCTCTTTGATACCTCCGGAGATCACTGTAGATGACTTCCACCCGTCACATGCTAGGAGGTATTCGGAAACTCATGTGTCAGATGTGCCAATCAGGGGGATAGCGTATAGTGTCCCCGAAACAAACACAGATTCAAGAGCAATCCCAATGCAAGCCCATGTCTGTTCTGTCGACCAGACATTACATTCGGATGGCTACAGTCGACCAGAATCCTTGATCATGCCGGACGGCTTACATGGATCCTATCCTGGGATCGCGGAGCCAGCGTTGAATGACATAGACATGGCGCTCGCTCAAATGAGCGACAACTGCTGGACAGCAAAGATAGAATCACCCACGAGTGGCATGCTGACTCCGGCCTTAACAAGTCCGGTGAACGAAGGATATTGGACGCACGGGTGTCAGAGGAACTACACGGTCAAAACTGAAGGAGAAGAGTTCGGCAACACCGACGGTGCAGGAGGGCATATCGCCGACACCTCCAGCGTTCCAGTGGGCCAAGCGTCTACGCCTCCTATTCCACAGCTGCTGACTCCCCCGGAGCTGTTTCTCGACGAGAATTCATACCCAATGGGGGTGGTGGATCCATTGGCGCCTGGAAGTATTTGCACTTTGTACCTCCATCTCATCCAGAACATCGAGAGAACGATTCAGATCGGGCAACAAAGCAAGAGCGGGCATACGGTGGATTCGGTGCTGGCAGCCAACCAACGGTTTCTGACGACGCTGCTGCAAATCACAGCGAACCCCAATTTCGGGCAGGTATATGACGACCACCTGCTATTTTTCGTCGCCTTCAACAAAATCCTGGATTTGTTCAGCTTTGGCTACCGGGACTTCATAATGCGACTAGATGCCCACGAATCCGTGGGCTGTTCGGATCGATTGATACGTTTCGGTGTTTTCGAGATCGACTTTGTGGAGCAAAAGGTCATTTGCCGTAGTATCTTAATGCGAGAGTTGAAGCGCGCCAGTACGTGTTTGTCGAGGATGGTGGATGCCCTGGGTAGAGTAGACCCCCGGTGCGGAATGGGAAGGCATGAGAGCCTCTGCAGGGAGATGAACTTGCGCCTTGAACAATTGATGTGCGCCCTGGAGGAAACATTGGCGAGATGACCAGATCACCACCCACAAGTTGATTTGTACATGAGGGGAATCATGAGAAGGGATGGTACATACGGTTCCTGTTTTGAACTGAGGACTTTCACAGCATGGCGTTTGGGCTTCATCCGGCCGGATTACCAAGTCATTGGCCCCGTGCCAAACGACTCGACTGGTTGAGTTGTAACCCCCTGAGCTGGTGTTAGCAATACCGGTTCAACTGGCGAGTTACTTGTTGCGGTGAGAGTCCGAGAAAGTTGGGGAGGTTGAGGCTTTTTGATATTTTATACTGGAATGGAATTATGGTCTATGCGCTGAAGCTTTGGTTAGCTTGGGTGTTCGGTATGGGATTAGTACTAATAATTGATCGTTTCATTTCATTTCATTGAGTCTTTCTTTCTTTCCTTCCTTCTTTCTGTTTTATAGTTGCAGAGTCTGAAATTGTAATAAACCGACGCCGTGCAAGAATAAGACGATGTGTTGTGGAAGAGAAAACAACGTTCTGTCAGATTTAGGTTGGTGGGCCTGCACGTGATGTCATGCGCCTTGTCCCCGTGCAGCCTGTCATTTCCCACAAGATCTCGATTTCCATTGACCCCAGAGCATCTTGTAGATCGCTGTCTACTTCGGCCATTGGGGGTACAGAACCGTCTGCCCCGCAATGCCGCCTCGGAGGACGCATAAGAAGTCACGGAATGGATGTCTGCAGTGCAAGAAACGAAGAGTCAAGGTGGGTCAACTTTCTCCTTGCTTCCTGCGTCGTTAGTTTCCCTCGGCCACAAATATCAGATCACGCCATTCGCATTCTTTCTATTTTCTCAATCTGACGATAACAATTGCAAGTGTGACGAAAAAGGACCTCCATGCTCCAACTGCATTTCTCGTGAGCTGCTTTGCACATATGTGAATGTCTCCGAGACCAGCAGCGCAAGTGGGCCGTCAGCCAAACCAACGCCCCTACAGCTAGGGAGCGCATCGCGGACGGCCGACGTTGCAGATAACGGGACTATCAATATATTACAGACCGTAAACTTGAGGGCGCTGGAACTTATGCACCATTTCTCAACCGAGACGTACCAGAGTCTCTGCAGTGGCCCCGCGGATGGTCATTTCTGGAAAACAACTATACCGCGTAGAGCGCTGGGCTGTGATTTTCTAATGTGTGGCATCCTTGCCGTCGCTTCTTTACACTTAGCTTCAACCCGCGAACCATCCGAGGCTCTCTCATATATCGACACGGCATTGGAATATCACACCCAAGCATTTGCCCCATTCAGAAGAGCAATAGACAACCTTACTCCATCGAACTGCGATGTGGTCTTTGCCTACTCGGTGATCCTGATTGTCATTGCTATCGCCCTACCGCAGATGACGATGGAGCGAGAAACAAAATCCAGCATGACGGAAAATATCATCGTGGTCTCGGAACTGTTTCGAGGCCCGAGCAATATCGTCCGGATCAGTCGGCCTTGGCTGAAAGAAAAACTGGGCTCAAAGAGCGGGTTCTGGAGCATTGAAACCTCCGAGCTTGACCAAGAAACCAACACTGCTTTGGATGAGTTGACGTCTTTGGGCCATGAAATGGCGTCCAGCATGTCTGTGGAGCATCAGCATGTCTTCCAAGGGACTATCGCTATTCTTCGGAACTGCTTTTCGAGATACAGTGCTGCAAAGGATTCTACATCCGTAGTTGCGTGGTTGTCCGAAGCAGACAAAGAGTTTTTCTGCACATTGAGACGCCACGAGCCACTTGCGTTGCTTATTCTGATGCATTGGGCTGTTTTACTCGCCGAGATCGATGGGAAAATGTGGTGGGCGAAGAATTCGGCGCCTGCACTGGTTTCTGAAATTCTTGAAGCCTTGCAATCCAGCGGAATTCAATGGAAAGGGCCATGGCTGTGGCCAAAACAACGACTGGGACTTTGATCTCCGGTCAAGGCACACGATTTTCATGAATGTTCCGACCAGCAATGATTAAGGAAATGTTCCTTCTAATCGCAATGGGGGGTGTCGCTGTAATCGACTCCTACCAAGACTAGGAGGCTACGGTTTATGAAACACGACCTTGGTACTTTATGGTTGCTGCTGGCATGCAACTATAATTGAACTGTGCTGGGTGAGCGCTGACTGACTATCCTCGGTGTCTGGAGTACTTGCTAATGGTCTAGGATTAGTTTCACTCAGGATTTCGTCAATCACTGAGCGGGCCTGAAACATGCCGTTAACTTTGTGATATATCATGAATGCTTCCTTTCTACTATCTTTACTTGACTGATCACTGTCCACGATTTCTATCACCAGTATTCCACTCTAATATAAGTATTCTCTTCTACATTCTCTCTTGGGATTCCTACACTCTAATCTCTTCTCTCTTGTTTCTCTTGCCTACTCTGGTCTATCTGTTCCCTCCTATCTCTCGACCCATCGCACTCAATATAGGTTTACTCACAAAGCTCATCAAAAGCATCCTAATATCTTTTGTAGCCGAGTGATAATTACTCTTCATTTATTGCAACATAGCTTTGCTCGTCTTCATGAAAAATATTAGGCCAACAAAGTTCAATCCATTTGATGGATTAAAGCCTATCAACCATGCGATCATACAGCCATCACTCTATGCCGCCGTGATTTGGAAGTGTCTTGTCTTCTGCAACCATCTCCATACAACCCCCCTGCGGTTCTTGCAGTGAGTATAGTCTCATCTCCAGCCCCAGTCCTCTCGCATGTCTTTCTCCTTGCGATGGGGGTGCTTGATGGCGGAGTTCTGCGGTGTTTTGGCCCGCCGCCGCCCCTGGGGCACCCCTTTCGGTTTATATGCTTAAGCCATGCTTCTTTTATTCCCTTCTCTCTCGTTCTGCTGCGTCTTTCTTGCAGGTTTCAAGCGCGTCCTCTGATTGGCTGATATTTTGTGGTTTTTAGATCCCTCGCCTGTCCCATTCTACACACGTTCATGCCGCCCAGGCTGTTACCGCCGCCGCTGCCGCCGCCACCCTCCCACATACAATCTTGACACCTCTTCGGCTCCCTTAGAGGAGCATCTGGATGAGCTTTTCGCCCATCTTATGGCCAGAACTCCTCCTGGTCAAAACCCCAGCCTCCCTGTGGGAGGTCAGCTGCTGAGACCCTTCGTCCACAACCAAGTGGGAAGAGTGTTGCTAGCACGGAATGGTGCAGCTGTACCTTTTGTACGCGGCAGTATAACAACACAGTCATTACGGCAACACCGGCCCAGCTATGTGAATGCCCTGCTCATCCAATCTCGTGGAATAAGATTGGCTGAGCCTTATACGCATTACCGAGACGTATAAGGTGAATACCCTTTCCCCGAATACCGCCATGTACCAGGCGCATTCAGCGGAGCATGCGCTAACTGTAAATAGCCTGACAGAGCCAGTCAGTACTCTGTACAAGATAATCTATGGCATGGAAGTAACAGAAGAGGTCTTTCACCAGCTACACTAAATAAGTGGGATCAAAACCAGGGTGGAGGGAACGCCTGGGATACCAATCAACTTGGATCCAGACAAGGGGGAGGCAGGTAATCCAATCAACTTGGATAC
Source organism: Aspergillus neotritici (assembly GCA_023619815.1). Lineage (NCBI taxonomy): Eukaryota > Fungi > Ascomycota > Eurotiomycetes > Eurotiales > Aspergillaceae > Aspergillus > Aspergillus neotritici. The sequence goes on along the minus strand of JALZYL010000032.1, from coordinate 70,352 downwards.
CAACGAAGTGGAAGAGCTTCCACTTATTGTTTTGAATTAAAGAGTAGGTATAACTTTTTTTTTTGTACATATTAAAGCACAATCCCCAGCACAATCCCCAGCACCAGCACGCCTAGTCGTACAGGCCCCCGGGATATTGTCGAAGCGCCGTTGCCGTGTTCAGCATTTACATGGCTGATGATGTGAAGGACGCTGAGATTACGAATGTGATAAAGTGGGCTCTGTTTCTTGAGTCTGGGGGGCGTTTACAATACGCCATCAATTCTGTTGCCCTTTGAATCGGCATATCATGTTCTCTTGAGTTGAACGAACGGTTTCCCTGGGTTTCACTGCTTTATAAGACCACTGAAATTCATCTATCAGAGTTCAGGGCCCCTTCAGTGTTGCTCATCAACATAAAGGATAACCTTCCATTCTACAGGGATAGGGGTAGAGAGCTCATGGTCTTGTTTATTGCCCATACTTGGAAGCTTGCTCCTGTCCTTTTTATTACATGTATTGGTCCCTATCTGGTATATAGGGTTGCTTATGAAGGCCAAAGTGCTACGATATCTTTAGTAGCCAGGTGGTGATCCTTGCGACACTCTTATGATTATTTACAGGGTAAAAATAGAAAGACCAGAATATGTACATGATGCAAATCCTTCGGAAGAGTATAAACATTGAGCTTCACGGTCATAACCGCCCCGAACGCATCAACGACGTGATCTCCCCAAACTGCCGACATCCCTGCTGCCACAGTTCCCAAAACGGGGGAACCTCAGAAATAGCATCAGCCAGCTTGCGAAGGCCCTCAATCCCCCGTCGCGCATGCCCAGCCGGCACATCACTATCCGGCTGATCCAACGAGCTGCTAAACACCTCCACCGACATAGGTCCCCCATACCCAGTCGCAACCACAGCAGCAGCCACCAACTGGACAGGCATATACCCACCACGCTCAAACTCAAACGGATACAGTCTATGAGCCCTCGACCACGGCATCAACGCCGGAACACGCGGGTCCACCGGACGCTCAAAAGCCACAGGATCCACCCTCTCCGCATCCGCAACCTGGAAAAAGAAAATGCGGTCCCCAGGCACGGTAGACACCAGGCTCGCCATAGACGCACACAGAACATCAACCGACTCCCCCAGCGTCGGATACAACCGACCATGACCGGCGGGGTTGTACGGGTCCGCGAACTCCACAGCCAGCACATTGAAAGCGTCCAGCACGAGTCCCACATTCGGTCGGTTAGCCATGCGCACCGCCTCCCACGTAGCGGACCATGTGTTCCTCGTCGCCCAGGATAAACCCTCGTACCCGATCCGCAGTGGACGCCCGCCGTCGGCGTCGGAATACGCCTTCGCCATATCTCCTAGCTCGGCTAGATCCCGCGCGACGGTCTTCAGATCGGACGTCACGCTGGGGTCGTTCCGGATGCTGGCGCATAGGAAGACGAGGTCTGTGTCGAAGGCCCGCATGAACGGGAACCGCTGCGCGACGAGGTCCAGCGCTGCGCGCCGCTCGACGGGGTCCTTGATGCCTTCGATGTTGCGCAGCGGTTGTGTGCACGCGATGCGCATCCCGAGCGACTTCACCAGGGTGCCGAGTTTGTGTGCCACGCGGAGGTTGTCTGCCGTGGGTTCCCAGGGCTGGGACCGCGGGAGCCCGTGCTCCTCTAGGTAGGCGGCCCAGCATTCGTCGAAGAGGTCGATGTGCTTGTAGCCTGCTTTGGCGGCTTCCTCGAGACGCGGCTGCAGCTTGTGGTGCTGGGAGTAGCCTAGGGAGAATGTGGCGATGCCGGGTTCATTTGGGATGGTTGTGGGGGGCCATGGAATTGGCATGGTGTGTAGCTGGATAGTGTGCCAGTTTGCCTGGACTGTGGCTTGTATACATGTGAGCGATTTTATGCCGTGGGAGACGCGGCTGCTTTTATGCGCATGGTTGGGGACACCCTCGTTCTAGATGTTATCCTAGACGAACGAGGGCGGAGAAACGCTCTTCCCAAGATGAAGCTATCCGTTGCTATCCGTTGGCTTCCGCATGAACGGTCATCCAGAGCGGACAACCGTATATCCGGCAGACTGACAGAATATGCAAGTCACTTCAAAGGACTAACAGTGGATAAACGGTATAGGAATCTATAATATGGCCTAGTACACCATAAACGAAATGGTAGAGAGCTGTGGTACATATGCGGAGTTGAGATGCTGTCTGACAATGCATTTGCTGCCTCAGGCAGAAGCCAGTCCGATAAGGCACTGATAAGGCTCAACGCCAACAATTCTGCCCCTCAAGTAAACACCATCATCAACCACTCACTTAACCATTACACCACTCAATTCAAGCCAACAAACCCACCATGGCAAACACCCAAGAGAAGGAATCCCCCGAGGCACTGGTCTCCAAGTTTGAGATCACCCGGCTTCTTAACCAGGGTACGTACACCTACACCTATACCCCCCTCCCAAAATCCTCCCACCTAATAAATAGTACGATAGACCAAAACGGCAGACGCATCACCCTCCTCGGCACAATCAACAGCCAACAAGGCATCCTAACAGCCGAGCGCGCCGCCTTCGCGACCGAATCCCCCGCGGCACTGCAAGCCTTCCACGCAGCCATCACGCGCGTCACCAACCTGGGCGACAACGACATCTACCGGTGGTACATGGCGTCGTCGGGGGCCAGCGCAACCGCGCCAGCAGACCTAAAGCTGAACCTAATCTGGCCCTGCACAGAACAACACATCCGCAAATACTCCTCGCAGGTCCTCCGCGTCGTGACCGAAACGCCTGCCATCTACAAGGCCCACGTGCGTCCCTACATGCAGAGCAAGCGCGAAGAGGGCCGTCTCAACTGGGTGTTCAACATTCTGGAAGGCCGCACGGAGCAGGAGGACGTGATCTTGCGAGATGGGGAGGGCGACGACGCGTTCCTCGTGTTGCCGGATTTGAACTGGGATCGGAAGACCATGGGGTCGTTGCATTTGCTGGGGCTCGTGCAGAGGAGGGATATTTGGAGTTTGCGCGATTTGAAGAAATGCCATTTGCCTTGGTTGAGGTTTTTGAGACGGCGGTTGCTGGAGGGGACTGTGGGGGTTTTTCCCGAGCTGGAGGTGGATCAGTTGAAGCTTTATGTGCATTGTATGTTTCCTCCCTTTCCTTCCTTGTCTTTGACGTTTTTTAAAACCGGGAGGTAATGGTGAGTGGTAACTTGACTAAACTAACTAATGTGTCTAGACCAACCAACCTACTACCACTTCCACATCCACATCGTGAACGTGATGCTAGAAGCGGGCTCCACGCAAGCAACAGGCAAAGCCTTCGGATTGGAAAACCTCATCTCGCAGCTGGAGACGATGGCCGGGGACGAGGACGCCGGGCTGGCGGATGTGGACTTGACTTATTTCCTGGGTGAGGCGAGCGAGCTGTGGACGGATGTGTTTGGGCCGATTAAGGAGGGAAGACTGCAGTGACTGTATTGCTTTTTGTTTGGCTTGCTTGGTCGGTGGGCATTTATTAGATTAGATTTTGTAGGGTAGAAGGTGTGGATGGGTGGGTAGATTTAGATGTTGTGGTGACGACTGATGATTGTGGACGATGGATGGTATCTAATGAGATATGAGAGATTCAATCAACATTACTGTGGGATAATACATCAATAATGTAGAAACGTTTATTTGGACAACCCCACATGTTCTACCTAAAACAAAAAGAAAAAATATAAGTCCACAACCAGGTGGACATATAATTGGAATGTCTAAAAACCATGTATAAACACTATATAAACAATCATTTATTTCCCTATTCCCATTCCAAACGCCCCTCAAACCGCCATTAAGAACAAGCTAGAACTGCTCCTCCTCTTCGGGAATGGGCTGTTTCTCTGCGTCTTGGTTCGGGTCCTTGGGGGGCCACTCTGGAGCTGGGTAGCTGAGGAGGCGGCAGATGTCCTGTTATCATCAACATTAGCAGGGTTGCATTGACATGGGGAGGGTAAGGGAAAGGAAAAACGCACCCGTCTCCTCCTCCGAAAGCTATTATACAAATCCCTCCACACCTGCCTATCCTGACACCCACTCTCCTGTGCCGTCCCAGGATTAATCTTGCACTTGGGCAGCGTCTCAACGAGCAGTTTCTGCGGCCACATAATCCACGGCTTCGGCAGCGGGGCGTCCGCGAAATGCACGATCTTCGCCTCAGCGATGACCCGCTCCGGATCCCAGTCCTCGTACTCGTTACCCAGGAAGTTCCTGTGGTCGTCGCGGCGGAACTCGCTCGAGATGAGCCCGTACTGCCGGTGCGGCAGCACCAGCGCCGAGTCGCCGTACCGGTCGTTCAGCAGCGTCACGTCGTACCGGGTGGTTTCGTTGACGCCGACTTGGCCGTAGATGGCTGCGCCGGCGTTGTCCATCAGTGCGTTGTATTCGCGGTAGGAGGGCTCGATGACGACGACGAGCGCGGAGAGCTGCTTCGTGTCGGGGAGGCCCCAGTATGCGCGCGGCATGGCTACTTTCGCGGAGGGTAGGAAGAATAGCTCGTCCATGTTGTTGAGCACGGTTGCGTCGGTGTCGATGTGGATTACCCGGTCGAATTCGGTTTCCCCAAAGGCGAGCAGCTTCGTGATGCTTTTGTCCCATGGTTCGTCGGATTCTTAACATCATGAATTAGCTTTGCGGTAGAGTTTCAACGTGAAAAAGAAAAGAAAAGATAGAACAGCAAAACAAAGATAGATAAGAAAAAGGAAGAAGGGAAAGATAAACATACCACCACCTCCCCCACGCATCATCTGCGCCTCAACCGGCACAAGCTGCACGCCGTACCGCTCAACCGCCATCTCAAGCAACGACTCGTCCCTCCCGCGATCACTCTCCATAAACACATCCCACTTCTCGGGATAAAACAGCACCCTTCGCGCGCGACTCCCCAGCCGATCCAGTGCCTCAAACACCATCAACGCATTGCAGATGTAAGCGCTGGACGTGGCATACACCGTGTACCCATATCGCGACCAGTCGACGCGGTCGTAGTCGACGTGCGATTGTCGCGGCGCGGGCTGGTAGGCCGGGGCGTCCGACTTGGGCCAGAAGAGGTAGAGCAGGATGAGCGCGAAGACTACCCAGGTGCGGACGTGGCGGAGTTGGCGCTTGAGGATTGCGAGGAGGGGTTCGTCTGGGATGTCGAAGAAGTCGTCTTCGGAGGCGTTGGAATCTTTGCGATTCAGGGTTGGGCGCGGGGGCACCATTTTTTCTGTTCTCTTCGTTTCTGGTTGTTGTTTTTTGCCTTTTTACTGGGGATTGAGGATGGCGGAAGGGGGACCGTCCATCACGGGGTGAGGAGGTCAATTGGCTCAATTGGACAGACAGATGGATGAGTGGATGATGGCTTGTTGGAATGATGCCTGTTTGAGACGATCGGTCTGGCTTGTGATGGAGTGGCGATCTGGCTGTTTGTTTGGTTTGACTGGACTTGGCTATCAATAGTAACCGGCCACTTTGGATAGTGGATCCACTGCAATTTACTTGCTCCATCGGTTCCTCTACACAGATTCTACGGTTTATCAATAGAACGGCTACTCTGTACTACTGTACATTACAGTGATTTAATAAATATTAGTCTGTCGATTCAATGCAAATCCATAATATACTCTGATCACCAACCACTCACACCAACACATTAAATGGCACATTACTCCAAACATTAACCTCCACTATATAATAACACACCGGGCAGTGTTTATCGGGTATCAAATGTAACATAGACCTCATCCATCTGTCGCTGCGACCACAACAGCGCAACAACCGGCGAGCCAGCCGATCAGAAGTGGATCTTTTCCTCGTAGATAGGCGGAACGCCCTTGTCCACATCCCAGTGGATCTTGTTCTTCTCGTCGAGCCACGAGTCCTCGTCGGTGATGGGGATCACCTTGCTGCTGTGCTGAATCTCCTGTCGGCTGACGCCGAGCTCGTCGCGGGGAATCCACAGCAGGGGAATCTGTGCGGAAATCGCGGGGTGGAAGTACGCATCCCGCTCCACCTCCGGTGGATAGGTGGTGGTGTCGTGCGGGTTGGGCACCAGACGGCGCAGCTGCGTGTAGCTGCTGAAGCGGTCGGGGCGGAGCCATCGGACGAGGAAGTTGCCCTGGGGCACGGCGGAAGCACCCGTCAGGCCCTTCTCGGCGGAGTCGACGCTGGCGATGTTGCTCACGCGGCCCTTTTCGCCGGGTCCGCCCGCCACAGAACCTTCCGGCTGCGGGTCCGGCGAGGGGTGCATCTCGGCCTTCTCATGGGCCAGAAGCGCCTCTTCCTCGGCTTCCAGGTTCTTGGGGAGGTAGTTGATCAGGGGTTCCATCGCGTTGTTGAGGGAGACGTGGTAGATGATGATGAACACCAGGAAGATGATCATGAGGATCATGGGCCCCAAGGCGATGGAGTTCCCGGCCGCACCGATCGCGAAGAGACCGATCAAACAGCCCATCAGCAGGTAGCAGCCGACGGTGATGTGCTGCAACGCACGCACGTACGTCTTGCCCTGGGTATCGATGTCGGCGTTCGACACGTAGAGCATGTTATACCGGTAGGCGAAGTAGAAAAGGTAGAGGCCGATGGCGCCGAACGCAATGACCAGAGGGGCAATGCACGAGTAGGTGATCGCTGCGATCAGTTAGCCATGTCCAGAGCCACGAAGATCAATCATAAGAAACACATACCAACAACGGCCAGCAGGGTGAAAACGGGATACACCGTGCCCCAGCCCAGACCAGCAAGGGTCGACCAGCGGGTATACATCTTCCGCGGGGTGTTGTCCAGGAACATGCCCAGGATCTTGCCGACAATCAGTCCGCCGATCTGCAAGAGAGCACCGGAGCTGAAGGACAGTCCCTGCAAGATGATGTACGAGATGTAGAAGTTGGAGGCGGTGGGGATATTGTTCGCGAGGAGACTGGCCGCGCTCGTCGGGTTCTCGATGATCTTGGTCGCCACACTGGACGCCGACGACGCAAGGGTCACCACGAGGAAGACCTGAACCACCTGGAAGGTGAAGTAGAAGTTCTGAGTGGTCAATTCCACCGCGGCGAGACTGGGCGCACCACCGATCTTGGCCATCAGACGAAGGATGATCGGCAGCAAGGCCATCAGGATCGACATCAAGACCGAAGGCAGCAGGGAGTTGATGACACTGCGAAGCCAGTCGGGAGCGTTGTAGATAAAGTCCAGCCACGGCAACATGTTGGTCAGGGCGTTGAGGTTGGAGATGGCACCAACGAAGGCAGTGGGGATCGCCCAGAAGACAACCAGAGCAACAACGAACGCAACGCTCAGGGTGTAGCGGATGATGCGCTCCCACCATTTGATCCGCAGGTTCTCCCAGATGACTTGGGTGGGTTCCAGGCCGATGTACCTCGGGGCCATGTGCAGGGGCAGGTTGTGCGCGACTACGAATGTCAGCAAACGGTGGGGGGTCTAGATGGGCTTCGGGAATGGGAACATACCGGATTGATAAGCGGCCTGGGCATCGGCTTGCTGGTAGAACTCCACGAATACGGACGAAACGAGTTTCGCATCGCCGGCGCGGTGCTTGGCCTGGAGTTCTTCGATCTCGGGGTTCAGGCGCTCGATCTCCGATCGCGCCCAGTTGATGGTGTCGACCTTCTTGCCGATGATAATCTTGAGGCGGTGGGTGGGTCGGTCCGACGCTTTCACCCAGCGGGCGGCGACAGAGCCGGACTCATCATCGGGTTCTCCACCCATGCTTTCCAGGGCATTGGGGTCATCTTCGACGTGGCCTTGTTTCTTCAGGGCCTTGCGGCGGGCGGCATTCGCCATGACGATGAGCTTGGTCTCGGCCGCCTCGAGCTTCATCGCGGCGTCCTCGCGTTCCTTGACCTTTTCTTGCAACTTCTCGGTGTCGGTGGTCAGCCAGACGTTCTTGACTTTCTCGACGCCGAACATCCTGCGGATCTTGTCGCCGTCCAGGTAGTCCTCGGTGACCGCGGTGAAGAGGACGGTGCGAGAGGACAGGCGGCTGGCATACGCGGGCGACAAGGAGTAGGCCTGGCGCAGGTTGATGTAGAAAATGGTCTCGCGGGTGATGGTGTAGAAGATGAATCCTGAGGCACATGCAGTTAGACTCGATATCCCCGGCCCGCGGTCAGGCGCTTGGAGTACCCACCGACGAAGAGCCAGGCGATGAAGGTATGGGCGAAGTACCGCCCATAGCCCTCTTTGGCGATGTTGGACATGCTGAGGATATCCAGCTGCTTCTTGCCGGCGCCGCCCGTGCCGTTCACCGGCAGCAGGACCGGGAAGGTGAGACAGACGCCTACGAAGCAGATCATGGAGATGAGCTTGAGGAAGCGCAGCATGAGATAGGCGTCCATGGAGTGGTGTTGCAGGACATATTCATCGGGGATCTTGTACATATCCCGCAGCCAATTGAAGATGCCGGTCGCGGACGGGGGGGTGCGCTCCTCGGGTCGCAAGACGCCGAGGTAGGTCCGGGGCATGTACATGCGACGCTCACTGCGGCGCAGGATGATGAAGAGCAGGATCATGACCAGGAAGACCGCCAAGGTGGGGACAATGGTGGTGACGAGGCCGAAGCCGGAGTTCGAGGTATCCTTGGGATCCTCGCCCTGGGTATTGGTCAACTACGACTCATCCTATCTGCCATTGAAGGACGATGGCGACTCACCTCACGGCGGACCATCTGATGGAGGCCGGAGAGGCCAACATCGCGGAGGTTCATCATGACCGAGGGCCTTATGACCCTTGGTGTTGAAGATAGAGCGACGGAGTGTTGGGTTGGAAGCCGACCGTGGAGACCACGTCAGTCAGAGGTCGCGAGGAATCGAACAGAGATAGAGAAAGACAGAAAGAGAGAAAAGGAAAAAAAGAATGAGGGGGAAGGGGGAGGAGAAAAGAACTAAAGAAAGACTATCGTTAAACAAGCGACCCAAAGATGAAGGAAAGAATGCAGGGAAGTCAAAAAAATCCCAAATGACGGGAAAACAACGGAATGAGGGAGAGAGGAGACTCCCGTACCTCAGGCACCAAGGTTGAGAGAGGGGCGATCCAGATCGGACCTCACTTGGAGTCTGTCTCAAGCTTGTCTTTAACTTTGAATTTTCTTTTATCTGGATCCACTCCCTCCATCAACCCCAAGTTGAGTTAAGACACACATACCAATTCGCCCCTCAATCCAATGGCCATCCGTGGTCACCATCACCACCAACTGACTCGATCGATGGGGATAGGAGGGTCATCCAGCTGTTCCCCACCCAGGAGGCAAAAAAACACAAGAGATGTAACCCGATTTGATCTGGTCCGAAGAGATCGGTGGGCCATGGGCGGTTCCGTGGTTGACGACAGTTCAGCCACGACCTGCTCCATCATTGGCGATTGCACCCTGAAATCTTGAATCCGACGCGAGTTGGGTTCGTGGTTCCTTTTCGATCGTGTTGACAAGTCAGTCGGACTCTTGTCCACCTCATCTCGCGCTTGGCCGCAGCGCTTGCAGTCTGTTTACCACTGTTTCCCCCTTTCTTTTCCCCATATAGTTTGGTTTCATTTGTCTTATTCTAATCATTCGATTGTTTATTTACTGTCTCTACCCCATACCAAGGGATGGCATGAACGAGCACAATGACGTCGATCAGATGACAATCGAATTTTCATCCATTTCCTGAATACTTCAGCTTCCCAGGGAGGCTGGCGCAAGGGACATGGCTAGTGAGAATGAGGAAATGGATTTCCGCTGATCAGATCCACGCCATTCCTAGTTAATCCAAACTAGGTCCCACCAGGATAGTCCCACGATCTCCTGTCCACTCGGTCAGCCACCGTCCGTTCCCCTCTCTCACCTTGTTTGCGTCCCTGGATGATTTCCAAATCCTCACTGCTCCCTATCCCTACGGCGGCAGGATGGGTGGGGATTTGATCCATTCGCCACTTGCTTCCTGTCCAGTATCTGGTCCATGAGACGGTGGTATTTGCAGCCCGTGTCCCCACCACGGCGGCACCGATCGTCCCAACGCAGATCTCATCAGACGACGACGACGATCGGCATCTCCGTCGGTAGAGGATATTGGAGGTCAGACGCAGATGATTTTCATCATCACTAAAATTTGCGGGAACATTCTCCGTTCGTCTACTTCTTGCAGGATCAACCAGTCAACAATGGACGATAACCCTGTGGAAAAGTATATTCTATATCTCTGGGCGGAGAAAGTATATCACCGAATGAACCATCCCCTTATATCCTCCCAACGACTAACCCAACCTATCCACGGATAAACAATCAATAAAACAGACTTTTCCTACCCAGCTGGTCCCTAGCTAGTCCGCCAAGCCATGGATCCATCACCCACTATCTTATTATCGTTTAGTTAGTAGCACCATAGTCCGTCCGAGCGCGAAAAAAAAAAAAAAAAAATGAAAAGCCCCTATCAAGCCACACTCGATAGTTCCACGGCGCTGGTTAGACACTTAGGGGTGGCGTCATCCGATCGATCGAGCAGAGCCCGATTCAGCACGATGCATGAATGCACTCTTGTCTTGTGTGACCGATCTGTCCCGCTCATCATCATCATCGTCGTCGTCAGGTCAGCATCGTCAGCATCATAATTGTAATTGGAATTATCAGCTAGTTTCCTGATTCAGTTGCCTCGGTTGCGGAGTTCCTGTGGCTAGGTAGGGTGAATATGATACCTAGTAAAATATATAACACATGGGGAAAGGGAATAAATAATATACTAGGTAGAAAAATGAAAGCAAAAGTAAATACAGGAGAGAATGCGCCACTTATGCGATCAGTTCACTGTGAGGAGTACTGAGGATGGGGTAGATAGATGAGGAGTTGTCGTTACTTGCTCTCTAGGTAGGTATATAATATCCAATGCTTGTTCTTTTTAACTCTATCGTTAAAATAGTATATTTAACTTACTTGGTTAAAATTGTCTGAATAAACTACTGGAATGATGGATTGTGAGAGTGAGAATAACAAAAGTTATATATATACAGGTAGGTGTATCCGTAGGTAGACGTATATATATACAACCCTTCCAACCTCACCAGTATGATATTGCACATATACTCACATCTACAAATATATACAAGAAGTATCTCGTCCATACATATACTACCCCCCACAACTGTATCCACCACAATATAAATATAGAACACGAAACAAAACAAAACAAGAAAAACAAGAGTGAAAAGCACGAGGTCTCGACCTGTCACAGCCCAAACAGTCGGTGAGGTAGGCATTTAGCCGCTACGTGCTATAGACGAAACACCTATCTATCTTTATCTATTACCCACCCATCTACGTATCTATGTACGTGTGTATGTATGTCGTACGATGTATATGATGTATGTATGTATGTTGTATATACCGTGTGGCTGGGAGTGGGAGTGAGTGGAGAGGCTGACAGGGAGGGGACACACCACACGGGCCGGGGCGGCACTATGTATGTATGTCCACTCCTACACTTATGACGGGCGGTGGAGAGGAGGACGGAGAGGGGATAGATATACGTAGTTAGGTACGAGGTACCCCTTTTTATGTCGGACTTGCTTGCGCGGCATTGATGGTTTTTGGGGGCTAGTTTTGTTAGTTGCGGTGGGTTGATACAGTAGCTATCCTGTCTATGTAGGTCGAAGGATGGTGCTTATAGTGAGTGGGATGGGTCGACTGCGATGACAATAATACCTAGTATATACTATGTTGCCCGGAAAGGTACTTGAGGTTTGTGGGATCCGGTCTAATTTATCGTAGATGGCGTGATACATTCCTGATGTACTGTATGCGACTGCCTGCAAGTCGCTAAAAGAATGAATTGTAAATCTATGTGCAAACACGAAGAAAGTACATCCGGAACGCTCGCCAAAAACCAAAACCAGAGGGTATCAAACATCGTCGAGGACTTCCGGCCCCGACGCACGCAACTCGCGCTCAAACGAGTCGATCCCCCGGATCGGTGGGGTCAGGGCCAGAAAGCTAAACAGGATCTCGTTGAAGTGGAATTGGAGGTCCGGGCGGAGCTGCTTGTGGACCTTGAGCAGCTCGCCCGTGGACCACCCGCGCTCGGGGTCCTTGAGGTCCGCCTCGTACGATTCCTCGAGCAGCAGCCACGTGAAGGTCTCGCAGGCGGGCTTGCGGTCGAGTCCGTGCGCCTTGGCTGCCTTCTGGATGTGGTCGAGGAAGCGCCCCGTTTTGCCCGGGTGGTCTTGGAAGTCCCACAGCGCGGCGGTGATGTAGATCAGGGCGGCGGTGCGCATCACCTCCTGGGTGGACGCGCCCTGGACGACGTAGACGCGCGAATCGAGCGGGACTTGGGAGGGATGCGGCCCGCTGGAGAGGAGCGGGAAGAGCGGGCTGTCCATCCCGAATGCGGCCCGCCGCTGGGGGACGGACGAGAGATATGCGCCCGTGTTTTGTGTGAGCATCAGTTGTTCGGCGCCCCGGAGGAATGTGCCGAGCCATTGCTGGCCTTCGGAGCTGATGGTGGATCCTGGCGGCATCAGCAGATAACGCACAAAGTGGAGGACGACTTCGTAGGTCTTGCTGGACCCGCCGCGGGACCGGAGCATCTGGACAGCCTGGTCCTCGTACCCTCTCGAGACTTGTCGGTCGCCAAAGCGCTCTTCTTGTAATGCCAGCCCTGACAGGGTGACCCCTAAGTGGTCTGCGTCCATCGACAGGGACCCCTTCATGACCTTGTCAATGCCCGCAATCACTTGTCGTAGGTGGCTGTGGACGTCGTCGCCGCCCTCCAAGTGGTTGAGACGCGACCTCCACCGGGAACAGTAAGACAGGATGACCGCCTGAAACGCCAACGGGTGGCACATGGCCGCCCGAAAGATCTGCTCCTTGACATATTTATTCTGACCCGACCAGTACGTCAGCCGGTTTGTCCAGTAATCGACTAACACGGCGTTCTCGGGCGACGACTCCATCGGCAGACTGTGAAATGGATCTTTCCTCGAGGCATCTAGTAGCGTGACAGGCGATGGGAGGTGTGACGGCTTGGATGGGTGCAACGCGGGCGAGAGGGCGGAAGATCCAGCGGAAGCCTAGAGAGCCAATTTTGTCAGGATCGGAATGGCACATGGGTTTGCGCGATTGACCCCTCCCTGGGAGGACAACAACCTACCGAAGATTCATCGTCGAGGTCGGTTGTATGTGGACCTTGTTCGGGTCCAACAATCTCATTGTCTACCGCGTCCAGTCCGAATTTCTTCTGCTGCCACGGCAGACACCGTAGAGGGCGGATGGAGTGTTCGGTCTCCGCGCTGAGCTTGCAATGCTTGCGTTGCTTTCGCTTCTCCTGAACGTGGTGACGCATCACATGCGCCCGCTTCTCTCGGGAGGACGAGTTGGAGTCGACAAAGTAAAACATTTGACTCTTCACCGGCTTGAGCCCTGGCCCCGCCAGACGTCCCTGTTTCTTGAGGTTGATGGGAGCCTCCGGATCATGGTCGGAACGTCTTGTTTGAGAGCGCCCGTCGCTTCTGCCCGGCGCAACGCCTTGGACCGGAGTGGAGTTGTCCACAGCGGGGGGGCGCAAAGTATGTCGGTACTTACTTTGCGGTGAAGCCGCACCATGACGGAATTCGGCATGAGTGACATCAGTGGACGGTTGGCTATCTACCGGCATTGCGATATACCTCAGGGCGGGGAAAAAAGAAAGAAAATAATAAAAAATGACCAGACACGACACGGGAAGGAAAGGATGGGCACGTCGTGAGGATGCGACAGACTTCACGGGGCTCGCTTGCGCTCGTTAAAGCTGCCTACCAAGCATCTCTGGAGCAGCAGAACAGGGGCGCAACAATTAAATTTCCCTTTTCGTAGTCATTGCATCGCACAAAGGCGGCGTGGCTGAAGGGGAACACGAAATGATACTATATAAGAAGAAGGAGGAGGGGGGGAGGGGGAAGACCGGGGAGGAGGTCACCAAGTCATCCTCGTGTCTGTCGGTGGTAATAATAGGAGAAAGGATTTGTGAGATGACTTCCGGGGGCTTATCAATTTTGAAGAGGGGTTCTAGGGTCGGTCTAAATCAGGCGTTAGTCTCCTTGTTAGCGGTCGAATTAGCCAGAATGGAAGACATATGACGAGCCCCATTGACCAGGGAGTTTAGACTTGGGGGGGAAAAGGACGGTAGTTGGGACAAGAAAGTTGGTCCGAGCCCGATTCCACGGTCAGTCGGTCGATTACTCTGTCCGTCCTAGTAAGACCAAGATTCCCCCAAGTCGGTGGAGAGCGCCAGGATTGAGATCCGTCCACGGTCTCTGCTTGTTCCTTCGGTTGCGACCATCAACCTCGGTTGTGATTGGGTCGTAGGAGCTTTGGCCTCGTACCCTTGGGTGGGTTGATTGGCCGCGGAGTCCAGAAATGTGCCCCTACCGCAAAGTGCAGTGGTCGCTGAGCAGATGCTTGAGATGAACCGGTTGGCTGGAGCTCTCTGCATGTCCAGGAGTGGATTTGAGCCGAGGACCTTTATCCCTATTGAGCAAGCGCGACGATACTGGTATTGCGCTGGACGTCCGTTGGTTGTTTGCTTATTATCGTGGTGGCAATCGTCGTGTGGAAGATTGGATAGACACGTCCATTCGTCTGATACGAATCGGGGATACAGAAAAGGAGGATTCCTCGTGTTTAGTAATATTATACAAGTAGATATTGTAAGCAATCGAGAAGGTGGAGAAGACTAGGAAGGATGAGGGTGCAGAAAAGGAAGAGAAATGGGACTAAAGTACCTTAGTAGTGTTAGTTGGAACCTGCATGTGATTTGCCTGGTGGTGTGACGGTGCCCAGGCCCCTATATGAAGTTGGGATTTATAACGTCAGCTATTCACAGGGATAGTCCAGTAGTACCTTATACTGGTTAGTGTAATCAGAGGCAAAAACCTAGTTATTAGCTGTACTATTTGAAGCTATATACAGAGCATACATGTATATCAGATTCAAAGGCATTGAACTATATTACATAACTCGAGACAGAGTAACCCTTCGGTCTAGCAAGAATTACTGGGTAATACACGTTTACGTAATATAGTTATGCAAGGATACCAACTGATGCATGTATCCATGGAGAATGAGGAAGAGAATATCGCTCATGGTGAGAAGTCGTGTTCCCAATGACTCTATGCTAATGACCGCTCTGTATGCTGCATAGCGGAAGCTGATCTCCGAATACAGGTCCAGTAGGTAAATAGAGCATGGATTCTATCAGCTTAAGGATGATCTCTTCCACAGAAGCAGGATTTCATCCATATAAATAGTACTGCATCCTCGATACCCCGTACCCCATAAATGATTCAGATCTGTTGAGTACCCACACCGTAAAGCCATTAGTATCGACAAGTCAGTTTCTTCAGCGTCTGTCAGATCGGGAGGTCTTGGCATTGCTGAGGTAATCAACCCGAATAGGAAATAAAAAGCACTTTACGCGTCGGCCCGGATGATCCTTTCCCCGACGCGTCGAGCGCGCACACACGCGTCCCACCGAAAGAAGAAAAGTCCCGCTTTGAAGGGTGGAGGAAAACGAAAAGCAGGATAGAAACTCCAAACAAATCATTCTCCCAAACTCTGTGTGCGGTCGTGATCCTACGAATTGACCACCCCATTTTGCATGATACCCCCCCGACCGTACCTCTACCTCGATTGCAACAACCGGTTGATCGACCTGACCTCCCCCCTGGCCGCTGCGTGGCCGCCAATTGACCGCCATGTCCTCCTTGTTTGACGCTGTCATCCAGTCCGAATTGGGCTCGACGGCCGGCTCTCGCAACATTCCGTCGGATAACTTCCCCAGTTCTCGACCGCAACCTCCTTCCGAGAGCAATGGCCCAATGAGCGACGCCCATGGGGGCTTCCCCGACGATCAGGTGGTGGGTGCAAATGGCTCGTCCGTCAACCGACTCCAAAACCCCTACGTCCCGGGCCCGCCGCCCGTCGTCGATGTGGTCGGCGAGAAAGTGCAGCAAGCCTTCGAGGAGCTGTTGGAGACCTACATGGAGGAGCCGTCGTCATCAGCACCCCCGCCGTCGTCGGAGATGCTGAGCGACAAGTACTATCTCGCTCAGATCCACGGCATGAGGAAATTCGACCTCTCCACGTTGTACGTCGACTTTAGGCATCTCGCCTCGTTGGATAATCCGATTCTGGCGGATGCGATCGCCAACCAATACTTCCGGTTCCAACCGTTCCTGACGAATGCCCTGCACAACCTCATGGAGAAATATGAGCCCGAATATTACGCGACACATCGTCAAGCGGAGAGTGCTTCTTCGCAGGCCGGCACGTCGATGGCTGCCGCCGACTCCCGTGCGAGTATGTCTGACATGCCGGAGTTGGCGAAATCCATGCGGGAGAAGACCCGCCACCAGCAGACCGACAGACTTTTCTCCGTCGCCTTCTACAACCTCCCCCTCGTTTCGAGACTCCGCCAGCTGCGGACCTCGCAGATCGGAAAGCTGCTGTCGGTTTCGGGAACCGTGACGCGGACATCGGAAGTCCGGCCAGAACTGGCGTTGGGAACCTTCATTTGCGAAACGTGCAAGACCGTGGTCAAGGACGTCGAGCAGACTTTCAAATATACGGAGCCGGCGCAGTGCCCGAACCGGACCTGCGGGAACCGTTATGGATGGCGACTCGATATCGGAAAGAGCACGTTCGTTGACTGGCAGAAGGTGAAGCTGCAGGAGTCGTCACATGAAATTCCCACAGGCAGTATGCCTCGTACGATGGATGTGATCCTTCGTGGCGAGATGGTGGACCGTGCCAGAGCGGGTGAACGGTGTATCTTTACTGGTACCCTCATCGTGGTTCCCGACGTGAGTCAGCTCGGTCTCCCGGGTGTACGGCCCGAGGCCGTTCGCGACACAGGATCTTCCCGTCTCGGGGAAGCAGGTGGTGGTGGAGTCTCCGGACTGAAAGCTCTGGGTGCCAGAGATCTGACCTACCGGTTGGCCTTCCTTTCTTGTATGGTCACGCCCGACACAACAACCCCGGGTCAGCAGTCGAACCAGCAGTTGAATGGCCAGTCAAATAACATCTTGGCCTCCCTGAACCAACAGGAGGCCGAGTCGACGGATGAAAAGGCCCAGGAGGCTCTTCTCCACAGCCTCACGCCCTACGAGGTCGATGATCTGAAGAAGTTGGTTCATTCTGATTACATCTACTCCCGCCTGGTGGATTCCATTGCCCCCATGATTTACGGACATCGCCAGATCAAAAAGGGGTTGCTCCTGCAGCTGATTGGTGGTGTGGCCAAGTCAACCGAGCAAGAGAACATGCAACTGCGTGGTGACATTAACATCTGCATCGTTGGTGACCCGTCGACAAGCAAGAGCCAGTTTCTGAAGTAAGCTGCCCTTTTTCCTGACTGGAAACGTTTGCCACTAACGACATGATTTGCTAGGTATATTTGCTCGCTACACCCCCGTGCTGTCTACACCAGCGGCAAGGCTTCCTCCGCAGCAGGTTTGACTGCCTCCGTCGTCAAGGATGCCGAGACTGGCGAGTTTACCATTGAGGCTGGTGCCCTCATGTTGGCGGTATGTTGCATATCCTTCAACGTCCCCCGGCTCCCCGTGCAATAAGCTCACTTTGATGTCTAGAACGGAGGTGGTATTTGCGCCATTGATGAATTCGATAAGATGGATGTCGGCGACCAGGTCGCTATCCACGAAGCTATGGAGCAGCAGACGATCTCAATCGCCAAAGCTGGTATCCATACCACCCTTAACGCCCGCGCATCTATCCTTGCCGCTGCCAACCCCATTGGTGGTCGGTACAATCCCAAGGTGCCGTTGCGCGCGAACCTCAACTTCAGTGCTCCCATCATGAGTCGATTCGATCTGTTTTTCATCGTGCGAGACGAGCCGAACGAGGGCGTCGACCGTAACCTGGCCAACCACATTGTCAACGTCCACATGAACCGTGACGAAGCAGTGGAGCCGGAGTTTAACACTGAACAAATCCAGCGATACATTCGGTTCGCCCGGACTTTCCGACCTGTCTTTACCGATGAAGCCAAGGCCTTGCTGGTCGAAAAGTACAAGGAACTCCGCTCGAATGACGCTCAAGGCGGCATGGGTCGCTCTTCCTACCGGATTACCGTTCGTCAGCTCGAATCTCTGATTCGTCTTTCCGAAGCCGTGGCCAAGGCCAACTGCGTTGAAGAGATCGCCCCGCACTTCGTGCAAGAAGCATACGACCTCCTCCGGCAAAGTATCGTCACCGTTGAGAAAGATGACGTCGAGGTCGACGACGACGAGGAGACTGCCGGTCAAATGAACGGTGAAGAGGACCAAGAGATGGCCGATCGTGACCGCGAAGGCGACAGCCCCATGCGTGACGATGGTGAGGCAGCTCAACCGCAGCAGCGCCCAAGGACCAAGGTCTCCTACGACCATTACATGAAGATTCTGAATCTCGTTGTCCGTCGCGTCTACGAGGACGAAGCTGGGTCCGGCGAAGGCGTCGAACAGGAAGACCTTGTTGTGTGGTACCTTGAGCAGATCGAGTCCGAGCTGAACAACGAGGAAGATCTGCAGAAGGAGCGCGATCTGGTGATGAAGGTGCTGAAACGCATGGTCAAGGTTTGTTTCCCTACTATACTTGCATTTGCGGTTGATCTTCTGAACTCCCTGGTTGACATGTTTACCCAGGATAATATTCTTATGCCGATTAGAGGTGAAGGACTGGTGGACTCGCCCGAAGACGAACAATCAACGCGGACAGTCTACGTCTTACATCCCAATTGCACCCCCGAGGACCTGTTTGAAGATCGTCGACGGGGAAAACAATAGGCGTTAGGATGACGACATGGTGCAAGTGATGAGTGATGAATGTGTTTATTTTTCCAGGTTTATGGGGTAGAGCTGTTGATATCAGTATAGTCTTAGAATAATCGGTCTGGCGCTTCTGGGATTCCGGATATAAACCATACAATGCAATGTGAAATGAGCTGACGTCTAGTACCTACTAATTACTCTGTTACCTTTGCGGATGTCTAAGAAAGGTGAGGAGAGCTCGCTTCAATCATGGTTTCGTATATCCATCATATTGAGTAGTCTTTATATCTCATCCCTCACAACTCCAACGCACTTATCCCCAACTGTCTTCCCTTGAGCTACTCTCTTCGTTCTTTCCAGTGTTTACTTTAAACTCCCTTATGTCCGTTTATTCTTGCAATTCTCTCTAGTTGATATGCCCCAAAGCCCTCCTCTCTTTGCAAATATCTTCACCTACACTTCCTCTAACCATCACAATCTTTCTATCGTCTCTTCAGCCTCATCATCCTTACGTGGTTCTTCATAGTAAGATACCCATATTCTTTCGCTGAGACCTTACTTCATCTTCCATCTTCCATCTTCCCCCTTCGTTGTACCTCTCACTATCTTCTACTCTAATCAAACACTCATCGAACAGCAGCCCCATCTACCTTTTGCTTCACCATATATCTTTCTCCACTACCTACCTGGTTTCTTTCCACTTCTCTAAACTCTTCCATCTTTTCTATTTCCTCTATCTCTATATTCACACCCTCCCTTTCATATCTCCAAGCGGATAATCACTGCGTGATTCTTTACCTCCACCTCATTTCCAGCCCAAGATACCAATAGGTATTGCCTCACTCAGACCTCACCCGATCCCTTACACATCTCTGTCATACACCCTTCATTCTCCACTTCCTCACTCTCTTCCCTATCTTCCATTTCGACCTTTCGTTACATCCAACTTCCCACCTTCCACATTTAGTCTCCATCCATCCTTATCTCATACTCCATCCTGTTCTTCTTGAAATCCCGCCAAGGTCAACACCGAATCCAGCATGGATCACGATAGTGAACCTGACATTGAACCTGCCATGGATCTCAACAGAGAACCCACCGCCGAGTCTAACATGGATCTAAACAAGGAACCTCTCACTGGGCCTACCATGGGTCAGAGCAATCATCCTACTGCTCGGCTTCAAATGGATCTCAACGACGATTCTAGCGCTGAGACCGATATAGATCTAAACAAAGAAGTTAGAACCGAGCCTGCCATAGATCAGAGCAATCAGCCTAGCGCTGAGCATAGCATGGACCTCGACGATGAACCTAGCCCTGAGATTCCGATGGATCAGAGCAATCATACCATCTCTGAGCCTCAAGTGGGTCTTAACGGTGAACCTAGCCCTGAGACTCCGATGGATCAGAGCAGTCAATCTGGCACTTTGGCTGGAATGGACATACAAGGTGAACCTAGCACTGAGTCTAATATGGACTTGAATAAGGAACCCAGCGTTGAGCCTCGCACGGATTTCAACAAGGAGTCTACCGCTGAGACTGCCATTGATCAGAGCAGTCAACACAGCACCTCTACTGGCCTGGATCCCAATGGTGAATCAGGCACTGAGCCAGATATGGATCCGAACAAAGGACCCAGTATTGCGCCTAGTGTGGATCACAACAATGATCTTAGCACCTCGGCTGACATGGACCTCAGTGGCAAACCTAGCACTGGGCCTACTATGGATCTAGAGAAAGAGCCTGGCACTGAATCTGGCGCGGATCACAACCGTGACCCTAGCACCTTGCCTGATATGGAGACATGCAACAAACCTATCACCCCGTCCGACATGAGAGTAGACAAGGACCTCAATAGCACGACTGAAAAAGCACCCGAAGGGCTTGATATTGAAGTCAGGCTCCTGAAATCGCGTGCTGCGCCTTCAACCGATAGAAGAGCCAAGTTGGCAGCTGCCCAAAGACAGCTAGCCCAGAGCAATGCCGCCACCCTCGCGAGTACAACCCAGATCCCCGAGACAGTCAATCACACTGGCGTCGAGAAAACACCGAGCACGGAAAGCAATGGAGCGACTGCAGAAACAGCGCAAGATCCTCAAACAGTTGATATTGATGGAATGGCAAAAACACCAAATATGGGATGCAACGAAACGGCTCCAATGGCAACCATGTCGAGCCAAGGAGGTGAACCGCCTGTTCCATCTGCTGACAGACCCTTGGTCGCTGGAACTACACAACCCTTTTGTTCTACTGGTGATTCTTCTGTTGTTCCCGGCCATGTGGAGTTCCCTACCGGTGATGCCAAGTTTCCTACTGCGGGCAATGATGACAACGAATTGTTTGTGCCACTGGACGACATCCCGATGGATGATATTGGGGCTCTACAAGCCTTCACATATGGACAACCATTGGAAATGAATGAGAAACCCAATGGAAATCAAGAAACCTCGCCGAAGCCTGCATCGGCTCAGATGAACGGAGAACCAGCTGCTCCCCCAGGTGATACCGCTGCTAACGATGATACTCACTGTGAGGACCCTGAGTGGCCGGAAGCATTGCTCAATTCTGTCAACGACCAAGATTCATCGGAGTATGTATTTGCCGCATCCATAGTTGATGGATTGACGTTAAACTTTTTAGGTTTGAAAAAACGAAAGCATGGTTTGAAGGCCTTTCGAATCCCACTATGGAAGACTCATTCCGCTATGAGGCAGCAAAGTTGGAGGACGATGCTCGCCAGAAAAGGCTCGCAAATAGAAAAGTGCTTGAAGAGCAGCCAGTGATGGACAATGAAGGACTTCCTCCCAGCGAGCATGCACCTGATAGCACATCTCGAAACCAATTGCCTAGTAGAGAGGAAAGCGTGGACATGGAAGTTCTTGATACGAACCACACGATGTCTAAGCGCAAAAGATCCAACAGAATTTCTGAAAGTGAAAAACGCCGAAGCATTCAAGTCGGACTTGATGTCATTTTGGAACAGATACTGAACAAGGGAAAGACTCGAAAGCGCGCGCAAAACGGTCCATCCCAGCCAGGCTCTAGCAAAAGGACTAGAAAGAATAAGGGAGGAACTGGAACAGCTCTAGAGCCATTTCTTGTCTCCGACTTATTTGGGGATGCACGGGCTAATTCTTTGCTCCCAGAGATTCCAAAATTTAGTGCTAAAGACAAAGTTAAGGCTATTCTTGAACTGGTTGCTAACATCCCGACTAAGGACAAGAAAGAGGCCTTGTCGGACAAACAGAAAGTGTTGAAAGCAACCCGGAAATTCACGAAATCGGCCAGAAGTGATGGAAAAGGTGGCTGGAAGATTAAAGGTTTAAAGACAAGTCTCTATCATCATCAGGTTGGGAGATCCATCACTTTACTTTGCAGCAAACTAACAATCAATCATAGCTCCTGGGAGCAGGTTTTATGGTGAGCAACCATCAGCCATCGAAGTTCCCAACTAGACTAACAGCTACAGCGCGACCGGGAAAATTCTACCCATGCTCCATTCGGTGGACTCATGTGCGATTTCATGGGGTTTGGAAAGACTATACAAGCTTTAGGTGAGATACATCGGTTTTCCAGGTGGTGTTGAGTTGTATCTAAGCCCAGCCTAGCGAATATCATGGATGGCCAACCTTGCGATCCTAATGATCCCTTGAGGACAACTTTAATCATTGTCCCTTCCCATCTTGTGATGCATTGGTATAGCTCCTGAGCATTTAGTATTCTGAGCTTCGAACGGCTAATATTAGCAGGAAAAACCAAATAATCAAACATTGTGATATGGAGGCCATGGGCCGGGTCCTGGTTTACTGCGCACATTCAAGGATGGAAACGCTCGACATTATCAAAGATATCCAGCATTTTTCCGTCGTGTAAGCTTCACGTTCCTGGGCTTTCAGCAGGTATCTCATTTTAACTCCAACAACAGAATCACAACATATGATGAGATCAGAAGATCTTATCCTCTTTGCAGCAAACCTCAAGATGTCACGGAAGAAGACACAATCCGAAAATGGTGGACTGAAACTTGTGAAAAGGAGACTGGTCCTTTGCATCTAATCAAATTTTTGAGAATCATCCTTGATGGTCTGTCTCATTTCGAACTCCATCGCACTTCAAAGTCAAATCTAACTTTACGTCTCTAGAGGGACATGTCATCAAGAACCATGTTGCGCAAACCTCCGTCGCAGTACGCGCCCTGACCGGCAAATTCAAATGGATCTTAAGCGGGACTCCTGTACACAAGTGAGTAATAACTTATTCCCTTATATTATGTTAAGCCTGGGACGAGGGAAGGATTTCCATACCTCGCGAGTATG
This sequence comes from Aspergillus neotritici, assembly GCA_023619815.1. Classification (NCBI taxonomy): domain Eukaryota; kingdom Fungi; phylum Ascomycota; class Eurotiomycetes; order Eurotiales; family Aspergillaceae; genus Aspergillus; species Aspergillus neotritici. The sequence goes on along the minus strand of JALZYL010000032.1, from coordinate 47,239 downwards.
GAAACCAACTGATGGGAATCCTATAGTCATATCGCAGAATTCTACCCGCACTTCCATTTCCTCGGTGTCCCTCAACTTGGCGACTTCAGCAATTTTAAGAAACAATACTGCAAGGCAAGTGCGGCTGCCATAAAGCTTGGATATAACTCTAAATCTTCATAACAGGGCAATGAAGCGCATGAACGCCTGGTAAATCTTTTGCGAGCTCTTATGATCAAACGAACACACAGGAGCAGACTTTTCTCGCTCCCAGTAATCAAGCTCCCTGATCTTGATGAGGAGGTTATTAAGGTCAATTTTGCAAAGCTGAGCGCACTATCTACGACCGGATTGTCAATTGGTTCCTAAACAACCTGAATGGTGAGAACGCCAGAGTCCCGCATTGTAATGAATTGACTGTCTAACACGGAATATAGAATCTGGCTTAGCGGAAGACAGTAAACTGGCTCAATCTCGATGTATATTGACCATGATTTTGGTCTTACGTATGTTCTGCAGCCACATACTTAATGCCCAGAAGGTAGTCAAGCCTCTGCTGTCTGTGCCCTTTATGCAAGAGCTTAAGAATATTTCAAATGATGAAAGCACTGTGGGTGGACACCCATCAAGGGATATAATCGCATGGCTACTAGCCATGAAAAAGGATACGGGATTGCGTCCTCCAAATCAGACACCCTCCGAAGAACCCGGTCAGTTAGTGGACAAAATCCAGGGGGATTCAACGAAGCTTATTGAACAGTTCCGCCAGCTCATGTGTGAGCTCCACGAGCAAGGGAACTGGGTGGAACGCTTGGAAAGGACTTCCTGCGCCAGTTGTGGATTACAACCGGTGAATACAGTGATCACAGACTGCATGCACTTATACTGCGAGGAATGCTATTACCTTATTAGCGATACAAACCCTGGTCCTGAGGGGCGGCTGTGTGCCAAGTGCAACTCGAATATCAAGGAAGCTGCACAATGTTGCTTCAGTGAGGATATGGCGCTGGACAATTCATCTTTGTCCCAAGCTACAGCATTGATCTGCAAGGAACAGTCCCACAAAAGCAAAAGAGAAACGAAGAGGGGTTCTAAAAACACCACAAGAAAAGGTGTTCCATCTAGGGCAGACCGGAGCGACGGGCCCGAAGATGAAGACGAAGACACTGATTGGATCGTGGGCTGTAATGGAAGTATGCCTGGGGCGAAGCTGAGCAAGATACTCGAGATTGTCCGTGGCTGGATTAAGAATAACCCAGACGTCAAAATTGTCGTCTTCACTCAATTCCTCGATTTTGTCCAGATCCTAACGGCCTCACTACGGCGTGAGGGCTGTCCAAGTGTCTGCGTGAGTGACCTTCTGTCTAGATTGATCAACAGGAAGCTAGACAAGACGCTAACATAACGGGCAGTTGACCGGGAAGATGCAACCTGCGTACCGCGAAGAAAGCGTGAAGAAATTTTCTGAAGACACCAGCATCAGGGTTATGATAGCCAGCCTCAAGGCCGGAGGCATTGGGCTTGACATGACTGCCGCCCATAAGTGCATCCTCGTGGACCTGTGGTGGAATGAGGCTATCCAGGATCAGGTATGATGCCATATCCTCTCATCCTGATCTATTTATAATTCTAATTTTGGTTTCGTTTTCGTTTCTAAAATAGGCGTTTTGCCGTCTCTGGAGAATCGGCCAGAAAAAACCCGTCGAGTGTATCAAGGTGATCGTGGAAGATACGATCGATGACTACCTCCTGAGGATACAGTTGAAGAAAACTGCCAGGATCAAGAGAACAATGGATACGGATGTCTTGGAGAATCGTGCCACCATTAGAGCCTTGCTCGAGATGTTCGGGGTCACGGTCGAGGAGAATGACAAGGGGGCTTTCATTGTGACACGCAACCAAAAGTAGCGAAAGATGCATTGCGATAATGCATCAATTTATATGCATTTGTCATTGGAATGGCAAAATTGGCCAAATCACCGGAGATGAGGCGCATGTTTTTCGGATTGGATTCCCAGCACTATACCCTTGCCATTTCACTTCTTGCTTTTCTTCGTTTTCTGCAGTTCCTATATCCTTATTGTTTTTATGCCTAGTTGTTTCTTGCTTCAGTTTTCTACCATTTTGCCTTGCATAACCAGATACCAAAATCGGATGGTCCATTATCTACGATGATTTGGAGCAGTCTTGTTTTAGCCAGTGAAACTCAGTCAGTTTTATCTATCTGCAATTCCGAATTTCCTATTGATCTCCTAGGGTAGTGGATAAGATACTACATGAAATTTCTATGAGACTCATAGATTGCTTATTTTACTCATAACTAAGATATGATAGTATAAAGGAATGATATACCTAACGTTGGCAAGAATTCACACTTGCTCCAACGTCAAGTACTTAACCACTCCAACACCCACTCTGTTTCCTCATGTCAAATAGATGCATATATAGACTTAATATAATGCATCTTGATATCAATGATGATGTCTAATGCTATCTGCGAGAATGGAACCCTTCAACTAATGTGGGCAGACTAAGCGATTTTACATTGATCGAGTATATCCTGATTAGTAGAATATTAGTACATCTCTCCCTACGCAGAGCTTTCCTGGAGTTATCACTTACAATATATGAAGAAAACTAACAAACCACGGGGATCCCAATTTTTCCTAAAAAATAATAATAATTAAAAGAACTATACTGTCATCTGTTTCATAGTCAGTGGTTGAGTGAGGTTGCATGAGTTAATAATCTCGAATATAGTGAATGGCAGCTTTTAGGACAGCATTTTTATATTATAGAGTCATATTTTCATAACCACCTCTAACTAGTGAAACACCTCGATTTAATTCACTGCCTCGAATTATACTCGCCTAAAACAATCACTATAAGTTGACTTTCGACATAAGTCACTGGTACACACTTTTTTCTTTGAAGTAGGAAGCCTGCTGAACTACTTGTACTTCAACACTCATCTGTTCTTTATACTATCTTCCTTCTAAAAGTATCCCGAGGTTCTTAGCACAAGCAATAATACAGCTGTGAAGAGACTCACCTGTTCCTCGATATCCTATTAGTATATCAGTTATATCGAGCCTGATCAAATATCGACTCAATATTTACAGTGCGTTGGCGCTGACGTGCTGCGTCCTCTCCTTGCGTCCCGGGCAACAAGCAACCAACGCCCAGCATACATACTTCTTGCACATAACGTTGACAGTTAACTTCTTTGAAGTTAAATATCTGCTTGGTATCACATATCACACAGGCAGTTAACTCTCCAGACACTCTTGAACCACTCAACAGATATTCAAGACTCGCAGCAGAGACAAGATAACTAGAGAGTTATCCTTTACTTATCCTACGGTACAACCGACTGCTAAGTCGGGGGAGAGGAGATCCAGGAAGCAGTCCTGTACACAGCAGGATTCAAGGAAACTTCCTTCATTCTAGACGGGTCGTCGAGATCGTCCCATTCAAACAGTGCCTACAAAGATGTGGACGAGGTGAGATCTTGCAAGTCAATAACGCTTTACTATCATCACTGACTGACTTAGTCTTCTCATCTGCAAAGGTTATATAACCGACTGCTAAGTCGGAGGAGAGGAGATCCGGGAAGCAGTCCTGTAGACAGCAGGATTCAAGGAAACTTCCTTCATTCTAGATGGGTCGTCGAGATCGTCCCATTCAAGCAGTGTCTATATAAAAATGTGGACGAGGTGAGATCTTGCAAGTCAATAACGCTTTACTATCATCATCGCTGACTGACTTAGTCTTCTTATCTGGGAAGGTTATATAACCGACTGGTATCTGGTCAGGCTTGATATGTCTGATATTTCAACAAGTTATACCAGTGGGATCATGAACCGTCTTATCCCTGTTTTAGTCTGTCCGATGGTCGGTAGACATTTGATACCGGGCGATATATGGGTTGATAAGCGAGCGTCTCAAAATCAGGTCACGCACTCATGCCTACCTACCTTCGGGAATTGGAACCACGAGTCTGAGCTCGGTCTCAGTTGAGATCCGACCGACGACTGTGTCCCCCAAGCCGACATACGCCATTTAAACTGGCACATTCCGATATCCATCCCAAGCCGCCATTGCCATCTCCTTTAAGGATATCGTTGGGAAGGAAGATAGGTATACATTATCTTCTGCAAAGATATTCGTGGATCGTGGAAAGACTGACAATAATCCACCCACCTACGCAATATTCACTGAAAAACCAAGACAGCGATGGTCAGATATTTATACACACACGGAATAGAACCCAACTGCTGGCGTTCGAGCAGATCCAGTTCCAAAACTGAGTCCCAGCTTGGCCCTGATATCTGCCTCGTCGAGAAAAGTCTAGGTCCCAAGGCCTAAGAACATACGGGATATAAGTACAGTGTACCCGACGTCCACACGAAATGTACACCATCCCATCCATCCATCCCGTCCATCCTGGCGACGACGCGAGAGACATCACCTATACTAGGTATAGTGGTGTTCCTATACCCATACCCATACCCATGGCTCAGCAACTCAAAATACACAAAGCGAGCACCGAATTCAAGACCGCGATAATCTACCTAACTGGGGCAGATAGCTGGATATTCCGACAGATAGCTGAATATCCCGACAGCATCTGTCGACATTTTTTGATGTCTTTTTTATCAATACTTGCTGGATATTCCGACAGATAGCTGGATATCCCGACAGCATCTGTCGACATTTATTAATGTCTTTTTTTATCGATACTTGCTGGATATTCCGACAGATAGCTGGATATCCCGACAGCATCTGTCGACATTTATTAATGTCTTTTTTTATCG